>JAFMOC010000089.1:242500-350000 GCA_019802505.1 Corydoras sp. C115 | reverse complement strand
GATTCGAACCAGGAATCCCTAGTGCTGAGAGGAGAACATGCTAACCACTACCCTGATTGACTTATCAGAGTAAATAGTATAGTGAAGTACACTTTTAGAATTGTGGTTTGTTCTTCAGCTTTGCTGTCTGCACTTTGTTGTTTTTTAGTTTAGTAACCCACACAGATCCATCCATCCATCAGACAGATCCATCCATCCATCCATTATCTCCCGCTTTATCCTCTATTAGGGTCGCGGTGGGGTTCCCCATGCCCATCCAGGGGAGAACGTCTCAGGCACCGGGCAGATAGACCCAGGACAGGACGCCAATCCATCGCTGGGCACACACTCACTCACACAGACACACTCTATATGGGGCAATTTGGAGAACTCAATTAACTTGATCCATGTTTTTGGACTGTGGGAGGAAACCGGAGAACCCGGAGGAAACCCACGCGGACACTCCACCCAGATGGGGATTCGAACCGGGAATCCCTAGCGCCGAGAGGCGAACGTGCTAACCACTAAGCCACCGTGCCACCCCGAATTTGAATTTATTATTATTATTTATTGATTTTATTTAATTTCATTATTCAGTCTCAAATGCCAGTCAGTTCAAAATGTTTCTAGTTTAAATACGGATTTCCATTCGTTTCTGTTACAAACTAAAAAACAAAGTTTAAAATGATTCTTAAATGAAATATAAAATTATTGAAATAAAATGATTCTTTGAACTAAATTGGTAATAAGGAGACCCTCAAGAGACAACATGGAGAAATATTTAACAGAGATGACGAAGAGAGAAGAAGACAATGAGAGCAACAAAAGTCATGTAGCTCCTGGCTTCACTGTAACTGTAACTTCACTGTAACTGTAACTTCACTGTAACTAAGGTCGGAGACGAAGAAAGACCGGTGTGTCTTCTGTGTCTTTAAATGTTGGCAGCGGACAGCATGAAGCCAAATAAATGAAGGCGTCAATTAAAGACATTTCACCCCAATCACACTGATAACCGCTTGAGTTTTTAAATCGTAAACGTGACGAGTATAAACAGCAATTATAACGCTTTATGAAAACTACTTCAGAAAAGCTGTGCTGCAGAACGGACGCGTTGTAGACATTAGTTCTGACTTCCTCAAAAAAAAAAAAAAAAAAAAAAAAAAACAGCACATATTGTTGTATTCATTTTAGTTTTGTAGGTTAAAGTGTGAATAATAAATTGAGCTCCTGAATGAATTTTGCTGATGAATTTGAATTTATTATTATTTATTGATTTTATATCATTTCATTTTTCAGTCTCAAATGCCGGTCAGTTCAAAAATGTTTCTAGTTTAAATAAGGATTTTATTCGTTTCTGTTACAAACTAAAAAACAAAGTAAATCAAATGATTCTTTGTTCTAAGTTGATCTATATTTCTTTCTTTGTTGTTTTCTTAATTGTTAATAAGGAGACATTGTTATAAAAGAGGTGTACTTGGAACAAATTTATAGACAAATCATACTACAGTGGGCGTGTAAAAATAATTTATCCCATTTTTGATAAATTTGGGGGGATAAATCATGTGTGGGGGGGGTGAGGTGAGTGTGCGTGTGTGTGGGGGGGGGGCAAAATGTTTTCTTCTTCCTAGGGGGGCTTAACAGAAAATAATTGAGAATCACTGGTTTATAGACGGGCGGCACGGTGGCTTAGTGGTTAGCACGTTCTCCTCTCAGCGCTAGGGATTCCCGGTTCGAATCCCCATCTGGGTGGAGTTTCCATGTTCTCCCCGTGTCTGCGTGGGTTTCCTCCGGGTTCTCCGGTTTCCTCCCACAGTCCAAAAACATGGATCAAGTCAATTGAATTCTCAAAATTGCCCCATATAGAGTGTGTATGTGTGAGTGAGTGTGTGCCCAGCGATGGATTGGCGCCCTGTCCTGGGTCTATCTGCCCAGCGCCCGAGATGTTCTCCCCTGGATGGGCATGGGGAACCCCACCGCGACCCTAATAGAGGATAATGCGGGAGATAATGAATGAATGGTTTATAGACAAATGATACTACAGTGGGCGTGTAAAAATACTTTTTCATCCCATTTTGTCATGTGGGGGGGGTGAGTGTGCATGCGTGTGTGTGTGGTGGGGGGGGGGCAAAATGTTTTCTTCTTCCTGGGGGGGGGGCTTAACAGAAAATAATTGAGGATCACTGAGCTACAGTGAAGCAGTATAGTGGCGCCATTAGGCGTTTGTTTTGCATGGCACTGCACGCTCTTTCATTTGGCCTCGGTGAGATTTACAGTGGAGCCTGGCCTCTGTGAAAGCACTCGTATAAAACCAGGGTGGCACCATAAATCACAGCCTTCCTTATAGGAACTCCTTTCCAATTAGAGCAGACGGAGAGCAGGAAACTCACCCCTTTTACTCCCTTGAGGTCGCCTTTGAGTAGAGAGTCGAGGGTGAAGATCACATTGTGGCTGAGGCTCTGAAGCTTGAGGAGAAAGAAAAGGAATAAAGCATTTGGTTAATTAAGACTGAACTTTGCGTGGTACAGGGGAACAGCGGGAGAGACGAGCGACTGTTACAATCAGAATCAGCCGGCCTGGATTTTCCAAACTAGCTGCAGGACTTTAGAACTTATATAAACATTTATATCTTTATCTGTATTCCTCATAACATTCATTCATTATCTCCCGCTTTATCCTCTATTAGGGTCACGGTGGGGTTCCCAATGCCCATCCAGGGGAGAACGTCTTGGGCGCTGGGCAGATAGACCCGGGACAGGGCGCCAATCTATCGCTGGGCACACACTCACTCACACAGACACACTCTATATGGGGCAATTTTGAAAATTCAATTGACTTGATTCATGTTTTTGGACTGTGGGAGGAAACCGGAGAACCTGGAGGAAACCCACACGGACACGGGGAGAACATGGAGAACAGATTGGGATTCAAACCTGGAATCCCTAGTGCTGAGAGGAGAACATGCTAACCACTATGCCACCGTGCCGCCATATGATTTAAATGGTTATTATATTCATTCATTCATTATCTTCCTCTTTATCCTCTATTAGGGTCGCGGTGGGGTTCCCCATGCCCATCCAGGGGAGAATGTTTCGGACGCTGGGCAGATACACCCAGGACAGGGCACCAATCCCCCCCCCGCGCGACCCTAATATAGGATGAAGCTGAAGATAATGGATGGAAATCTTTAGTGAGTGTGTGCCCAGCGATAGATTGGTGTGCTGTCCTGGGGGTATCTGCCTGGATGGGCACGGGGGAACTCCCCAGTGACTCTAGTAGAGGATAAAGCGGAAGAAAATGGATGGATGGATTAGTTATTTATGAGTAAATTTTGGGCGTAAGATGCAATAAACCAATTAGCGTCTCCTCATTTCCTTTAAGAGCCATTGAGGTTCTCCATTTTACAGTGAATGTAGAACCATCCATCCATTATCTTCCGCTTTATCCCCTACTAGGGTCGCGGGGGGTTCCCAATGCCCATCCAGAGGAGAACGTTTCGGGCGCTGGGCAGATACACCCAGGACTGGACACCAATCTATCACTGGGCACACACTCACTCACACAGACACACTCTATATGGGGCAAAATGAAGAATTCAATTGACCTTGATCCATGTTTTTGGACTGTGGGAGGAAACCGGAGAACCCGGAGGAAACCCACGCGGACACGGGGAGAACATGAAAACTCCACCCAGATTGGGCTTCGAACCGGGAATCCCTAGCGCTGAGAGGAGAACGTGGTAACCACTAAGCCACCATGTGGTCTGGCATTATCTTGTTGAAAAATGCTATTTATTTAATTGATTTAAGAGAATGAAGACGATCAGTCTCTCAAAACAAAGCCAGAAGTCAAACAATGCAGTGAGAATGCAATAAAATGTTAATCGTGATGCCATTCGTGATGCCTTACCAGGTTTTTGAGCAGGGCCGCCAGTTCTTTAACCAGACTGGAGAACTTAACGAAGGCCGTCCCCAGGTCTGAACTGTCTCGACTCATGAAGTTACTGCCAAACTTGTCCAGTGCCTGTCCGTAGTTCTCCTCATTCTGCACGTGCTCTAAGGAACAACAAAGAAAAGAATGTTTGAAGTGAAAACATTGTTGACAGTTTGTCTAATATAATGAGGTACGCTAGACGATCTAGAATTTAGTTGCATTTCAATGTTACTGTTAACCCTCATTATGAAACGAGAAGTTCCATCCATCCATTATCTTCCACTTTATACTCTATTAGGGTCACGGGGGGGGTTCCCCATGCCCATCCAGGGGAGAACATCTCGGGTGCTGGGCAGATATCCAATGTATCGCTGGGCACACGCTCACATTCTATATGGGGCAATTTGGAGAATTCAAATGAGCTTGATCCATGTTTTTGGACTGTGGGAGGGGTTCCCCATGCTCATCCAGGGGAGAACATCTCGGGTGCTGGGCAGATATCCAATGTATCGCTGGGCACACACTCACATTCTATATGGGGCAATTTGGAGAATTCAATTGACTTGATCCATGTTTTTGGACTGTGGGAGGGGTTCCCCATGCTCATCCAGGGGAGAACGTTTCGGGCATTGGGCAGATATCCAATCTATCGCTGGGCACACGCTCACATTCTATATGGGGCAATTTGGAGAATTCAAATGAGCTTGATCCATGTTTTTGGACTGTGGGAGGGGTTCCCCATGCTCATCCAGGGGAGAACATCTCGGGTGCTGGGCAGATATCCAATGTATCGCTGGGCACACACTCACATTCTATATGGGGCAATTTGGAGAATTCAATTGACTTGATCCATGTTTTTGGACTGTGGGAGGGGTTCCCCATGCTCATCCAGGGGAGAACGTCTCGGGCATTGGGCAGATATCCAATCTATCGCTGGGCACACGCTCACATTCTATATGGGGCAATTTGGAGAATTCAAATGAGCTTGATCCATGTTTTTGGACTGTGGGAGGAAACCGGAGAACCCGGAGGAAACCCACGCGGACACGGGGAGCACGTGGAAACTCCACCCAGATTGGGATTCGAACCGGGAATCCTTAGCGCTGAGAGGAGAACATGCTAACCACTAAGCCACCGTGCCACACATTGCTGCTGGTTTAATGAACCCACAGGAGCCACGCCTTCTTTCCACTGCTTCAGCTACTCAGCTACAGAGGCAGTTAGAGTGGACAGTGCTTCCCCCTGGTGTCTCAGTGGTGTCAGTGCAGATGTTTGAGGTGTTTACAGTTACTTTAGAACGTGGACGGAGACCAGAGTCTCTGCAGAAAACGGGGAGAACATGCAAACTCCACATGGAAAGGCCCCGCCTGATGATCGTGCTAACCACTAAGCCAGTGATTCTCAATTATTTTCAGTTAAGCCCCCCCTAGGAAGAAGAAAACTTTTTGCCCCCCACACACACACACACACACTCACCCCCCCCACACACACACACGCACACTCACCCCCCCCCCCTCCCCCCGTACATGACAAAATGGGATGAAAAAGTATTTTTACACGCCCACTGTAGTATCATTTGTCTATAAATTTGTTATAAATACACCTCTTTTATAACAATGTCTCCTTATTAACTGTTAGAAATTGCTCATTCTTCCCCGGATGAAAGCAGCTACGCGGAGTAATTGCGTACGACCTCTCGCGCCTAGTAAGCGCTTCGCGGGCACCGACTACGCGGGGAATAATGCGTACGTAGGTCCACGGACCGTGGTTGAGCGCGGAAGGAGAGTCCAGAAAACACCGGGATAAAAACCAAACCGAATTTATTAAAAACTGTTGACGGAACACCAAAAGAAAGGGGAGAACAAACGAACAAACTAACATTGGGGTATTAACCGCAAAACAAAGACGTGCGCCGAAAAGATGGAAAACGGAAACTAAATAACAAACCAATCACCCAGCTGAGATAATGAAGAACCCAAACGAGGGACACCTGTAACATTAACCATAAAGAAAACAAAAAAGAAAGAAATATAATCAACTTAGAACAAAGAATCATTTTATTAACTTTGTTTTTTAGTTTGTAACAGAAACGAATGAAATCCTTATTTAAACTAGAAACATTTTTGAACGTGCCCGTTTGTTAGAAATGTCCGTTCTTCCCCGGAGGAGGGCGGCTTCCCGGGCACCGACTACGTGGGGAATAAAGCGTACGTCGGTCCACGGAAACGCTCCCACGAGTTCGACCTGCGCGGAGAAAGTGCGCAGCGCCGCACCGTGGTTGAACGCGGAAGGAGAGTCCAGGAAAAACACCGGAATAAAAACCAAAACCGAATTTATTAAAAAGGTGGTGACGGAACACCAACAGAAAGGGGGGAACAAAACGAACAAACTAACATTTGGGTATGATAACCACAAAACAAAGACGTGCACCGAAATACTGGAAAACGGAAACTAAATAACAAACCAACTAATCACGTGCACAAAACAAACCAATCACCCAGCTGAGATAATGAAAAACTCAAACGAGGGACAGGTGTCCCAGGCACCTGTAACACGAATGAAATCCTTATTTAAACTAGAAATATTTTTGAACGCGCCCGTTCTGCAGCACAGCTTTTCTGAAGTAGTTTTCATAAAGCGGGATGATTGCTGGCTCTACGCGTCACGTTTACAATTAAAAACTCAAGCGGTTATCAGTGTGATTAGGGTGTAATGTCTTTAAGTGACGTCTTCATTTATTTGGCTTCAATCTGTCCACTGCCAACATTTAAAGACACAGAAGACACGCCGCTCTTCCTTCGTCTCCACCTTCGTTACAGTGAAACCAGGCGCTACATACACTTTCCTCGTTTTAACTTTCGGTTGACTTTTGTTGCTCTCATTATCTGCGTCTCTCTCCTCATCTCTGTTAAATATTTCTCCATGTTGTCTCTTGAGGGTTTGTTCATTTATTCATTCATTCATTATCTTCCGCTTTATCCTCTTTTAGGGTCGCGGTGGGGTTCCCCATGCCCATCCAGGGGAGAACGTCTCGGGCGCTGAGCAGATACACCCAGGACAGGGCGCCAATCCATCGCTGGGGACACACTCACCCACACAGACACACTCTATATGGGGCAATTTGGAGAATTACATCCATCCAGCCATTATCTTAGCTTTATCCTCTATTAGGGTCGCGGGGGGGTTCCCCATGCCCATCCAGGGGAGAACGTCTCGGGCGCTGAGCAGATACACCCAGGACAGGGTGCCAATCCATCGCTGGGCACACACTCACCCACACAGACACACTCTATATGGGGCAATTTAGAGAATTCAATTGACGTGATCCATGTTTTTGGACTGTGGGAGGAAACCGGAGAACCCGGAGGAAACCCACGCAGACACGGGGAGAACATGGAAACTCCACCCAGATGGGGACTCAAACCGGGAATCCCTAGTGCTGAGAGGAGAACGTGCTCACCACTAAGCCACCGTGCCGCCCCAGGGTTTGTTCAATGCACTTAATATCACTTGCTCTGTGATTTCTTGTTATGTGCCCCCCCCAGACACCCCACTGCACCCCCCCAGGGGGGCGCGCCCCACTATTTGAGAAGTAAGCCAAAGCCACCGTGCCGAATTATAAAACGAGTAGTTCCATTCCTTAAATCCGATTGGCCGTTTGTCCAGCTGGGACATTATTGCCAATAATGCACACCTCTGAGCGCTTTTCCTTCCAATCACAAGCTTGTACGGATACTTCGACGGGTCGACGGGGTCAGTGAGGGTCAGAAATGAACGCTTTGTTTATGGATCTAGCACTCACATCTGTTTTTTTAACTCCGTTACACCTTTTAGGGATTCCATCTCCTGGCATCTGCCTTTTGTCTGGTTTCTCCTTACATTTTAGTGCCGTCTGTGTCAATAAAGAGCAGCACCTGTTTGCTTTGGCTAACGCACAGGACTTCTTAAGCCTCATTTATACTCCCTCTGCGTACGAAAATGTGTGCGTGCGTTTCATGCGTTATAACAGTTACTGCCCACATACTTCCTTGCGTCAGCTCCGTTGATATGGTTGTTGAACACTACATCCATTAGAGGGCAGTTTAGAGTAAAAATCAAACATGGCGACGGCGGAGGAACTTTTGATTTTGTACATACAGCAAAAATGACAAAAAAGGCAGCGTTCTAGAGGCGGTGTTCTGTGAGGCCACTGAACAGGTCGCGACATTTGGATGGAGAATTTTATTCACTTGTTCGCCCAATGAGGGAACTTGATGACCAACGTCATTTCCAATACTTTCGGATGTCTGCCAGGGCATTCGATAACTTGCTTTGCTTTGTAACAACTGTTTGTCCCTGTGCTCCGGCGAAGTAACATCATATAAATGATTCAAACTGCGCACACACTCGTATAACCGGTCTTCAAAAAGTTCCACCATGTTCTTCTTCTCCTTCGTGTACATATGGAAGTGGTCGCATCATGCCCTGCCCCCACGGTTTCCAGTGGTATTGCTCCGTCCTGTCCGCATCCGCAAGCTTTCAGAAAACGTGCAAATTACGTACGAAATGAACGCAGAGTACGGACAAAAGGCTCCGTCCGTATCCGTCTCCGTATTTAACGTTGAGCATAAATGAGCCTTTACAAAAACAAGCCACACGACGGCGCCAAAACTGGCGGGACAAAACTATAGGTGGCGCTGAATCTCAGTATTTAAATCAGGTGGAAACCATTTTGGTCTTTAATGAATAACAGTGAATAAACCGGCCTACGGTGCACAGGCTCGGTGGGGTAAATGTTTACGCTGTAAAACGAGATCTGGATGGAGGAATCCCAAGTGCAAGGAACACAGCTGTCCGTAAATGCGTCCTCAACGTGATGCCAGCGGCGGAGAGGCTGAGCATTCTGGGATTGCGGGCTAATCCCCTAAACCGCCACGGCTTCCCGGGTTAGCGTCACAGCAAGCCCGTGAAGGAGAACCGAGACAGAGAGGCCAAGCATGAATGAGAACGCCATATGAAGGAGACCTGGAAACCTGGAAACGCAGAGGAAACGATGCACTGTGGGGACACGTCATCTTTACCCGACTGTCTGCTGTTAGGGACCAAACAGCACGAGCATCTGCATCTGTGAGCGAGGCTCAGCGGCGGGTGTGAGCCCAGCCTTTGGCAATACCACATGATTAGGTCATTTGTCATGTGAAGAGGAAGGCGGCCAAGCTTCTTAAAAGCAAAGCCCATCGATTCCCAGGGACAACCAGCAGAGGGCTATTTAATGTGTGAGGCGCTTATTGAGGAATCCCGCAGTCATCACAGAGCTGCTTTAAAAGCAGAGAGCAACATTCCCTCCATTCATTATCTCCCACTTTATACTCTACTAGGGTCGCGGGGGACACACACAGACACACACTATATGGGGCAATTTAGAGCATTCAATTTACCTTAAATCATTTTGCACGTGGAGAACATGGACACTGAAACCAAATTCGGATTCAAACTTGGAGCACTGAGAGACAATCCACTAAGTGGATCCATCATCTTCCGCTTTATCCTCTATTAGGGTCGTGGTGGGGTTCCCCATGCCCATGCAGGGGACAACGTTCGGGCGCTGGGCAGATACACCCAGAACAGGGCGCCAATCCATCGCTGGGCACACACTCACTCCCACAGACACACTCGATATGGGGCAATTTAGAGAACTCAATTGACTTGATCCATGTTTTTGGACTGTGGGAGGAAACCGGAGAACCCGGAGGAAACCCACGTCGACACGGGGAGAACATGGAAAGTCCACCCAGGTGGGGATTCGAACCGGGAATCCCTAGCGCTGAGAGGCGAACGTGCTCACCACGCCTATTTCATAATATTCATTCATTATCTTCCACTTTATCCTCTAGTAGGGTCACGGTGGGGTTTCCCATGCCCATGCAGGGGAGAACGTTTCGGGCGCTGGGCAGATACACCCAAAACAGGGCGCCAATCTATCGCTGGGCACACACTCACTCCCACAAACACACTCGATATGGGGCAATTTGGAGAACTCAGTTGACTTGATCCATGTTTTTGGACTGTGGGAGGAAACCGGAGAACCCGGAGGAAACCCACGCCGACACGGGGAGAACATGGAAAGTCCACCCAGATGGGGATTCGAACCGGGAATCCATATCGCTGAGAGTGCCGCCCTCAGAGAGCAACTATCATAAACATCTTAAGCCTTAAAATTTCAAACACCGCTCCTGCTTTTCAAGGTTTTAACCTTGCTGAAATATTTATGCATTACACTCAACTGGCATCATTTATTTTTATAATTTATAACTTCAGAGTAAATGGCACGGTGTCCCCGCTAGGGATTCCCGTGTCAAATCCCCATCTGGGTGGATGTTCTCCCCGTGTCCGCGTGGGTTTCCTCCGGGTTCTCCGGTTTCCTCCCACAGTCCAAAAACATGGATCAAGTTAACTGAGTTCTCTAAATTGCCCCATATAGAGTGTGTGTGAGTGTGTACCCAGCGATGGATTGGCGCCCTGTCCTAGGTGTATCTGCCCAGCGCCCGAGACGTTCTCCCCTGGATGGGCATGGGGAACCCCACCGCGACCCTAATAGGAGATAAAAGCGGGAGATAATGAATGAATGAATGAATGAATGAACTTCAGAGTAAATTTCGCCTCTGAAATTGACGAAATCTGAAGATTTCTTTCTCTTATCATCTCCTACTTTAGCTTTTACTAAAGGAATAGGGTTGCAGGGGGGAGGGGGCTACCCCACGCCCATCCAGGGGAGAACATTTGGTAGCTAGAGAGTTTAATATCTGTACATTAGTGTCCGACATTGTTGATGCTGCCTGGCCGCTCAAGGAGGATGTGTCCCCCACTGAGTCTTGGTCCTCCCAAGGTTTCTTCCTTAAATAACAACATAAAAGGGAGTTTTTTCTTGCCACTTCGCTTCGGCTTGCTCTTTGGGGGTTTTAAAGGCTTTTATTCTGTAAAGCTGCTTTGGACGATGTACTGTTGTAAAAAGCAGACTTGAACTTGAACTTATTCAATTGAGAATTCAATTGACTTGAGCATGTTTTTGGACTGTGGGAGGAAACCGGAGAACCTGGAGGAAACCCACGCGGACACGGGGAGAACATGGAAACTCCACCCAGATGGGGATTCGAACCGGGAATCCCTAGCGCCGAGAGGAGAACGTGCTAACCACTAAGCCACTGTGCCGCCCCTCCCAAGGTTTCTTCCTTAAAATAACAACATAACAGGGAGTTTTTTCTTGCCACTGTCGCTTCGGCTTGCCCTTTGGGGGTTTAAAGGCTTTTCATTCTGTAAAGCTGCTTTGTGACGATGTACTGTTGTAAAAAGCGATATATAAATAAATAACTTGAACTTAACTTGAAAATAACTTGCCAATCAGGCACAGTCAGTCCCTCAGAAACACACTATATAGGTTCAATTTAATTCGAATCCATGTTTTTGGACTGTGGGAGGAAACCGGAGAACCTGGAGAAAACCCACTCTCACTGAAGAACTCCGAGAAAACCATAGGGAGAACATGGAAACTCCACCCAGATGGGGATTCGAACCGGGAATCCCTAGCGCCGAGAGGAGAACGTGCTAACCACTAAGCCACTGTGCTGCCCCTCCCAAGGTTTCTTCCTTAAATAACATAAAAGGGAGTTTTTTCTTGCCACTGTCGCTTTGGCTTGCCCTTTGGGGGTTTAAAGGCTTTTCATTCTGTAAAGCTGCTTTGTGACGATGTACTGTTGTAAAAAGCGATATATAAATAAATAACTTGAACTTAACTTGAAAATAACTTGCCAATCAGGCACAGTCAGTCCCTCAGAAACACACTATATAGGTTCAATTTAATTCGAATCCATGTTTTTGGACTGTGGGAGGAAACCGGAGAACCTGGAGAAAACCCACTCTCACTGAAGAACTCCGAGAAAACCATAGGGAGAACATGGAAACTCCATCCAGATCGGGATTCGAACCTGGATCCATAGATCCACAGCGCTGATAAGTGGACATGTTAACCACTAAACCACCGTGCAACCGCCTAAAAATGGGGGGAACACGGGGAGAACATGGAAACTCCACCCAGATCCGTATTAGAACCTGGATCCCCAGCGCTGAGGTGAACGTAGGGCAGATACACCCAGGACAGGGCGCATTCAAAATAATTACATTTTTAATAATTAAATTTGGGACAATGGGCGGCATGGTGCCTTAGTGGTTAGCACGTTCTCCTCTGAGTGCTAAGGATTCCCGGTTCGAATCCCAATCACCGTGTCCGTGTGGGTTTCCTCCGGGTTCTCCGGTTTCCTCCCACAGTCCAAAAACATGGCTAAAAGTCAAATAAATTCTCTAAATTGCCCCATATAGTGTGTGTGGGTCTGTGTGAGTGAGTGTATGCCCAGTGATAGATTGCCACCCTGTCCTAGGAGACGTTCTCCCCATCTACCCACCCATGGGGAACCCCCCCCCCTTGACCCTAGTAGAGGATAAAGTGGAAGAGAATGGATGGATGGAAAATTGGGACGAAACAGTGGCGTAGTGGTTGGCACATCCGGCTCTGAGCGCTGGGGATCCAGGTTTGAATCCTGGATGGGTGGGGGTAGAGTTTACATGTTCTCCCCGTGTCCGTGTGGGTTCCCTCAAGAGTTCTCAGGTTTCTGCATTGCATTACATTCCTTCGAAACCGCAGTTAGGCAGCAACTGAGGGGAATAATACATTATTAAACGTGCCATTTTCAGGCGGTCGCACAGTGGTTTAGTGGTTACCATGTCCACTTATCTGCACTGGGCTCTCCGGTTTCCACCCACAGTCTAAAAACATGGGTTCAAGGTGAAATTACCGCTCTAAATTGCCCCTATATAGTGTCTGACAGAGTTAGTGAGTGAGTGCGAGTGTGCCCAACGAAAGATGTGTGCCCTGGATGGAGATGGGCATGGGACCCCCCCCCCGCGACCCTAGTAGAGGATTAAGTGGAAGATAATAAGAGTGACATCATCAGTCCTATATGATGTGACATGCTGGCTTAGCATGTTCTCCTCTCAGTGCTAGGAATTCCCGGCTCGAATCCCAATCTGGGTGGAGTTTCCATGTTCTCACCGTGTCCGCGTGGGTTTCCTCCAGGTTCTCCGGTTTCCTCCCACAGTCCAAAAACATGGATCAAGTCAACTGAATTCTCCAAATTGCCCCATATAGAGTGTGTTTGTGTGAGTGAGTGTGTGCTCACTTATCTGCACTGGGCTCTCCGGTTTCCACCCACAGTCTAAAAACATGGGTTCAAGGTGAAATTACTGCTCTAAATTGCCCCTATATAGTGCCTGACAGAGTTAGTGAGTGAGTGTGAGTGTGCCCAACGAAAGATGTGTGCCCTGGATGGGCATGGGACCCCCCCCCCCCGCCCCGCGACCCTAGTAGAGGATTAAGTGGAAGATAATAAGAGTGACATCATCAGTCCTATATGATGTGACATCATCAGTCCTATATGATGTGACATCATGTGAGTCATTTAGCAGTAAACACATGGTTTCAACCATGATGGCTGAGCATCTGGTACAGATCTTACCTTGGCCTGAGTTGTAGATTGCTTTGACGGATTTCTTCACCTTCTGCAGCGCCGTGCGGTCCTGATCCAATGCCTGACGGAAAAGAGAAGCAAAATGTGAAGTGGAATTTAAAAAACATTCATTCATTATCTCCCGCTTTATCCTCTAGTAAGGTCGCGGTGGGGTCCCCCATGCCCATCCAGGGGAGAACGTCTCGGGCGCTGGGCAGATACACCCAGGACGTTATCTAGTCTGGTTTTTAAAGTGAACGTTGATCGCTGATTAACAGGATCTCGGCTTAGTGCTCATCGGGAATCGGCTCGGCGTTTATTTGAATCTGTATTTAAAATAATCTATCACGTATTGATACGAATGGGAACCACTCAGAGGCATGCAGAGGCATGCATGAACCCGGAGGAAACCCACGGGGACACGGGGAGAACATGGAGGAGAACATGCTAACCACTAACCCACTGTGCCACCCTTATATTATACATTCTAAAATTATTCTAATGTCTATCTCTCTCTCTCTCTCTCTCTCTCTTTCTATATATATATATATTAGGGGTGAGCTGCAATATTCGCTGATTCGACGATTCGATTCGGAGAACCGTAGTCGACTATGAACCTCATAGTCGAATGTACCATTTTGACCACATGGGGGTGTCCATGGCTGCTGCTAAGCATTAGTTTTTACATGAAATGTCTTTGTTTTCGTTATATATATATATATATATAGTCAAATAAAACTCACGGGGATCCCATTTACGGTGCTCTAGAAAAACAAGTCAAATACAAAAAAAAATATTTTTCAAAAACCACGCTTATAGCGCCATCTTGTGGTGAAATCTTAACTGATTCGACTATCAGTCGACTATAGGGAAAATCTGACGAATCAGATTCGACTATGAAAATCCTTAGTTGAAGACACCCCTAATATATATATATATATATATATATATATATATATATATATATATATATATATATTCATATATATTCATTCATTATCTCCCGCTTTATCCTCTATTACGGTCGTGGTGGGGTTCCCCATGCCCATCCAGGGGAGAACGTCTCGGGCGCTGGGCAGATAGACCCAGGACAGGGCGCCAATCTATCACTGGGCACACACTCACTCACACAGACACACTCTATATGGGGCAATTTTTTGAGAACTCAATTGACTTGATCCATGTTTTTTTGACTGTGGGAGGAAACCGGAGAACCCGGAGGAAACCCACGCAGACACGGGGAGAACATGGAAACTCCACCCAGATTCGAACCGGGAATCCCTAGTACTGAGAGGCGAACGTGCTAACCACTAAGCCACCGTGCCGCCCTCCCCTAATATATATATATATATATATACACAGTATATATATCCATCTATCTAATCTCTATCTATATAAATAATTAATAAATATTTCTGTTATCCACAGTTTAGTCTGTAATGATGGGTTGTCCCAGGTAAGTAAAAGCTTCCGTTTTCTACTCCTTACTCTTTTACCCCTTATGGGACAACATGACAGACCTGGGTAAGTATATACCTTTTAGTAATAAGTATGGCTGTCCCCTACTTCATTACAACATGGAAGCCTTAATTACCCAAATTCCAACTAAATGGAGCTGTTCAGAATCCATTAAAACCTCAAATGCTTTCTACCCAATTCCAGTGAACTCAACCTCAAAGCCTGAATTCTCGTGAGGATGACGTCCTCTCTCAGGCCTAATTCCCCTTCAGATGAAATCCCGCTGAGCGTCAGTGAGGTCTAGGGCTGTATTCAACTAAAGATTTTCATAGTCGAATCTGATTCGTCAGATTTTCCCTATAGTCGACTGATAGTCGAATCAGTTAAAATTTCACCACAAGATGGCGCTAAGGGCGTAGTTTTAAAAAAATATATATATATTTTTTTTTATGTTTTACTTGTTTTTCTAACATAAGAAAACTTTTTTTTTGTTTTTCTTTTTTTTCTAGAAATTAGGATGATTTTATTTGACAAAAGGCTATATATATATATAACGAAAACAAAGACATTTCATGTTAAAATTAATGCTTAGCAGCAGCCATGGGCACCCCCATGTGGTCAAAATGGTACATTTGACTATGAGGTTCATAGTCGACTACGGTTCTCCGAATCGAATCGTCGAATCAGCGAATATTGCAGCTCACCCCTAGTGAGGTCTGCAGCAGAAATCCATCCACAAGAGTGCTGGAGCTGACACGCAGGCGAAGGAAGGAAGCGCCGCATTAGCAAGAGTGAGGAGCAGACCCCAGAGACATGGGTCAGCTGATTGTCCGGCCATGTCCTGCAGTACGGAGCATGATAATGACTGTCTCAATATTTAACTTCCGGTGTAAAGAGAGAGAGAGACCGAGAGAGAGAGAGACGAAAACAGCAACATCAAAAACTACGATTTGAACTAATTACAGCGACGGGTGCGCAGCTAGGGCGGCACGCTGGCTTAGTGGTTAGCACGTTCTCCTCTCAGCGTTGGGATTCCCGGTTCGAATCCCAAACTGGGTGGAGTTTCCATGTTCTCCGTGTCCGCGTGGGTTTCCTCCGGGTTCTCCGGTTTCCTCCCACAGTCCAAAAACATGGATCAAGTCAATTGAGTTCTCCAAATTGCCCCATATAGAGTGTGTGTGTGTGAGTGAGTGTGTGCCCAGCGATGGATTGGCGCCCTGTCCTGGGTCTATCTGCCCAGCACCCGAGACGTTCTCCCCTGGACGGGCATGAGGAACCCCACCGCGACCCTAATAGAGGATAAAGCGGGAGATAATGAATGAATGAATGAATGTTTCGATTGAGGGCGGCACGTCGCTTAGTGGTTAGCATGTTCTCCTCTCAGCACTAGGGATTCCTGGTTCGAATCCCAATCTGGGTGGAGTTTCCATGTTCTCCCCGTGTCCGCGTGGGTTTCCTCCAGGTTCTCCGGTTTCCTCCCACAGTCCAAAAACATGGATCAAGTCAATTGAGTTCTCCAAATTGCCCCATATAGAGTGTGTCTGTGTGAGTGAGTGTGTGCCCAGCGATGGATTGGTGTCCTGTCCTGGGTCTATCTGCCCAGCGCCCGAAACGTTCTCCCCTGGATGGGCATGGGGAACCCCACCATAATTAGAGCGATGGGTGCGCAGCTAGGGCGGCACGCTGGCTTAGCATGTTCTCCTCTCAGTGCTAGGAATTCCCGGTTCGAATCCCAATCTGGGTGGAGTTTCCATGTTCTCCCCGTGTCCGCGTGGGTTTCCTCCGGGTTCTCCGGTTTCCTCCCACAGTCCAAAAACATGGATCAAGTCAACTGAATTCTCCAAATTGCCCCATATAGAGTGTGTCTGTGTGAGTGAGTGTGTGCCCAGTGATAGATTGGTGTCCTGTCCTGGGTGTATCTGCCCAGCGCCCGAAATGTTCTCCCCTGGATGGGCATGGGGAACCCCACCATGACCCTAATAGAGGATAAAGCGGAAGATAATGGATGGATGGATGGGTGCGCAGAACAGAGAATCAGTAACAGACGATTATGTGAGGAGAGGGTCCATACACGTGCACTAAAAACCCCAAAACTCCCAACAACCGCCCCCCTACAACACCCCCCACACCCACCCCCAACTTTACACCCACATACACTAATAACCCCAAAACTCCCAACCACAATCCTGCAACACCCCCACACCCCCCCCCAACTTCACACCCACATACACTAATAACCCCAAAACTCCCAACCACAATCCTACAACACCCCCCACACACCCCCCCAACTTCACACCCACATACACTAATAACCCCAAAACTCCCAACCACAATCCTGCAACACCCCCACACCCCACCCCAACAACTTCACACCCACATACACTAATAACCCCAAAACTCCCAACCACAAATCCTACAAAACCCCCCACACACACCCCCCCAACTTCACACCCACATACACTAATAACCCCAAACTCCCCACTCCCAACCACAATCCTACAAACACCCCCCCACCCCCCCCCAACTTCACACCCACATACACTAATAACCCCAAAACTCCCAACCACAATCCTACAACACCCCCCCCACCCCCCACCCCAACTTCACACCCACATACACTAATAACCCCAAAACTCCCAACCACAATCCTACAACACCCCCACACCCCCCCAACTTCACACCCACATACACTAATAACCCCAAAACTCCCAACCACAATCCTCCTACAACACCCCACACACCCCCCCCAACTTCACACCCCATACACCCACACTAATAACCCAAAACTCCCAACCACAAATCCTACAACACCCCCACACCCCCCCACTTCACACCCACATACACTAATAACCCCAAAACTCCCAATCACAATCCTACAACACCCCCCACACCCCCCCCCCCCAACTTCACACCCATGGTTGGTGCAACGTCCGATTTAAAAGAACAATTACAGCAAATGGGGAGTTAAGACATAAAAAAAACAATGTGTTCTAACAGGAATCGAATGGATGCTTCAGTGAGATGAGCAGAGTGAGTAAGAATGAGAGACTGACTGGTTTAAGGACTGTGTGGAAGACTTAGAGACTGCCAGCGTGTTGAGGGAACCAGTAGCCGAAAAGGTGACTAAAAAGACAAAGCCGTTACCCAAAATACCCAGAGGCACGCTGCCGTCCAGTCCAAAAACATGCTGTCAATCTCACTCACTGTCTCAGTGTAAAGTCTTAAAACTTGTTACATTCATTCATTCATTATCTCCCGCTTTATCCTCTATTAGGGTCGCGGTGGGGTTCCCCATGCCCATCCAGGGGAGAACATCTCGGGCGCTGGGCAGATACACCCAGGACAGGGCGCCAATCCATCGCTGGGCGCACACTCACTCACACAGACACACTCTATATGGGGCAATTTAAAAAAATGTAATTTTAATCCATGTTTTTGGACTGTGGGTGGAAACCGGAGAACCCGGAGGAAACCCAGGCAGACACGGGGAGAACATGGAAACTCCATCCAGATGGGGATTCGAACCGGGAATCCCTAGCGCTGAGAGGAGAACGTGCTAAACACTAAGCCACCGTGCCGCCAACTTGTTATATATATATATATGTTATATATGTTCATATATGTGTGCCCAGCGATGGATTGGCGCCCTGTCCTGGGTGTATCTGCCCAGCGCCCGAGACGTTCTCCCCTGAATGGGCATGGGGAACCCCACCGCGACCCTAATAGAGGATAAAGCGGGAGATAATGAATGAATGAATGTTCATATATGAGCATAATAATGAATTTACTAGGCTTTATAAAATAGTACCGGTTGCTAAATCTGATTGGCTGAGCCGTTTGTCCAGCTGTGACGTTGCTGACAATAATACACACCACTGACCGCTTCAAATTCGGGATGAAATATATTATTTTCCCAATGTTTTTTCATCAACAGCGTCTAATTTGGCCACTAGATGGCAGATTGTTAGAGAACCGTGAATCCTGTTACTAAAGATCAGTGTTCACTTTAAAAAACGGACCACATTACGGATGTTTTTTGTATTTAATAAACACATTTATGAATCAAAATCCCACAATATAGCAAAACTGATGATGCAAAATGATATGTATATATATAATTATATGTATATTTTGTACCTAACCATGTGGTCCATACTACGATGTGGTCAGAACCATGAATCTTGTGTATTGTTATACATTCATTCATTCATTATCTTCCGCTTTATCCTCTATTAGGGTCGCGGGGGGGTTCCCCATGCCCATCCAGGGGAGAACATTTCGGGCGCTGGGCAGATACATCCAGGACAGGGCACCAATCCATCGCTGGGCACACACACTCACACAGACACACTCTATATGGGGCAATTTGGAGAACTCAATTGACTTGATCCATGCTTTTGGACTGTGGGAGGAAACCGGAGAACCCGGAGGAAACCCACGCGGACAAGGGGAGAACATGGAAACTCCACCCAGATAGGGATTCGAACCGGGAATCCCTAATGCTGAGAGGAGAACATGCTAAGCACTAAGCCACCGTGCCACCCTATTGTTATACATTATAATATATATATATATATATATATATATATATATATATATATATATATATATATATATATATATATATATATATATATATTCACTGTTCCTTCATTAAGTGGCACGGTGGCTTAGTGGTTAGTACGTTCGCCTCTCAGCGCTAGGGATTCCCGGTTCAAATCCCAATCTGGGTGTTCTCCCCGTGTCCACGTGGGTTTCCTCCGGGTTCTCCCGTTTCCTCCCACAGTCCAAAAACATGGATCAAGGTCAACTGAATTCTCCAAACAACCCTAGTAGAGGATAAAGCGGTAGATAATTGATGGATGGATGAATCAAACCTTGTTTCGTTGTCATAGTGTGTTTGGAACTGTTTTATAAAAGCAATAAGACACTCAAGAGTGTGCATTATTGTGAATAAATCACGGGAAAGTGGTGTAACTGGACTAACACCTCAATCCTTTACTCAGAGTGGATGAGATGGCTATAGAGACTAACCGAGGAGGTGAGGGAATTCATGGAACCACATGCACATGTCCTGGATTACAGCATGAGACATCTTACTGCCACAAACCTCACTCCCTCACTTCCTCACTCGCTGGGTGGTGAAATCAAACGGAATAATGAGAAGTCATCCAGGAGAAAATAAGAGAGTGGCTTAGCAGGTGTCCCTCCATCCAGCTAATCTGCTCTGATCCCTCACTGTTGGTGTGGAAACATGAGACGCCGAGGCTCCACGTTTGATCTGCTTATTAAACAACTCGTGTCCAACGACAGTCATAATCACGGTCTCTGGAGAAGCCGTAGCGTTAATTACAGCTGCGTTCTATAGGGTTATTTTCTAAACCTGCATAACAAACAGACGGCAACACAACAAACCCGGATCCTACCCATGCCTGCGGTGCCATAAATATTTAGATACCGCACCTTCTTAAGGCTAAAACTGCCTTTGCCTTCATTTTGAAGGTTGAAAGAATCACATGGGTGGAGAAGACACGATTCCAACAGTATGACTCGTTTTCCTCAAACCACGTCTTTGCTTTGTTTTAAAGAGCTCACACGTGAAGACGTAAAAAACGGCATAAAAAGCAGAAAATCCTTGCTTTTTAAACGAATGGCTGAGAGCTCTGCATTGAAAGCACATGGTCTGTTCCATTCGTTAGCTCGGCGAGAGCATGAGGTCATGTTTTACAACCGAAGGAGCCAAACCCCAGGATCTCTCTGCATTTAATGATACCTGACACTAAACAGATACCTATGAGGTAACGAAGGCAGGCTTTCAAACAAACGTTGCTTTAGAGGTGATGTGGTTCCACTCGGATGGGTTCCTCAGCCTTTAAATCAGACTGAGGAACTTGCTTTTGAGAGACCACGAAGATTATGGCCAACTATGGCTGAGTTCTAACAACTAGTCAGACTAAAGAAGAAGGAAAAGAAATAAAATCCAGACCTACATTTGAGTACTAACAAATATATACACACACATACACTACACATATATACAACATATATATATATATATATATATATATATATATATATATACACATACATACATACACACATACATACATACACATACTATATATATATATATATATATATATATATATATATATATATATATATATTCATTCATTCATTATCTTCCGCTTTATCCTCTATTAGGGTCGTGGTGGGGTTCCCCATGCCCATCCAGGGGAGAACGTTTCGGGTGCTGGGCAGATACACCCAGGACAGGGCGCCAATCCATCGCTGGGCACACACTCACTCACACAAACACACTCTATATGGGGCAATTTGGAGAATTCAATTGACCTTGATCCATGTTTTTGGACTGTGGGAGGAAACCGGAGAACCCGGAGGAAACCCACGTGGACACGGGGAGAACATGGAAACTCCACCCAGATGGGAATCCCTAGTGCTGAGAGGAGAACGTGTTAACCACTAAGCCACCATGTCGCCCTTTATATATATATATATATATATATATATAAATCTACACACACATGCACATATACTGTGTATATATATATATATATATATATATATATATATATATATATATATACGGTGGTATGGTGGCGTAGTGGTTAGCAGTCAGTGCTGGGAATCCAGGTTGTCCCCGTGTCCACGTGGGTTTCCTCCAGTTTCGTCTCACAATCGAAAAACATGGCGTCAAGGTGAATTGGCTGCTCTAAATTCCCTCTGTTTAAATTTCTCCCAATAGTGTGTGTCTGTGTGAGTGAGAGTGTGTGTGTGTGTGTGTGTGTGTGTGTGTGTGTGTCCATGATGGATTGGCACAGTGTCCTGAGTGTATCTGCCCAGCACATTTCCCCCTGGAGGGGCATGGGGACTCCCTCCCCCCGTGATCCTAGTAAAGGTTCAAGCAGAAGATAATGAGATGAGGTCACTTCCCAATGGCTTCTTTTTACAAACAAAGGCAAACATTTGTGTGTGTGTGTGTGTGTGTGTGTGTGTGTGTGTGTGTGTGTGTGTACATTTGACATACTTAAACTTCGAGACCCTACATGGGGTTATATACTAAAATGTTGTGTTAATTATTGAATGCTATTTAAATATATTTATTTGTGGTGGTCAGATTCATTTCCAGGGGCAGGTTTAAGCTTGTGTTTAAGGAACCAACCTTATGACCTGAAGATCTCCGGTTTGATTCCCAGGCCAAATAAATACTATAGTTAAAGTGCCCTTGAGCAAGGCACCTAACTTTAATGGCTTCCCGGCTCAGGGCAATTGCTCACGTCACTTAGTGTGTGTGTATGTCTTGAACATAACTGAAAATTTGAATTTCTCTTGTGTATACAGTATACAGATTTCTATTTAAATATTTCTATTTTTTTTTTGTTTTTTAAACTTTTTAATTGCTGAATATGTTTTTCACCGCGGCACGATGGCTTAATGGTTAGCACGTTCGCATCTCAGCGCTAGGGATTCCCGGTTCGAATGTTCCATGTTCTCCCCGTGTCCGTGTGGGTTTCCTCCGGGTTCTCCGGTTTCCTCCCACAGTCCAAAACCATGGATCAAGTCAATTGAATTCTCCAAATTGCCCCATATAGAATGTGTGTGTGAGTGAGTGTGTGCCCAGCGATGGATTGGCGCCCTGTCCTGGGTGTATCTGCCCAGCGCCCGAAACGTTCTCCCCTGGATGGGCATGGGGAACCCCCCCGCGACCCTAATAGAGGATAAAAGCGGAAGATAATGAATGAATGACTGAAAATAAAGAAACGGGGTGGCACGGCTTAGTGGTTAGCACGTTCTCCTCTCAGCGCTAGGGATTCCCGGTTCGAATCCCCATCTGGGTGGAGTTTCCATGTTCTCCCCGTGTCCACGTGGGTTTCCTCCGGGTTCTCCGGTTTCCTCCCACAGTCCAAAAACATGGCTCAAGTCAGGTGAGTTCTCCAAATTTCCCCATATAAAGTGTGTATGTATGAGTGAGTGTGTGCCCAGCGATAGATTGGCGCCCTGTCCTGGGTGTATCTGCCCAGCGCCCGAAACGTTCTCCCCTGGATGGGCATGGGGAACCCCCCCCACCCCACGACCCTGTTAGAGGATGAAGCAGAGGATAATGAAACTGTTGGCATTCTATGTGAAAGGAGTGGGATATCAGCAAAATGTCAGTTTAGATGTCAGCTGTAATGTTTACTCTCTGCACTGAAAATAGATGTGTACCTTTACTCGCATTGGCTACCGCAATCTAATCCAACAAACTGGACCGAAACAATGAGCGCGGGAGAATTCATTAGGCATACAGTCCTCTAATGTCACCTGGTTCTCAGCATTCTTCCATTCTCTGGTGCACCCTACCACAGGCCCGGCACGCCAAAGAACAAAGCCTTCGCCAAACAGAGCATTCAAGAGCACCGTCTGCCAAATGGAGCTTTTATGTGAAAGCCTGAGCACTCGCGGCCATGTGCAAACATGCTGTTGATCAGCAAAGCGTACCGAGCGGCCACCAGATGAAATGCAAAACCTCGGAAGGATTACAATTCGCTTTCTCTGCTGGCAAAGAGAGCCTCTTTAGTGGTGGGAAGTGTGGAAAGTAGAGTGCACGCGTCCAAGGAAAGTGCTGAGAGCAGACTTTCTTCACTGCTGTGAGTCAGAGCTGTGAAACCAAGCTGCTCCACCACCCTTTACAACCCAGATCTGCCAAGAAGGGAGAAAGCAACAGTTTCCTAACGCCGACTACAAAATCAACACAGCTGAGAAAATGACAGCACAACAGCACTTGAACTTACTGCCCCCGTCAGAATCAACAGTCAGACCCAGTGGCAGTGCTGAAGAGCTGCCGATCCATCACAGAAGAAGGCGGGAGCTGATTTTCATCCATGATGGGTTGTTTATTATGTATCCATGGTAACCAAAGGGTGTGGGAGCTCAGTGGTTAAGGCATTGGGTGTTGGGCTATCAATCTGAAGGTTGGGGTTCAAATCCCAGCTCCACTGAAGTTACCAATGTGGGTCCTTGAGCAAGACCCTTAACCCTCATTGCTCCAGGGATGTTGTGATGAACCCTGTGCTCACCTTGTAAGTCGCTTTGGATAAAAACGTCCAATAAATGACCAAATGGAAATGCAACCAGCGACTGGATGCTTAACTCAGATGCCTTTAGTTCTTTAAATGTAACGTCTCCCCCATCCATCCATTATCTTCACTTTATCTTATATTAGGGTCGTGGTGGGGTTCCCCATGCCCATCCAGGGGAGAACGTTTCGGGCGCTGGGCAGATACACCCAGGACAGGACGCCAATCTATCGCTGGGCACACACTCACTCACACAGACACACTCTATATGGGGCAATTTGGAGAATTACATCCATCCAGCCATTATCTTCTCTTTATCCTCTATTAGGGTCGCGGGGGGAGGGGGGGGGGGGGGTCCATGCCCATCCAGGGGAGAACGTTTCGGGCGCTGGGCAGATACACCCAGGACAGGACGCCAATCTATCGCTGGGCACACACTCACTCACACAGACACACTCTATATGGGGCAATTTGGAGAATTACATCCATCCAGCCATTATCTTCGCTTTATACTCTACTAGGGTCGCGAGGGTGTTCCCCATGCCCATCCAGGGGAGAACGTTTCGGGCGCTGGGCAGATACACCCAGGACAGGGTGCTAATCTATCGCTAGGCACACACTCACTCTCACAGACACACTCTATATGGGGCAATTTGGAGAATTACATCCATCCAGCCATTATCTTCGCTTTATACTCTACTAGGGTCGCGAGGGTGTTCCCCATGCCCATCCAGGGGAGAACGTTTCGGGCGCTGGGCAGATACACCCAGGACAGGGTGCTAATCTATCGCTAGGCACACACTCACTCTCAGAGACACACTCTATATGGGGCAATTTTGGAGAACTCAATTGACATGATCCATGTTTTTGGACTGTGGGAGGAAACCGGAGAACCCGGAGGAAACCCACACGGACACGGGGAGAACATGGAAACTCCACCCAGATGAGGATTCGAACAGGGAATCCCTAGCGCTGAGAGGAGAACATGCTAACCACTAAGCCACCGTGCCGCCTGGGTTTGATTCATAAATGTGTTTATTAAATGCAAAAAAAGCCCAGCAATAGATTGGCGCCCTGTCCTGGGTGTATCTGCCCAGCGCCCGAGACGTTCTCCCCTGGATGGGCATGGGGAACCCCCCCCACCGCGACCCTAATAGAGGATAAAGCGGAAGATAATGGATGGATGAATGAATGAATGAATAAATGAATGCAAATAATGTGGTCCGTTTTTTAAAGTGAACACTGATCTGTAGTACCAGGATTCAGGATTCTGGTATATATATATATATATATATATAAACTGGAGAACCCGGAGGAAACCCACACAGACACGGGGAGAACATGGAAACTCCACCCAGATTGGGATTCGAAGCGAGAAGTAACGTCTCACATCAAACCTAAATGATCCATCAGGCTCAGATGTGAGGGTTAAGGTGGGGATTCCCTCAGGAAGTGGAGGAAACACCGTCCCGAACTCGCAGGTTCCAAAAATAAAGCCGCGCCTGGCCACTGACTTTCCATCGACTCCAACAAAAAGCAACAATGGCCAGTTATAATTTTAGCAATAGCCGTCAGAGTCCAAGGTGGACATCTAATCTCGCTTCCGAACACGGCGGACTGACATTCGGGACGACTCTGTATGTGTGAGAAAAAGATCCCATCGATTAATCATTCATTCATTATCTTCCGCTTTATCCTCTATTAGGGTCGCGGTGGGGTTCCCCATGCCCATCCAGTGGAGAACATTTCAGGCACTGGGCAGATACACCCAGGACAGGGCGCCAATCTATCGCTGGGCAGACACTCACTCACACAAACACACTCTATATGGGGCAATTTGGAGAATTCAATTGACTTGATCCATGTTTTTGGACTGTGGGAGGAAACCGGAGAACCCGGAGGAAACCCACGGGGACACGGGGAGAACATGGAAACTCCACTCAGAAGGGGATTCGAACCGGGAATCCCTAGCGCTGAGAGGAGAACGTGCTAACCACTAAGCCACCGTGCCGCCTTCGATTAAACATTCATTCATTCATTATCGTCCGCTCTATCCTCTATTAGGGTCGCGGTGGGGGGGGGGTTCCCCATGCCCATCCAGGGGAGAACATTTCGGGCACTGGGCAGATAGACCCAGGACAGGGCGCCAATCTATCGCTGGGCACACACTCACTCACGCACACACTCTATATGGGGCAATTTGGAGAACTCAATTGACTTGATCCATGTTTTTGGACTTTGGGAGGAAACCGGAGAACCCGGATGAAACCCACGCAGACACGGGGAGAACATGGAAACTCCACCCAGATGGGGATTCGAACCGGGAATCCCTAGTGCTGAGAGGAGAACATGCTAACCACTAAGCCACCGTGCCGCCTTCGATTAAACATTCATTCATTCATTATCTTCTGCTTTATCCTATATTAGGGTCGCGGTGGGGTTCCCCATGCCTATCCAGGGGAGAACGTCTCGGGCGCTGGGCAGATAGACCCAGAACAGGGCGCCAATCTATCTCTGGGCACACTCACTCACACAGACACACTCTATATGGGGCAATTTGGAGAATTACATCCATCCAGCCATTATCTTCCACTTTATCCTCTATTAGGGTCACGGGGGGGGGTTCCCCATGTCCATCCAGTGGAGAACGTTTCGGGCGCTGGGCAGATACACCCAGGACAGGACGCCAATCCATCGCTGGGCACACACTCACTCACACACACACTCTATATGGGGCAATTTGGAGAATTCAATTGACTTGATCCATGTTTTTGGACTGTGGGAGGAAACCGGAGAACCGGGAGGAAACCCACGCAGACACGGGGAGAACATGGAAACTCCACCCAGATGGGGATTCGAACCGGGAGTCCCTAGTGCTGAGAGGAGAACATGCTAACCACTAAGCCACCGTGCCTTTGATTAAACATGATGATGAAAATGAAAATGTCTGGGCAGTCTCAGCTCAATGACCCAATAATCAGGGTGTGAAGACGCCAAGCTCGGTCTGGGGCGGAGACAGGACGAGCACTCGAGATTCCACAGGAAATGTGTCCTGAAAGAATGCTCGATGCAGTCCTTAGGCTCTTCCTGCTGAAGCACTAATTATATAAGCGGCGTCCCTGTCCCAGCTGACTCAGAGCCTCTAACAAATAACACAGACAGAACGTTATGGGAACGTTTCTTAAGAGGACATGCCTTAGTTAACTGCTTCGGCTTTAAATATATTTTAATTTTCATGAACATTTTAAATATCAATGGGCGCTTAGTGGCTTGGTGGCTTAGTGGTTAGCATGTTCTCCTCTCAGCACTAGGGATTCCCGGTTCGGATGTTTCCATGTTCTCCCCGTGTCCGCGTGGGTTTCCTCCGGGTTCTCCGGTTTCCTCCCACAGTCCAAAAACATGGAGCAAGTCAATTGAGTTCTCCAAATTGCCCCATATAGAGTGTGTCTGTGTGAGTGAGTGTGTGTCCAGCGATGGATTGGCGCCCTGTCCTGGGTGTATCTGCCCAGCGCCTGGGATGTTCTCCCCTGGATGGGCACCCCCCCCCCCAACATTAATTATGTCCAACATTCAGTCAGCACTACAGTACACATGCAGTGCAAGCTTATACATCACTGTGCTGCTTTAAAAACTGTATCAGCATTCATTATTCATTCATTATCTTCCGCTTTATCCTCTATTAGGGTCGCGGGGGTTCCCCATGCCCATCCAGGGGAGAACGTTTCGGGCGCTGGGCAGATACACCCAGGACAGGGCGCCAATCCATCGCTGGGCACACACTCACTCACACAAACACACTCTATATGGGGCAATTTGGAGAATTCAATTGACATGATCCATGTTTTTGGACTGTGGGAGGAAACCAGAGAACCCGGAGGAAACCCACGCGGACTCGGGGAGAACCTGGAAACTCCACCCAGATGGGGATTCGAACCGGGACTCCCTAGCGCTGAGAGGAGAACGTGCTAACCACTAAGCCACCGTGCCGCCCTGTCAGCATATCACAAAACAAAAATCGAAACCCTGCCGTAAATGATGAGAAAAAACAACCCAATATTAATAATGTACATACAGTGCAGACTGATCTAGACGCAGTCTGTTCTTGATTATAGAAAACAGTGCTCGAGGACTCGAGCTGGTTCTGATCACCCCGAGTAGTTTATACTGGAGACGAACACGCACTCAAGAATAAACTTCATCTGCACAGAGCCAGACATTTCAAAGCAGAAAATGAAGCGCACAAATCCTCTGATTTCCCATCTGGCCACAAATCAATGGGGAGAGATCAGACCTGCCGTAAAATAGGTCACCGAAGCGATTTATTCTCATCTCTACAGTTTACTGGGAGGAAGGAGGGAATCCTATATGCTGAAGCATTAAAGATGAATCACGTCTGGGTCTTTGCAAAAAAAACGCTTAATTAGCTCTTTTTTTATTTTTTTTATTTTTTTTTAATGGTGACCTTTGAAGATTTTTTTTAACTGTGGGGTGAAAAAGCAGCTGGTTACATCCTCCATTTTACACTCAGTCCATCCATCCATTATCTTCCACTTTATCCTATGGATGCCCATCCAGGGGAGAACGTTTCGAGCGCTGGGCAGATACACCCAAGACAGGGCGCCAATCTATCACTGGGCACACACTCACTCACACGCACACACTCTATATGGGGCAATTCGGAGAATTACATCCATCCATCCATTATCTTTGCTTTATCCTCTATTAGGGTCGCGGTGGGGTTCCCCATGTCCATCCAGGGGAGAACGTTTCGGGCGCTGGGCAGATACACCCAGGACAGGGCGCCAATCTATCACTCACTCACACAGACACACTTTGGAGAACTCAATTACTTGAGCCATGTTTTTGGACTGTGGGAGGAAACCGGAGAACCCGGAGGAAACCCACGCAGACACGGGGAGAACATGGAAACTCCACCCAGATGGGGATTCGAACCGGGAATCCCTAGTGCTGAGAGGCGAATGTGCAAACCACTAAGCCACCTTACCACTCCATTCATTATCTTCCGCATTATCCTATATTAGGTCGCGGGGGGGTTCCCCATGCCCATCCAGGGGAGAACGTCTCGGGCGCTGGGCAGATACACCCAGGACAGGGCGCCAATCCATCGCTGGCTGCACACACACATACACACACACACACAGACACACTCTATATGGGGCAATTTTGAGAATTCAATTGACTTGATTCCATGTTTTTGGACTGTGGGAGGAAACCAGAGAACCCGGAGGAAACCCACGCAGACACGGGGAGAACATGGAAACTCCACCCAGATGGGGATTCGAACCGGGAATCCCTAGTGCTGAGAGGCGAACGTGCTAACCACTAAGCAGACACACTCTATATGGGGCAATTTGGAGAACTCAATTGACTTGATCCATGTTTTTGGACTGTGGGAGGAAACCGGAGAACCCGGAGGAAACCCACGCGGACACAGGGAGAACATGGAAACTCCACCCAGATGGGGATTCCAACTGGAAATCCCTAGAGCTGGGAGGAGAACATGCTAACCACTAAGCCACCATATCGCCCCTTTTAACACTCAGTATCTAATTTATTAATTTCACTTACCATATAGATGAACTTTTCAAATTCTACAAACATTGTCTCCCTAATTTGCTCCTTGTTGAGACTTTTGTACCTCTTCACTTCACTTGGGGGGGAGGGGGTGATGACACGAACATCTTTTAACGTCAAGGCCACGTCCTGCCTCTTGCCTCTAAAACTTAAATACAACACGGCGCTCCCGTTTTTAAATGAACTTAATGATTTTGCTCCTGGTAGAAGAAGAAGCCTCAAAATACCGGGTACAGTGCAGAAGTAAACACGGAGCACATGTTCCACATGAATCAAAGTAATTAGAACGTCAGGTTGTAATGGTACGTTCAACGTGAGGCTTGGAACGACCAACCAGCTGAAGACCTGACTGACTGCAGGGCATTTACACCAAAACCAGAGCTGTGTGTTTATTAAAGGCATTGCGATTATTTTACAAAAACCTAGACGCTTCATAGCCATGGAGTTGGTACATTAATATAGGAACAGTGAATATATATAAGTTTTTATATATATATATATATATATATATATATCAATCCATGGGCGATTAGTGGTTAGCATGTTCTCCTCTCAGCACTAGGGATTCCCGGTTCGAATCCCCATCTGGGTGGAGTTTCCATGTTCTCCCCCTGTCCGTGTGGGTTTCTGCCGGGTTCTCCGGTTTCCTCCCACAGTCCAGAAACATGGATCAAGTCAATTGAATTCTCCAAATTGCCCCATATAGAGTGTGTCAGTGTGTGTGTGTGAGTGTGTGCCCAGCGATGGATTGGCGCCCTGTCCTGGGTCTATCTGCCCAGCGCCCGAAACGTTCTCCCCTGGATGGACATGGGGAACCCCACCGCGACCCTAATAGAGGATAAAGCGGGAGATAATGAATGACTGTAGTGACTGTAGTGCTGTAGTGCTGACTGAATGTTGGAGATAATGAATGCACCATTATCCATCCATCCATTATCTTCCGCTTTATCATATATTAGGGTCGCGGGGGGGAGGGTGGAGAGGTTCCCCATGCCCATCCAGGGGAGAACATCCCGGGCGCTGGGCAGATACACTCAGGACAGGGCGCCAATCCATCACTGGGCACACACTCATTCACACAGACACACTCTATATGGGGCAATTTTGGAGAATTCAATTGACTTGATCCATGTTTTTGGACTGTGGGAGGAAACCCACGCGGACAGAGGGAGAACATGGAAACTCCACCCAGATTGGGAAACATGGCTCAAGGTCAAATTCAAAAATAAAAAATTGCCCCATCTGGGGTGTGTGTTGTGTGAGTGTGTTGTTTTTATTTTGTTATTTGAATCATTTTAGGTGGCTTAGTAGTTAGCATGTTCTCCTCTCAGCGCTAGGGATTCCCGGTTCGAATCCCCATCTGGGTGGAGTTTCAATGTTCTCCCCGTGTCTGCGTGGGTTTCCTCCGGGTTCTCCGGTTTCCTCCCACAGTCCAAAAACATGGATCAAGTCAATTGAGTTCTCCAAATTGCCCCATATAGAGTGTGTCTGTGTGAGTGAGCGTGTGCCCAGCGATGGATTGGCGCCCTGTCCTGGGTGTATCTTATTATAAACAGTTTACAAAGTGTGGTATTTATTCGATGAGAAGAAGAGGCTTCGTAGTGTTATTAGATCAAAACCGCATTAAATATCATCTAATCTGTTGTGATCAATCACCCTGCCAGACATATCCCACGGTGCATATTAGAACTTTATTAACACACCGTCCCTCTGCTTATATTCGAACGCTGCAATGTTCCAGCTATAACGAGCATCTGTTCTCAACCATTAAGAACAGCCCTAACCCACACTCCTACTATTCCCACTTCTCCCATACCAAATGGAACCTGTCCATCACGCCAATGTTGAGACCGCATTCGCCTTTGTGTTGATTATAATCATCAGGTTTCCTCAGCGCGTTAAAAGCAGAGAACGTCGTGTCCTTGTAGCTGCTGTATACACACACACACACACACACACACACAGTTGCTGAGGTTTTGCTGCAGTGCAGAGCATTTTAGCACCTTCCTGAGAGAGAGATTTAGTCAGCACCCATGTCAAAGAGGCACCGCCGACAGAGCCTCTGCACAAACAGAGGATTATCCGCTCGGGAAGCATTCACTCGGAGAATCTCCTCGTCCTCGCACGCTATCAGAAAGCGGGAATTTTTACTTAACTGTCAAAAAAAAACATAAAAAAAAACAACGTAATCCTACAGAACAGAGCGCTTTGCATCCTCCACCTAGATTTTGTGCAGCAGTATAAAAGGAAAAGCTGAATGGAGCCTCCCTCCATTTAAGCAGGTTGTCAGCAGGTTAACATACAGTAGGAGTGCCATCTGTTCCTCATATTTAAAGAGGATGGAAGGGAATGTGAGCGGCGCCATGGAAACTATTATGCGTAACACAATCCATGCTGGGGGTAGGGACGGAGAGATAAATGACAAGATGAAAGTCCAAGCTGAAGGTTTGTTTAAAGTGATGCACGACGATCGTTCATTTATTCATTCATTATCTTCCGCTTTATCCTCAATTAGGGTCGCGGGGGGGTTCCCCATGCCCATCCAGGGGAGAACGTCTCGGGCGCTGGGCAGATAGACCCAGGACAGGGCGCCAATCCATCGCTGGGCACACACTCACTCACACAGACACACTCTATATGGGGCAATTTTTGAGAATTCAATTGACTTGATCCATGTTTTTGGACTGTGGGAGGAAACCGGAGAACCCGGAGAAAACCCACGCGGACATGGAGAGAACATGGAAACTCCACCCAGATGGGGATTCGAACAGGGCGCCAATCTATCGCTGGCCACACACTCACTCACAGAGACACACTCTATATGGGGCAATTTTTGAGAATTCAATTGACTTGATCCATGTTTTTGGACTGTGGGAGGAAACCGGAGAACCCGGAGGAAACTCCACCCAGATGGGCATTCGAACAGGGCGCCAATCTATCGCTGGCCACACACTCACTCACAATGACACGCACGCATACACACTCTTGTGCAATTTGGAGAACTCAATTGACTTGATCCATGTTTTTGGACTGTGGGAGGAAACCTGCGTGGTTAGCATGTTCTCCTCTCAGCACTAGGGATTCCCGGTTCGAATCCCCATCTGGGTGGAGTTTCCATCTTCTCCCCGTGTCCGCGTGGGTTTCCTCCGGGATCTCCGGTTTCCTCCCACAGTCCATAAACATGGATCAAGTCAATTGAATTCTACAAATTGCCCCATATAGAGTGTGTCTGTGTGAGTGGTTTTGTGCCCAGCGATGGATTGGCGCCCTGTTCTGGGTCTATCTGCCCAGCGCCTGAGACGTTCTCCCCTGGATGGGCATGGGGAACCCCACCGCGACCCTAATAGAGGATAAAGCGGGAGATAATGAATGAATGAATGAATGAGTGTGTGAGTGAGTGAGTACCCAGCTCTGTTTAGCACCCGCAAACACACTTTACTGGATGGACATTGGGGACCCCCCCCCCCACACACACACACACACGACCCTAATCACTAGTATAGGATTGAGCAGAAGATGGTAAGTTGGTTGCTCTAAATTGCCCCTATATAGTGTGTGTGAGATCATGTGTGACCCCTGAAACTCTGGTATAAGATTAAGTGGACGATGGTAAGATGACATGAGATTAAAATCGTATTAAATTAATTGATGCCACATTAATTACAGTATGCACTAACGTGATTGTATGTCCGCCCGGCAACGGCCTGGCAAACCGTCTGGAGCATTTCCATCTTTCATCGTTTCCTTGAGTAAACATCTAGATCTTGGAAGCAGTGAGAGTACTGATGACATACTGATGACATACTAAATGTCTCTGGTAAGTGTTACTGCGTTGTCCCTAATTTCTGCCAGATGGTTGTCGGGACGTTGTTAAACGGTTGAGGTCAAATTTGGAATAGTGACGAGGTGTGGCTTAGTGTTTGCAAGACAACTCCACAGAGTTGCTCAAGTGTCCTTAAGCAGGCGATAGAGCATTACAGCTGGTTGCCAGGTTGTTCTCGCGGTTCTGTAGCTAGTTCTGTAGCTAGTTTCTGTCATTTCAGGTGGTTGATAAGACATTGTAATTGCGTGATTAGTGGTGAGCATATCTGCCTCTCAGATTTGGGGATCCAGGTTCAAATCCCAATCTGAATGGAGGTTCCATGTTCTCCTCAAGACCTTGTACCCACAAGGGTTGCCACTTTCTCTGGATTCCTCCCAAAGTGCAAAAACATGAATTCAAGGTAATATGGTTGCTCCAAATTGCCCTTATATAGTCTTTGTGTGTGCCCAGCGATGAATTGGCACCCCAGCACCCGAAACACTTCAACCATGGATGAGCATGGGGGAACCAAACACACCCCTCAAACTTTCAGCTAAATCCTTCATACTAGAACGTTGGGTGGTTGAGTCTCTCAGGTGGTTGCTATGTAATTCGATGTTGAAAATGCTGTTGGGCCGGCACGGAGGCTTAGTGGTTAGCACGTTCGCCTCTCAGCGCTAGGGATTCCCGGTTCGAATCCCCATCTGGGTGGAGTTTCCATGTTCTCCCCGTGTCTGCGTGGGTTTCCTCCGGGTTCTCCGGTTTCCTCCCACAATCCAAAAACATGGATCAAGTCATTTGAATTCTCAAAATTGCCCCATATAGAGTGTGTCTGTGTGAGTGAGTGTGTGCCCAGTGATGGATTGGCGCCCTGTCCTGGGTGTATCTGCCCAGCGCCCGAAACGTTCTCCCCTGGATGGGCATGGAGAACCCCACCGCGACCCTAATAGAGGATAAAGCGGGAGATAATGAATGAATGAACTGACTTTTGGACTGTTGGAGGAAACCAGAGAACCCGGAGGAAACCCACGCAGACACGGGGAGAACATGGAAACTCCACCCAGATGGGAATTCGAACCGGGAATCCCTAGCGCTGAGAGGAGAACGTGCTAACCACTAAGCCACCGTGCCGCCTCAAATCTTAAATTCAGTATCAAATCAGAGTGCATTTATATTCTGCAAATCTTTAAAACTTAACCTTAGAAATGAAATCCATACTTCAGTCTTTTTAACTATATTGCACCAACATTTGCTACAAAACTTAACCTTAAATCGTAAATATATATTTGAACTTTTCAACTAGGGCGGCACGGTGGCTTAGTGGTTAGCACGTTCTCCTCTCAGCACTAGGAATTCCCGGTTCGAATCCCCATCTGGGTGGAGTTTCCATGTTCTCCCCGTGTCCGCGTGGGTTTCCTCCGGGTTCTCCGGTTTCCTCCCACAGTCCAAAAACATGGATCAAGTCAATTGAATTCTCCAAAATTGCCCCATATAGAGTGTGTCTGTGTGAGTGAGTGTGTGCCCAGCGATGGATTAGCACCCTGTCCTGGGTGTATCTGCCCAGCGCCCGAGACGTTCTCCCCTGGATGGTCATGGGGAACCCCCCCCCCACCCCCGCGACCTTTTTACTTTTAGCTCAGGGTTGATGTCACGCCAAACGGAATTGCGCATTCGTATTTCCAATGTACCTCGATTTCATTTTACACTCGTTGCTCATGTCCAGCTCTCATTCTGGCTTTAAAAGCCAAACACTGGCTTTTAACGCCGATGGGGGGGTCGAATCGCGCTCTGTGCTGTACGGTGGTGGAGCGTATACGTAATGTGATATGCAGTACGCTCGGGAGGGGGCGCCAAAAAATAAAACCTGAACACGTTTTTTAAAAATCGCTTCTTGGGCATTTTGAATCGATTCAGAATCGTCAGGACTACGAATCGCGATTCTTTGAAGAATCGATTTTTTTTGAGCACCCCTACTAAATTCCTTCGGCATGGCGACTATTACAGCTGCAATGGTCTATAAATTCAGCGGACAAAAAAATACGTATGGGCTATTTTTTTATTTTAAAAATAGCACAATACATCCGATATAAAAGCTGGGTCTCGATTCGAACGAGACAGTGTCGTTTATAGAGGCTCTGCTGTCAGTAAACCTCAGAAATTCAAACTATGCCAATGGGTCACCTCGTAGCTCAATTTATGCAGCTGTTGTGGAAGGACAGGAGGCCACGAGGAGAGCAGAAGAGGAGGGGGGGGCATGGAGGGAGACCCCAAGAGCAAAAACACCGCTGACTCACTCGAGTGACCGCACCATTCCCGCCGAGGGCGAGCGTGGTTCACGTATTTACATGCCGCCGTCGACACACATGAGCTTACAACTGATGCTGTACAAGTGCTGCATGAAGCTGCAAGTGTAACCCAAACCACCGATGCTCCATCTGTGCATTTCAAACAACTATTTCAGCCAGAGAGACCCAATTCTCACTGCAACACATCCAGCTGGAGGATGTCGTCCTGACAGAGTGCATACAGGAGAAAGCAGATCGCAGCATATGGAGGCCCGGATCCCAACCTATTAACCAATTCTCAATAGAGGCACTCGGCAGAAGACGGAGCAGGGTGAATTTTTAAAAAGTAGGTACATTTTAGAACCTCTGAGAGTTCTTATACGAGGGCATATTTAGAACTGCCACGCTGGAAACCACATAACACCATGCAATCAGGTCGGGAACCGCAACGAGTGACACGCTGACAATTTCTGGAGGCTTTCTGGTGGAAAACCACACGAGAACGCTGTTCGGAAAGTTTACAAAACATGGATTTAAGGTGAATGTACCACTCACTCTAAATTGCCCCTACCTGAATTTTCCATAAATAGTGTGTGAGTGAGTGAGTACCCAGCTCTGTTTAGGACCCGTAAACACACTTTACTGGATGGACATTGGGGACCCCCCCCCCACACGACCCTAATCACTAGTATAGGATTGAACAAAAGATGGTAAAGTTGGTTGCTCTAAATTGCGCTTATATAGTGTGTGTGAGCTCATGTGTGACCCCTGGAACTCTGGTATAAGATTAAGCGGACGATGGCAAGCTGCATTTGCATTGCATTTGGTCATTTATTGGACGCTTTTATCCAAAGCGACTTACAAGGTGAGCACAGGGTTAATCACAACATCCCTGGAGCAATGAGGGTTAAGGGTCTTGCTCAAGGAGCCACATTGGTAACTTCAGTGGACCTGGGATTTGAACCCCCAACCTTCAGATTGATAGCCCAACACCCAACACCCTAACCACTGAGCTACCACACCCTCTCACACATAAAAATGCTGCATTTACATTACATTTGGTCATTTATTGGACGCCTTTATCCAAAGTGGCTTACAAGGTGAGCACAGGGTTCATCACAACATCCCTGGAGCAATGAGGGTTAAGGGTCTTGCTCAAGGACCCACATTGGTAACTTCATTGGATCTGGGATTTGAACCCCCAACCTTCAGATTGATAGCCCAACACCCAACACCCTAACCACTGAGCTACCGCACCCTCTCACACATGAGAACGTTGCAACTAGAGTCTGATGTATATCACACAACGAAACACAAAAACTCAGACTTATACAGAACCTAAGGGGAGTCTGAAGTCAGAGGTCAGAAAGGATGATGGAATATGACCACCTCATTTGCTTGTATTACCAATGTGAGTCAGTGGAGCCACACACACACACACACACACACACACACACACACACACACACACACACACACACACACGACATTCGATTAGAATGTATTTAAATGTTAGAGTCTTGTTTTTTGACTGAGAATAGGGGGGGCTCCTTTAGTAAGCAAGTGTTTGTGGGTCAGTAGGGGGTGTCCTGTGTAAACATTCATTCATTCATTCATTATCTTCCGCTTTATCCTCTATTAGGGTCGCGGTGGGGTTCCCCATGCCCATCCAGGGGAGAACGTTTCGGGCGCTGGGCAGATACACCCAGGACAGGACGCCAATCTATCGCTGGGCACACACTCACTCACACAGACACACTCTATATTGGCCAATTTGGAGAATTGACTTGATCCATGTTTTTGGACTGTGGGAGGAAACCGGAGAACCCGGAGGAAACCCATGCGGACACGGGGAGAACATGGAAAGCATGGGGGGGAACATGGTTAGCATGTTCTCCTCTCAGCACTAGGGATTCCCGGTTCAAATCCCAAATCTGGGTGGAGTTTCCATGTTCTCCCGGTGTCCGCATGGGTTTAGTCCGGGTTCTCCGGTTTCCTCCCACAGTCCAAAAACATGGATCCAATTTGCCCCATATAGAGTGTGTCTGTGTGAGTGAGTGTGTGCCCAGCGATAGATTGGCGCCATGTCCTGGGTGTATCTGCCCAGTGCGTGAAACTTTCTCCCTTGGATGGGCATGGGGAACCCCCACCCCCACAACCCTAATAGAGGATAATGGATGGATGGATGAATCAAACCTTGTTTCTTTTGTCAAAAACATGGATCCAAATTGCCCCATATAGAGTGTATCTGTGTGAGTGTGTGCCCAGTGATAGATTGGCGCCCTGTCCTGGGTGTATCTGCCCAGCTCTCGAAACGTTCTCCCCTGGATGGGCATGGGGAACCCCACTGCAACCCTAACAGGGTTTAAAGAGGAAGATAATGGATGGATAGTTCCTAATTCATGCCAAAATATAAATAGTGTTTTAATTTTTTTAAACTGTTTTTACAGTAAACAGTCCCACAGTGTAATTTATTGCGTTACATTATTGGGGCAGTCGTATACTTGTGGGTAAGGAACCAGTCTAAGGTCCCTGAAGGTCCCCGGTTCGATTCCCAGTCACAACAAGTACTACAGCTAAGTGTGCTTGGGCAAGGTACCTAACCACAATTGCTCCCCGGACGCCGTATACAGGGCTGCCCATACACTGTGGGCACGTATGTGTGTGTGTGTGTGTGTGTGTGTGTGTGTGTGTGTGTTTCACTGCACAAATAGGTTAAATGTGGAGAACCAATTCCCTTTTGACCATTTACAGTCACAAGATACAAACATGACCCTGAGACTATGATATTGTGATCTGTGTGGGGGCGGCACGCTGGCTTAGTGGTTAGCATGTTCTCCTCTCAGCACTAGGGATTCCCGGTTCGAATCCCCATCTGGGTGGAGTTCCCATGTTCTAGCCGTGTCTGCGTGGGCTTCCTCCGGGTTCTCCGGTTTCCTCCCACAGTCCAAAAACATGGATCAAGTCAACTGAGTTCTCCAAATTGCCCCATATAGAGTGTGTCTGTGTGAGTGAGTGTGTGCCCAGCAATGGATTGGTGCCCTGTCCTGGGTGTATCTGCCCAGCGCCTGAAACGTTCTCCCCCGGATGGGCATAGGGAACCCCCCCACGACCCTAATATAGAATAAAGCAGAAGATAATGGATGGATAGATTATAACAAAGGGGGGCGGCACGGTGGCTTAGTAGTTAGCATGTTCTCCTCTTAGCACTAGGGATTCCGGGTTCGAATCCCAATCTAGGTGGAGTTTCCATGTTCTCCCCGTGTCCGCGTGGGTTTCCTCCGGGTTCTCCGGTTTCAGTCCAAAAACATGGATCAAGTCAATTGAGTTCTCCAAATTGCCCCATATATAGTGTGTCTGTGTGAGTGAGTGTGTGCCCAGTGATGGATTGGCGCCCTGTCCTGGGTGGATCTGCCCACCGCCCAAAACGTTCTCCCCTGGATGGGCATGGGGAACCCCACCGCGACCCTAATAGAGGATAAAGTGGAAAATAATGGATGGATGTCAATCACGGGTTCATGTGATGAATAATGAGTCAATGTATCTTTGTTTACACTCTGGGTTACTTAGCGAGGACCTGCCACGTAAATACAGCACACAGCAGTGCAGTGTGTTTGCAGCTAAACAGGAACCAATGAATCCTGGGTGATAGCTTTAGGTCATTTTCCACTAATTTGCAAGACACTGACAGCGTAGGTTACAAATAGGGATGAGGTGATTACAGACTTGGATACTACAATGAATGTCTTAAATGATTATGTTCATGATTATAAAATTATTAAGCAGTAACTAACTTTACCAAAAAAGCACCAAAAGTCAAAAAAACAATGCGTGTTTTTTATGTTTGGGTTTTTTTTTTTTTGACGTAAACAGAAAATAACATCTCATTATCACAAAAAAGACAACACAGGACTTTTACTAAATATTAACACAAAATTCTATTTATCATTCATTCATTATCTCCCGCTTTATCCTCTATTAGGGTCGCGGTGGGGTTCCCCATGCCCATCCAGGGGAGAACGTCTCGGGCGCTGGGCAGATACACCCAGGACAGGGCGCCAATCCATCGCTGGGTACACACTCACTCACACAGACACACTCTATATGGGGCAATTTGGAGAACTCAATTGTCTTGATCCATGTTTTTGAACTATGGAAGGAAACCGGAGAACCTGGAGGAAACCCACGTGGACACGGGGAGAACATGGAAACTCCACCCAGATGGGGATTCGAACCGGGAATCCCTAGCGCTGAGAGGAGAACATGCTAACCACTAAGCCACCGTGCCGCCCAATATTATTTATAACAAAAATATTTAATACATTTCATTATTTTCCTCTTAATCCTAAAGCAGTGGCTAGGGTCACCGTGGGGGGGGGGGGGGGGGGGTTCCCCAAAGAAGAACGTTTCGGGCGCTGGGCAGATACACCCAGGACAGGGCGCCAATCTATCGCTGGGCACACACTCACTCACACAGACACACAAACAGAAACACACACACATTATCCATCCATCCATTATCATCTGCTTTATCCTCAATTGGGGTCGCGGGGGGGTTCTACATGCCCATCCTGGGGAGAACGTTTCGGGCGCTGGGCAGATAAATCCAGAACAGGGCGCCAATATTCGCTGGGCACACACTCACGCACACAGACACACTCTACATGGGGCAATTTGGAGAACTCAATTGACCTTGATCCATGTTTTTGGACTGTGGGAGGAAACCGGAGAACCCGGAGGAAACCCACGCGGACACGGGGAGAACATGGAAACTCCACTGAGAGGCGAACGTGCTAACCACTAAGCCACCGTGCCGCCATTTATGTCACATGGGATTCCGCTGGGTTCTCTGGTTTTCTATCCCAGTCCAAAAACATGGATTCAAGGTGAACTGAATGCTCTGAATTGCCACATATAACGTTTGTGTCTGTGTGAGTGAGTGAGTGTGTGCCCAGCGATAGATTGGCGCCCTGTCCTGGGTGTATCTGCCCAGATTGGGATTCGAACCGGGAATCCCTAACGCTGACGCCGGGAATCCCTGAAGTCCCAATATGTATAATATGTATATATAAAAATGTATTTTTTTTATTGTCGTCATGACGACATCGAGGCACTCTTATGATGGATTAATAATAAAAACAATTTTCGCGATTAATATCAAAAATAGGGCGGCACGGTGGCTTAGTGGTTAGCATGTTCTCCTCTCAGCACTAGGGATTCCCGGTTCGAATCCCCATCTGGGTGGAGTTTCCATGTTCTCCCCGTGTCTGTGTGGGCTTCCTCCGGGTTCTCCGGTTTCCTCCCACAGTCCAAAAACATGGATCAAGTCAATTGAATTCTCCAAATTGCCCCATATAGAGTGTGTCTGTGTGAGTGAGTGTGTGCTCAGCGATGGATTGGCGCCCTGTCCTGGGTGTATCTGCCCAGCGCCCGAAACGTTCTCCCCTGGATGGGCATGGGGAACCCCCCCGTGACCCTAATAGAGGATAAAGCGGGAGATAATGAATGAATGAAATACCACTAATTAGTTAATTGGGCGGCAAGTTGGGATCCCTGCATTGAATCCCAATCTGGGTGGAGTTTCCATATTCTCCCCGTGTCCGCGTGGGTTTCCTCCGGGTTCTCCGGTTTCCTCCCACAGTCCAAAAACAAGGATCAAGTCAATTGAGTTCTCCAAATTGCCCCATATAGAGTGTGTCTGTGTGAGTGAGTGTGTGCCCAGCGATGGATTGGCGCCCTGTTCTGGGTCTATCTGCCCAGCGCCCGAGACGTTCTCCCCTGGGTGGGCATGGGGAACCCCCCCGCGACCCTAATAGAGGATAAAGCGGGAGATAATGAATGAATGAATATCAAAAATAATTTATCCTCTCATGGTATTTACAAATTACATGGTATCTACGATGACATGTTAGTGCTCCAGCTCATATCAGCGACTGCAACATTATTAGGGGTTGTCTTCAACTAAGGATTTTCATAGTCGAATCTGATTCGTCAGATTTTCCCTATAGTCGACTGATAGTCGAATCAGTTAAGATTTCACCACAAGATGGCGCTATAAGCGTGGTTTTTAAAAAATATATATTTTTAAAATTTTACTTCTTTTTCTAGAGCACCGTAAATGGGATCCCCGTTCTGGACTTTTTAAAATATTAAATATTTAAAAAATATTAACAGAAATTAGGATGATTTTATTTGACAAAAGGCTATATATATAACGAAAACAAAGACATTTCATGTCAAAACTAATGCTTAGCAGCAGCCATGGGCACCCCCATGTGGTCAAAATGGTACATTCGACTATGAGGTTCATAGTCAACTACGGTTCTCCGAATCGAATCGTCGAATCAGCGAATATTGCAGCTCACCCCTAAACATTAATAACATTTACAAATGTTTCTATTAAGTTTCTATTACTTTAGAACGTTTTGTTATAGTTTGGATTTTCATCTTCCGCTTTATCCTCTATTAGGATCGCGGGGGGGTTCCCCATGCCCATCCAGGGGAGAACGTCTCGGGCGCTGGGCAGCTACACCCAGGACAGGACGCCCATCCATCGCTGAGCACCCATGATCAGAAAAGCAATTGATGTGTTGATGTTATATTCATTGTAGTACAAGGTTAGGAAACAGGAGAACGTACCGCCTCCGTGATTAGAGTTCCGAATCACTGAGCAGATGGCCAGGCCATTATTCAGGTCTAGAGCAAAGCCTGTAACTAAGAATGTCAGAACAGGAAGCTTAAGCGGGATTGAGTAATACCACATCTAGCAGCGATGCTAAAAATCACTAATATACCGCGGGCGTGGGCGGCACGGCTTAGTGGTTAGCACGTTCTCCTCTCAGCACTAGGGATTCCCGGTTCGAATCCCCATCTGGGTGGAGTTTCCATGTTCTCCCCGTGTCTGTGTGGGTTTCCTCCGGGTTCTCCGGTTTTCTCCCACAGTCCAAAAACATGGATCGAGTCAATTGAGTTCTCCAAATAGCCCCATATAGAGTGTGTGTGTGTGAGTGAGTGTGTGCCCAGCGATAGATTGGCACCCTGTCCTGGGTGTATCTGCCCAGCGCCCGAGACGTTCTCCCCTGGATGGGCATGGGGAACCCCACCACGACCCTAATAGAGGATAAAGCGGAAGATAATGGATGGATTTTCTCGTAGTGTGGCACGGTGCCTTAGTGTTTAGCACGTTCCCCTCTCAGCACTAGGGATTCCTGGTTCGAATCCCCATCTGGGTGGAGTTTCCATGTTCTCCCCGTGTCTGTGTGGGTTTCCTCCGGGTTCTCCGGTTTTCTCCCACAGTCCAAAAACATGGATCGAGTCAATTGAGTTCTCCAAATTGCCCCATATAGAGTGTGTGTGTGTGAGTGAGTGTGTGCCCAGCGATAGATTGGCACCCTGTCCTGGGTGTATCTGCCCAGCGCCCGAGACGTTCTCCCCTGGATGGGCATGGGGAACCCCACCACGACCCTAATAGAGGATAAAGCGGAAGATAATGGATGGATTTTCTCGTAGTGTGGCACGGTGGCTTAGTGGTTAGCATGTTCTCCTTTCAGCGCTAGGGATTCCTGGTTCGAATCCCCATCTGGGTGGAGTTTCCATGTTCTCCCCGTGTCTGTGTGGGTTTCCTCCGGGTTCTCCGGTTTCCTCCCACAGTCCAAAAACATGGATCGAGTCAATTGAATTCTCCAAATTGCCCCATATAGAGAGTGTCTGTGTGAGTGAGTGTGTGCCCAGCGATGGATTGGTACCCTGTCCTGGGTGTATCTGCCCAGCGCCAGAAACGTTCTCCCCTGGATGGCCATGGGGAACCCCCCACAACCCTAATAGAGGATAAAGCGTAAGATAATGGATAGATTTTCTCGTGGTGTGGCATGGTGGCTTAGTGGTTAGCATGTTCTCCTCTCAGCACTAGGGATTCCCGGTTCGAATCCCCATCTGGGTGGAGTTTCCATGTTCCCCCCGTGTCCGCGTGGGTTTCCTCCGGGTTCTCCGGTTTCCTCCCACAGTCCAAAAACATGGATCGAGTCAATTGAGTTCTCCAAATTGCCCCATATAGAGAGTGTCTGTGTGAGTGAGTGTGTGCCCAGCGATGGATTGGTACCCTGTCCTGGGTGTATCTGCCCAGCGCCTGAAACGTTCTCCCCTGGAAGACCCCCCGCGACTCTAATATAGAATACCGTGGGCGTGTGCACCCAAAACAAAGCTACTACAGATGCCAGTTGTTACTTCTGGCTCGTAGCGAGATTATGTGCCATCCTCCAACACTTGGCACAGGAGCTGCTCATAATCCAAAATGAATGAAAAAAAGGGGGGGGAAGGGGGGGCAAATTATAAAAAGAATTTTTGCATGAATTTCCATAATCAGCTGCCACAACAGAAAGTAAGAGACACCCTCATTTACATATCAGATCTGTATGTTCTACAGCATGTGTATGGAACAGTCCTGGGAATCAGACGGCCCTGGGGCCAAATGCTGCCATTTGAGTGAGTGTTCAGGGGTATTGGCTGCTTTATATTGCCCTCACCGAAATTTCCTCTACATAGTGTGTGTCTGTGTGTGCAGAGTGATAGATTGGTGCCCTGTCCTGGGTGTCTGCCCACCGCCTAAAACGTTCTCCCCTGGATGGGCATGGAGAAACCACATTGATACGGACAGATCCTCATTAATAAATGCACTTTGTCCCCCTTTTACACCGTAGCCCGCTGTCTTAACTGTGGAACTTAAATACAGTGTGGACATCCGGGTGGCTTAGTGGTTAGCATGTTCTCCTCTCAGTGCTAGGGATTCCCGGTTCCAATCCCAATCTGGGTGGAGTTTCCATGTTCTCCCCGTGTCCGCGGGGGTTTCCTCCGGGTTCTCCGGTTTCCTCCCACAGTCCAAAAACATGGATCAAGTCATTCATTCATTCATTCATTATCTCCCGCTTTATCCTCTATTAGGGTCGCGGTGGGGTTCCCCATGCCCATCCAGGAGAGAACGTCTCAGATACACCCAGGACAGGGCGCCAATCCATCGCTGGGCACACACTCACTCACACAAACACTCTATATGGGGCAATTTGGAGAATTCAATTGAGAATCCACGTTTTTTGGACTGTGGGAGGAAACCGGAGAACCCGGAGGAAACCCACGCAGACACGGGGAGAACATAGAAACTCCACCCAGATGGGGATTCGATCCAGGAATCCCTAGCGCTGAGAGGAGAACGTGCTAACCACTAAGCCACCGTGCCGCCTCAAGTCAATTAAATTCTACAAATTGCCCCATATAGAGTGTGTCTGTGTGAGTGAGTGTGTGTCCAGCGATGGATTGGCGCCCTGTCCTGGGTGTATTTGCCCAGCGCCCGAAACGTTCTCCCCTAGATGGGCATGGTGAAGCACTCCATGACCCTAATAGAGGATAAAGCGGGAGATAATAATGGATGGCCTCTGGATGGGCCTGGAGAACACCCCCCCCCCATGTGACCCTAGTATACAATTAAGCGAAAGGTAATTCATTCATTCGTTATCTCCCGCTTTATCCTCTATTAGGGTCGCGGTGGGGTTCCCCATGCCCATCAAGGGGAGAACATCTCAGGCGCTGGGCAGATACACCCAGGACAGGGTGCCAGTCCATCGCTGGGCACACACTCACTCACACAGACACACTCTATATGGGGCAATTTGGAGAACTCAATTGACTTGATCCATGTTTTTGGACTGTGGGAGGAAACCGGAGAACCCGGAGGAAACCCACACGGACACGGGGAGAACATGGAAACTCCACCCAGATGGGGATTTGAACCGGGAATCCCTAGCACTGAGAGGAGAACATGCTAACCACTAAGCCACCGTGCCGCCGCGAAAGGTAATGGATGGATATAATTTCTATGGTGTGGATTTTGAAGCAGGGATTTCAAATTTCACACATTTTTTGCAAACTAGTTTTTTAGATTACTAGATTAGTAATCTAGATTATTATAGTGATAGATTGGCACCCTGTCCTGGGTGTATCTGCCCAGCGCCCGAGACGTTCTCCCCTGGACGGGCATGGGGAACCCCCCGCGACCCTGATAAAGGATAAAGTGGAAGATAATGAATGAATGAAATGAATAGATTAGATTAGTAAACTAGATTACGCCATGTGATAGATTGCCGCCCTGTCCTGTGTGTCTGCCCACCGCCTTAAATGTTCTCCCCTGGATGGGCATGGGGAACCCCCCACGATGTGACCCTAGTATACGATTAAGCGTATGTATTTAGAAGCAGGGATTTTTAGATTACTAGATTAGTAAACTAGATTATGCCCAGCTATAGATTGACGCCCTGTCCTGGGTGTATCTGCTCAGCGCCCGAAACGTTCTCCCCTGGATGGGCATGGGGAACCCCCCCCCCCGGACCCTAATATAGGATAAAGTGGAAGATAATGGATGAATGAATGAATAATAGATGAATGGATGGATAAACTAGATTAGGAATGAAAACAGAGGTTCCGCTGTAGCCGTCTCCGGCCGGCGTTTAAACCCTCGTGAATAAAGTAAAGCAGAACGTGGCTCGATGCTGGATAAGAACATGGCTTAACGGGGCATGTGGGTAAAAGGCCCCGTCGCAGTGTCACCTGGTTTAACTAAGGCCATGCGGCGAGCAGGTGAAAGTCTCGGTGCTGGCACCCCTGCAGGTCAGGTGTGAACTGGCCCATATGGAAGTAGGTTAATCTCTCCTCTCCCTCCGTCGCGCCACGCTTTTGGAATCGCCGCTCGGGAGAAGAACCTCTTCCCGTTACGCAAGCTGTCAGGTTATTCTTGGAACGTCACAAATCTCGACTCCTCGGTGGTGTCTATCCATCACGGCTTTCCAGCGAAGATTCCTGGCCTTTGAGAAAAACAGTGCGCTCTGTGCTGCCAGATACTATCGACTGGGTTTCACAGGAGCTCAGATCTGTGAATGAACTGAGCACTGACTGCAAAGGAAGATGCCATTTGCCAAAAACATTATCTTTATATTATAATATTTATATTTAAAATTTATTCATCCATTATCTCCCGCTTTATCCTCGATTAGGGTCGCGGTGGGGTTCCCCATGCCCATCCAGGGGAGAACGTTTCGGGCGCTGGGCAGATACACCCAGGACAGGGCGCCAATCCATCGCTGGGCACACACTCACTCACACAGACACACTCTATATGGGGCAATTTGGAGAATTCCTTTGACCTTGATCCATGTTTTTGGACTGTGGGAGGAAACCGGAGAACCCGGAGGAAACCCACGTGGACACGGGGAGAACATGGAAACTCCACCCAGATGGGGATTCGAACCGGGAATCCCTAGTGCTGAGAGGAGAACATGCTAACCACTAAGCCACCGCCCTATTTTTAAAATGTAAATAAATTAAAAAATATATTTTATATTCCATTCATTCATTATGTTCCGCTTTATCCTCTATTAGGGTCGCGGGGGGGTTCCCCATGCCCATCCAGGGGAGAACGTTTCGGGCGCTGGGAGATACACCCAGAGCAGGACGCCAATCTATCGCTGGGCACACGCTCACTCACACAGACACATACACACTCTATATGGGGCAATTTGGAGAATTCCTTTGACCTTGATCCATGTTTTTGGAATGTGGGAGGAAACCGGAGAACCCGGAGGAAACCCACGTGGACAGGGGAAAACATGGAAACTCCACCCAGATGGGGATTCGAACCGAGAATCCCTAGTACTGAGAGGAGAACATGCTAACCACTAAGCCACCGCCCTATTTTTAAAATGTATTTTGTATATGTAAAAAATATATTTTATATTCCATTCATTCATTATCTTCCGCTTTATCCTCTATTAGGGTCGCGGGGGGGTTCCCCATGCCCATCCAGGGGAGAACGTTTCGGGCGCTGGGCAGATACACCCAGGACAGGGCGCCAATCTATCGCTGGGCACACACTCACTCACACAGACACACACTTTATATGGGGCAATTTGGAGAATTCAATTGACCTTGATCCATGTTTTTGGACTGTGGAAGGAAACCGGAGAACCCGGAGGAAACCCACGTGGACACGGGGAGAGCATGGAAACTCCACCCAGATGGGGATTCGAACCGGGAATCCCTAGTGCTGAGAGGAGAACATGCTAACCACTAAGCCACCGTGCCGCCCTTTTATTTTTTATATTTATATTATTGCCCAGCGATAAATTGGCGTCCTGTCCTGGGTGTATCTGCCCAGCGCCCGAAACATTCTCCCCTGGATGGGCATGGGGAACCCCCCCGCGACCCTAATAGAGGATAAAGCGGAAGATAATAAATTAATTTATATATATATATATAATATTATTATATTATATTAGCACAGCTAATCGTAATCAGTCCCCTCAGCCTGTTTGCCGCACTGTAAGAACAATCTCATGAATAAACATAACACACAGGCAACTAGGTCATGGCAACCACTGGCCCATCTGTCTTCATTTTCATTCTGCTGCATTTGCTAGTATTTACTAATTAACTGCGAAGGTTCTCGTTACAAGGGGCCTTACATGCAACAACAAAAAAAATCCCTGGCTAAACTTCACTAATGGCATCTGAATTAATGAATGCTGCTTTACACGGTCAAATTCTACTATTGCCATCATTCTAAAAAAAAAATTGTGATAAACTGATGAAGTGATCCATTTTCCATACTGGAATTTCCATTCATCCATTATCTTCGCTTTATCCTCTATTAGGGTCGCGGGGGGGGGGTTCCCCATGCTCATCCAGGGGAGAACGTCTCGGGCGCTGGGCAGATACACCCAGGACAGGGCGCCAATCTATCTCTGGGCACACACTCACTCACACAGACACACTCTATATGGGGCAATTTGGAGAATTCAATTGACCTTGATCCATGTTTTTGGACTGTGGGAGGAAACTGGAGAACCCGGAGGAAACCCACGCGGACACGGGGAGAACATGGAAACTCCACCCAGATGGGGATACGAACCGGGAATCCCTAGTGGCCCAATGGCTCCCTGGGTGCTATATATATATATATATATACAGTGGGTTGCAAAAGTATTCATACCCCTTGAACTTTTCCATATTTTGTCACATTACAACCACAAACATAAATATATTTCACTGGAATTTAATGTGAAAGACCAACACAAAGTGGCTACAATTGGAAGTGGAAGGAAAATATACATGATCAACATTTTTTTTACAAATAAAAAAACTGAAAGTGCGACGTGCAAAAGTATTCAGCCCCCCTATCATACTTTGTGGAGCCACCTTTTGCTGCATTACAGCTGCTCAGTCTTTTAGGTATGTCTCCACCAGCTTTGCACATTAGTGACTGAAATTCTTGCCCATTCCTCCTTGCAAAACAGCTCAAGCTCAGTCAGATTGGATGGAGTTTGTGAACAGCAGTTTTGAGATCTTGCCACAAATTCTCATTGGGTTTAGGTCTGGACTTTGACTGGGCCATTCTAACACATGAATATTCTTTTTTTTTAAACCACTCCATTGTGCTCTGGCTTTATGTTTAGGGTCGTTGTCCTGCTGGAAGGTGAACCTTCTCAAATCTTTTGCTGACTCCAACAGGTTTTCTTCCAAGTTTGGCTCCATCCATCTTCCCATCAACTTTGACCAACTTCCAAGATAAGCACCCCAGAGCATGATGCTGCCACCACCATATTTGACAGTGGGGATGGTGTTTTCAGAGTGATGTGCAGTGTTATTTCTCCGCCACACATAGCGTTTTGCATTGTGGCCAAAAAGTTCAGGTCTCGTCTGACCAAAGCACCTTCTTCCACATGTTTGCTGTGTCCTCAACATGGCTTCTGGCAAACTGCAAACGGGACTTCTTATGGTTTTCTTTTAACAATGGCTTTCTCCTTGCCACTCTTCCATAAGACCACATTTGTGTAGTGCACGACTAATTGTTGTCCTGTGGACAGTTTCCCCCACCTAAGCTGTGGCTCTCTGCATTTTCATCCAGAGTCACCATGGGCCTCTTGGCTGCCTCTCTGATCAGTGATCTCCTTGTTCGGCCTGTAAGTTTAGGTGGACGGCCTTGTCTTGGCAGGTTTACTGTGGTGCCATACTCTTTCCATTTCCGGATGATGGATTGAACAGTGCTCCGTGAGATGTTCAAAGCTTTGGAAATCTTTTTATAACCTAAGCCTGCTTTAAACTTCTCCAAAACCATATTCCTAACCTGTCTGGTGTGTTCTTTGGACTTCATGATGCTGTTTGCTCCCCAATATTCTCTTAACCAACATCTGAGGCCGTCACGGAGCAGCTGTATTTGTACTGAGATTAGATTACACACAGGTGGACCCTTTTGAGTCATTAGCACTCATCAGGCAACTTCTGAATGCAATTGGTTGCACTCAGGGAAAAGGGGGCTGAATACTTTTGCACGTCGCACTTTTCAGTTTTTTATTTGTAAAAAAAATGTTGATTCATGTATAATTTTCCTTCCACTTCACAATTGTATACCACTTTGTGTTGGTCTTTCACATTAAATTCCAGTGAAATATATTTATGTTTGTGGTTGTAATGTGACAAAATATGGAAAAGTTCAAGGGGTATGAATACTTTTGCAACCCACTGTATATAGGCGGCATGGTGGTTTAGTGGTTAGCACGTTCTCCTCTCAGCACTAGGGATTCCCGGTTCGAATCCCCATCTGGGTGGAGTTCCCATGTTCTCCCCGTGTCCGCGTGGGTTTCCTCCCACAGTTCAAAAACATGGATCAAGTTAATTGAATTCTCCAAATTGCCCCATAGAGAGTGTGTATGTGTGAGTTAGTCTGTGCCCAGTGATGGATTGGCACCCTGTCCTGGGTGTATCTGCCCAGCGCCCGAAACGTTCTCCCCTGGATGGGCATGGGAAACCCCACCGCGACCCTAATGGAGGATAAAGCGGAAGATAATGAATGAATGAATATATATATATATATATATATGTGTGTGTGTGGGGGGGTGTTTCATTAAACATAAATATGGAGGGCAAAATAGATCACTCTATCACCTTTGATTGCTTCAGCCTCTTTTCGGCTGTAGACTTTTCCACTCCTGTATTTTAGGTCTTGTTTAGCAGAACTCTCTCTCTCTGCCATTCCAGTGGGATCGATTCCTTCCCTTTACTTAGCAACATCCCTGGATCGCCATACGGAACAGATGTGTCCTCACTCACACAGTGTATGCAACAGGTAGCCATGCACCAAATGAAATGACGGAACCTGCTTAACTTTGTTCTCCCGGTTGCCACGAATAATGATTTTTCTCTGTGCACAAGGATTATCGATTTCTGTCGGGGTGTAATGAGCATTTCATTCAGGATACTGTCTGTGGGAGACCTATGCATCCTGAACACAGAGTTAATACACACTCCCCGGGGCAATAAGGGGTCACGGGAGACTCAAGGACCCACATTGGATTCGAACCCACAACCTTCAGATCAATAATCCAACACCCAAAAACGTTCTGTCCTAGCACACACTGGACACATTCTGATTTTGGTTTTTATACTTGTTCCATCAAAACCACATGTAATTAAATACACTATTGTATACTGAAGTATATAGCGTGTAATTAACAGAATAATTATTCATTCATTACTCATTCATTCATTATCTTCCACTTTATCCTCTATTAGGGTCGCGGGGGGGGGGGGGGGGGTTCCTCATGCCCATCCAGGGGAGAACGTTTCGGGTGCTGGGCAGATACACCCAGGACAGGACGCCAATCTATCGCTGAGCACTCACAGACACTCTATATGGGGCAATTTGGAGAACTCAATTGACTTGATCCATGTTTTTGAACTGTGGGAGGAAACCGGAGAACCCGGAGGAAACCCGCGCAGACACGAGGAGAACATGGAAACTCCACCCAGTTGGGGATCCGAACCAGGTAGTGTTAGTGTTAGTGTTTTAGCATGTTCTCCTCTCAGCGCTAGGGATTCCCGGTTCGAATCCCCATCTGGGTGGAGTTTCCATGTCCTCCCCGTGTCCGCACACAGACTTTATATACAGACACACTCTATACGGGGCAATTCTGCAGAACTCAATTGACTTGATCCATGTTTTTTGACTGTGGGAGGAAACCGGAGAACCAGGAAAAACCTACGCAGACACGGGGAGAACATGGAAACTCCACCCAGATGGGGATTCAAACAAGGTAGTGTTAGTGTTAAGCATGTTCTCCTCTCAGCACTAGGGATTCCCGGTTCGAATCCCCATCTGGGTGGAGTTTCCATGTCCTCCCCGTGTCCGCGTGGGTTTCCTCCGGGTTCTCCGGTTTGCTCCCACAGTCTAAAAACATGGATCAAGGCAATTGAATTCTCCAAATTGCCCCATATGTCTGTGTATATAAAGTCTGTGTGCGGACACGGGGAGGACATGGAAACTCCACCCAGATGGGGATTCGAACCGGGAATCTCTAGCGCTGAGAGGCGAACGTGCTAAACACTAACTCTAACACTACCTGGTTTGAATCCCCAACTGGGTGGAGTTTCCATGTCCTCCCCATGTCCGCGTGGGTTTCCTCCGGGTTCTCCGGTTTCCTCCCACAGTCCAAAAAACATGTATCAAGTCAATTGAGTTCTCCAAATTGCCCCATATAGAGTGTGTTTGTCTGTGTGAGTGAGTGTGTGCCCAGCGATAGATTGGCGCCCTGTCCTGGGTGTATCTGCCCAGCGCCCGAGACGTTCCTTCCCCCCCCCATCAGGCCTTATTTTGGAATAATGATCTCCTTGCTGTACATCATTACTCTTGCACGATTTACAAAAGCACATACCAAGTAACCAGGGCACAGATCAGGCGCCAACGGGAAAATTTGTAAACAACAACAACGACGACAACGACAACAACAACAACAACAACAACAACCGCCCTAAATCCCTGCTCCTCTAATAAATGCACCATACAACAAATAATCCATCATTTTATTCATACATCTGTCTACAGAGTGTTTGCTGGTGACCACTGCTGCACTGCCAGCTGATTAAAGAGCCTTAAACTGATGCTCCAACCTGCAGGATGCGGATGATGACTCAATGGTGCCTTGACTGAATTTGCATCATCTCTTTTTCGATTCTGTGCTTTGTTGGTTTTCCATAGCATGCACTGGGGATTCAAAAAAAACACAGCTAGGCATGAGCAAAAACACACAGGGGCTGTTAATGCACCTTGAATACTAAAGCCCCACGCTATGGACATGCAGCTGTGTGTAATCATTCATCCTTAACATGGCGGTGTGAGCTGTAACAATGTCAGCAGCCTCGTTATTCCAGAGTGCATCGACAGATCCCGGGCACACCCTGCATGCATCAGCGTTTGAATCCGATCCAAGAAAAGGGGACAGACAAAAAAAAAACAGCCTTCTGCATGCCTGACCTCATCACTGAGATCGTTTGCCCCCACAACGACGTGCCGATCGGGCTGATCGGGTGTGAGCCGGAGAACGAGACGGGGCCCTTACCTCCTCCAGCACGCTGACCGTGTTCCTGCAGCTCTGCAAGCGGGTGGTGAAGCTCGACGTGGTCGGGGAGTTGTAATCCTCGGTGGTCTCGGACAGGAACTCGGACACGGAGATCTGATCCGGCATCCTGATCGCCCGGGGAAGACGGATGAGAGAATCAGAGAGGCGGCAGCATGGAGTCCAAAGGCGAGCAGGTCAGCGCTGCGGAGCCACGTTTCGCTCTAACGGCTCGAGGACGCTCCGAGCTCGGCCGCTCCGTGTGCATGTGCGGCGTCCGGGAAGGCGGTTCTCTCGGCGGTCTGATCGCGGGTCTCTCAGCGGTCTGATCGCGGGTCACTGATCAGCGGTCTGATCGCGGGTCTCTCGGCGGTCTGATCGCGGGTCTCTCAGCGGTCTGATCGCGGGTCTCTCAGCGGTCTTATCGCGGGTCTCTCGGCGGTCTGATCGCGGGTCTTTCAGCGGTCTTATCGCGGGTCTTTCAGCGGTCTGATCGCGGGTCTCTCAGCGGTCTTATCGCGGGTTTCTCAGCGGTCTTATCGCGGGTCTTTCAGCGGTCTGATCGTGGGTCTCTCAGCGGTCTGATCGCGGGTCACTCAGCGGTCTGATCGCGGGTCTCTCAGCGGTCTGATCGCGGGTCTCTCTGCGGTCTGATCGCGGGTCTTTCAGCGGTCTGATCGCGGGTCTGATCGCCCTGGAGATGCTCCGCCGGTCAAAAGCACATCCCTCAATCCGCCACGGGCGACACCGAAGCTCTCCGCTGTGTCGGATTCGAAGCGATCAGCGATTAAACGAGCCAGAGTTCTTGCATTCTGCTCTCTCTCTCTCTCTCTCTCTCTGTCTGTCCCTCACTCTCTCTTTCTCTCTCTCTGTCTCTCACTCTCTCTCTCTCTCTCTCTCTCTTTCTCTCGGTCCCTCACTCTCTCTGTCTCTCTCTCTCTCGGTCCCTCACTCTCTCTCTCTCTCTCTCTGTCTCTCTCTCTCTCTCTCGGTCCCTCACTCTCTCTCTCTCTCTGTCTCTCTCTCTCTCTCTCGGTCCCTCACTCTCTCTCTCTCTCTCTGTCTCTCTCTCTCTCTCTCTCTGTCTCCTCTCTCTCTCTCTCGGTCCCTCTCTGCCCCCTCCCTCCTCACTCCATCCGCGCTCACGGTCTCTCTCTCTGATCGGTCCCTCACTCTCTCTCTCTCTCTTCTTGATTGGTCCCCACTCTTTCTCTCCTCTCTCTCGGTCCCTCACTCTCTATCTGCTCTCTCTCTCTCACTCTCTCACACACACTCACACACAGTGAACCACACACAGTGAACTCTCTCTCTCACACAGTGAACTCTCTCTCTCTCTCTCTCGGTCCCTCACTCTCTCTCTCTCTCTCTCTCTGCCCCCCCCTCCTCACTCCATCCGCGCTCACGGTTCTTTGATAGTGATGAGTCGGAGTCAGAACGGCTCTATAAAGTGAACGGTTCTTGATTGGGAACCGCTTTTTGGGAGCCGATCGGGGCGGAGACTGTGTATCTGCACTGAGCCGGAGAGGAGGGGTTACACACACACACACACACACACACACACACACACACACACACACACAGTGAACACACACACACAGTGAACACACACACACACACAGTGAACACACACACAGTGAACACACACACACAGTGAACACACACACACAGTGAACACACACACATACACACACAGTGAACACACACACAGTGAACACACACACACAGTGAACACACACACACACACACACAGTGAACACACACACAGTGAACACATACACAGTGAACACACACATACACACAGTGAACACACACACACACAGTGAACACACACATACACACAGTGAACACACACACACACAGTGAACACACACAGTGAACACACACACACACAGTGAACACACACACACACAGTGAACACATACACAGTGAACACACACACACATGAACACACACACACAGTGAACACACACACACTGAGAACGAGAGAGGTTTGCACAATATCTATCCATTATCTTCCGCTTTGTCCTCTATTAGGGTCGCTGTGGGGTTCCCCATGCTCATCCAGGGGAGAACGTCTCGGGCGCTGGGCAGATAGACCCAGGACAGGGCGCCAATCTATCGCTGGGCACACACTCACTCACACAGACACACTCTATATGGGGCAATTTGGAGAACTCAATTGACTTGATCCATGTTTTTGGACTGTGGGAGGAAACCGGAGAACCCAGAGGAAACCCACGCGGACACGGGGAGAACATGGAAACTCCACCGAAATTGGGATTCGAACCGAGAATCCCTAGCGCTGAGAGGAGAACGTGCTAACCACTAAGCCACCGTGCCACCCTGCACAGGCATATTCCAACTGTTTACTTATCAGTTAATTTAGATAATAAAAGAAAAGCAAGAGAACCTAAAGAAGGTGTAACTGCTGCTCCTACAACTTCTACAGCATCATGCAGTGCAGAGCATCCCTGTTTTTATATTTTACTTTTGTAATAAAATGTATATAAATAAATAAAATATACATAAATATATAAATAAAATTTAATAATAAACCATTCATTCATTCATTCATTCTTTCCCGCTTCATCCTCTATTAGGGTCACGGTGGGGTTCCCCATGCCCATCCAGGGGAGAACGTCTCGGGCGCTGGGCAGATACAGCCAGGACAGGGTGCCAATCCATCGCTGGGCACACACTCACTCACACATACACACTCTATATGGGGCAATTTGGAGAACTCAATTGACTTGATCCATGTTTTTGGACTGTGGGAGGAAACCGGAGAACCCGGAGGAAACCCACGTGGACACGGGGAGAACATGGAAACTCCACCCAGTTTGGGATTCGAACCGGGAATCCCTAGTGCTGAGAGGAGAACATGCTAACCACTAAGCCACCGTGCCACCTTTTTATATTTTATTTTTGTAATAAAATGTATATAAATAAATAAAATATACATAAATATATAAATAAAATGTAATAATAAACCATATTATTACAAATAAACACTTATAATGTGTTTCTACAGCAGTAATTAATTTTACACATAATTTGGTAATAAACTGCTACAAAATAATTCGACGGAGCCGAAGGAGCCGGCTCTTTTTAGAGATCCGAGCCAAAAGAACCGGCTCTCTGAAAAGAGCCGAAATGCCCATCACGGCTCTGTGACATTAGCGCGAACACGCGCCCCGAAGCCCCGCCCCAAACCCCAGTCACGCGCGGATCCCGAATGGCGCCACTGCGCATGTGTGAGCGCGCGGCTGGACACCGAGGGTCAAAATAATACATCATTTACATCAACAAACTTTTATTTATTTGTTTATTTGTTTGTTTTTTATTTGTTTGTTTTTTATTTGTTTTTATTTGTTTTGTTGTTCTATTTGTTTTTTATTTGTTTTGTTGTTTTTTATTTGTTTGTTTTTTAATTGGTTTTTTAATTTGTTTGTTTTTTAATTGGTTTTTTTTATTTGTTTGTTTTTTAATTGTTTTTTTATTTGTTTTTTATTTGTTTTGTTTTGTTGTTTTATTAGTTTTTTTTATTTGTTTTGTTGTTTTATTTGTTTTGTTGTTTTATTTGTTTTTTATTTGTTTTGTTGTTTTATTTGTTTTTTATTTGTTTGTTTTGTTGTTTTTTTATTTGTTTTTTTTGTTTGTTTTTTATTTGTTTTTTTTTTATTTGGTGTTTTTATTTGTTTGTTTTTTAATTGTTTTTTTAATTTGTTTGTTTTTTAATTGTTTTGTTGTTTTATTTGTTTTTTTTTTGTTTTTTTGTTTTATTTGTTTTTTTTGTTTTATTTGGGTTTTTTTTTTGGAAACCAGTATAAAGGCAGCTTATTTGCCACCGAATAATAAGATTCATTCATTCATTATCTTCTGCTTAATCCTCTACTAGGGTCACTACTAGGGGCAATTCCATCCATCCATTCATTATCTTCCGCTTTATCCTCTATTAGGGTCGGGGGGGGGGGGGGGGGGGTTCCCCATGCCCATCCAGGGGAGAACGTTTCGGGCGCTGGGCAGATACACTCAGGACAGAGCGCCAATCTATCGCTGGGCATGGGGCAATTTAGAGCATTTAATTTACCTTGAAACCATTTTTTTGGAGAGGAAACCAGAGAACCCGGAGGAAACCCATGCTGACACGGGGAGCATCCCCGGCTCTGAGAGGCGAACATGCTAACCACTAAACCACGAACTATTAACATTATTGTTATTTCATTGGTTAATTAAATTTAATATTATATACTTCTATTTCGGGCGGCACGGTGGCTTAGTGGTTAGCACGTTCTCCATTCAGCGCTAGGTATTCCCGCTTCGAATCCCCATCTGGGTGGAGTTTCCATGTTCTCCCCGTGTCCGCGTGGGTTTTCTCCGGGTTCTCCGGTTTCCTCCCACAGTCCAAAAACATGGATCAAGTCAATTGAATTCTCAAAATTGTCTCATAGAGTGTGTATGTGTGAGTGAGTGTGTGCCCAGCGATGGATTGGCGCCCTGTCCTGCGTGTATCTGCCCAGCGCCTGAAACGTTCTCCCCTGGATGGGCATGGGGAACCTCCCACCCCGCGACCCTAATAGAGGATAAAGCAGACTGAGAGAACTTGACCTCTGCTGGGAATTCAGGTTCGAATCCCAGTCTAGATGGACTATCCTTGTTCTCCCCGTGTCCACATGGGTTTCCTTACGGTTCTCCAGTTTCCTCCCACAGTCCGTAAACATGGATTAAAGGTAATTTGGATGCTTTAAATTGTCCCGATATAGTGTTTGTGTCTGTGTGAGTGAGTGTGTGTCCAGTGATGGAACGGGGATTATTTTTGTACTGCTGTCCTTTATGTAAGAAACGCAGAACTGTCATGATACAATAATTACAAAGTAAATACACATTCATTCATTCATCCATTATCTTCCACTTTATCCTCTATTAGGGTCGTGGTGGGGTTCCCCATGCCCATCCAGGGGAGAACGTCTCGGGCGCTGGGCAGATACACCCAGGACAGGACGCCAATCCATCGCTGGTAAATACACATGGATCGTTTTATTCCGAAAAGATTCATGCATAAGGGCCAACTGAGGGGTTTATTGGTTCTAATGGCAGGATGTTTGGTTTCAGACTGTGGTGAACAGACAGAGCTGCGCAGATGCGCGCAGACTGAAGGATCAGCAATATGGTGCAACAGCAGCAACGTCTACAATACAGTTCTTCCACATGCTGCCTTACAGTCGTGCAGATGCTTTATTCATCCATCATCTTCCGCTTTATCCTCTATTAGGGTCGCGGTGGGGTTCCCCCATGCCCATCCGGGGAGAACGTTTCGGGTGCTGGGCAGATACACTCAGGACAGGGCGCCAATCCATCGCTGGGCACACACTTACTCACTCATACACACCCTATATGGGGCAATTTGGAGATCTCAATTGACTTGATCCATGTTTTCGGACTGTGGGATGAAACCGGAGAACCCGGAGGAGTCCCCAAGCCCATCCGGGGAGAACGTTTCGGGTGCTGGGCAGATACACCCAGGACAGGGCGCCAATCCATCGCTGGGCACACACTCACTCACTCATACACACCCTATATGGGGCAATTTGGAGATCTCAATTGACTTGATCCATGTTTTTGGACTGTGGGAGGAAACCGGAGAACCCGGAGGAAACCCACGCACACACGGGGAGAACATGGAAACTCCACCCAGATTGGGATTGGAACCGGGAATACCTAGTGCTGAGAGGAGAACATGCTAACCACTAAGCCACCGTGCCACCCTCTATAGAAGTATATAATATTAAATTTAATTAACCAATAAAATAACAATAATGTTATTGGTTCGTGGTTTAGTAATTAGCATGTTCGCCTCTCAGAGCTGGGGATCCAGCGGGGGATGCTCCCTGTGTTAGCATGGGTTTCCTCCGGGTTCTCTGGTTTCCTCTCCAAAAAAAATGGTTTCAAGGTAAATTAAATGCTCTAAATTGCCCCTATGCCCAGCGATAGATTGGCGCCCTGTCCTGGGTGTATCTGCCCAGCGCCCGAAACGTTCTCCCCTGGATGGGCATCGGGAACCCCCACGCGACCCAGATACACCCATGCCAGGACGCCAATCTATCGCTGGGCACAAACTCACTCACACAGACACACTCTATATGGGGCAATTTGGAGAACTCAGTTGACTTGATCCATGTTTTTGGACTGTGGGAGGAAACCGGAGAACCCGGAGGAAACCCACGCAGACACGGGGAGAACATGGAAACTCCACCCAGATGGGGATTCGAACCGGGAATCCCTAGCGCTGAGAGGAGAACATGCTAAACACTAAGCCACCGTGCCGCCCGCAGATGCTTTAAATAAATGGAAAATAAGATAAACTCCATCGGGCGCTGGGCAGATACACTCAGGAAAGGACGCTAATCTATCGCTGGGCACACACTCACTCACACACACTACATAGGGGCAATTTAGAGCAGGTCATTTCTTGAATCCATGTTTTTGGGCTGTGAAACAAATTGGTACACGGAGGAAACCCACACAGACTTGGGGAGAACATGAAACTCGGATCCCAAATCGGGATTCGAACCTTGATCCCACGCGCTTAATGCTATATTAGGGTTGTGTGTGGGTTTCCATGCCCATATAGGGGAGAACGATTTAGGCGCTGGGCAGATACACCGTGATCCCACGCGCTTAATGCGCTTAATGCGCATTAGCATGCCCATTAGCATGTTCTCCTCTCAGCACTAGGTATTCCCGGTTCGAATCCCCATCTGGGTGGAGTTTCCATGTTCTCCCCGTGTCCGCGTGGGTTTCCTCCGGGTTCTACGGTTTTCTTCCCACAGTCCAAAAACATGGATCAAGTCAATTGAGTTCTCCAAATTGCCCCATATAGAGTGTGTCTGTGTGAGTGAGTGTGTGCCCAGCGATGGATTGGCGCCCTGTCCTGGGTGTATCTGCCCAGCGCCCGAAACGTTCTCCCCTGGATGGGCATGGGGAACCTAGTAGAGGATAAAGCGGAAGATAATGGATGGATGGATGAATGGATGAAAACTTCACCCAAATGCTAACCACAACGCCACCTAGGGATAAACACATGTAAGGAATTTGAAGCAGATTGATATGAAGCTGTAGCTCACCGGTTCCACAGTGAGTCTCTGGAGGAGAAGCTGGATAAGCGTGAGGATGAAGACCTCATGACTCCGGAGGAGAACCTGCAATGAAAACACACAGTCGTTAGCTTAAGCCCGGCTTTGTTAAACCCGAGAAGGGAATGCAGTAAGAACGTCTCCATTTCTCTGAGAGAGGCGACAGCACACCTAACAGAACAGAACTGAAGAATCTGCTGGAGACGCATCTGTTAAACAAATACCTGTTGTAAAAAAACACAATAATAATAATAATTCATTCATTATCTCCCGCTTTATCCTATATTAGGGTCGTGGGGGGTTCCCCATGCCCATCCAGGGGAGAATGTTTCGGGCACTGGGCAGATACACCCAGGACAGGGCGCACCCATCGCTGGGCACACACTCACTCACACAGACACACTCTATATGGGGCAATTTGGAGAACTCAATTGATTTGAAAGGCAGCACGGTGGTTTAGTGGTTAACATGTTCTCCTCTCAGCACTAGGGATTCCCGGTTCGAATCCCCATCTGGGTGGAGTTTCCATGTCCTCCCCGTGTCCGCGTGGGTTTCCTTCGGGTTCTCCGGTTTCCTCCCACAGTCCAAAAAAAAAAAACATGGATCAAGTCAATTTAGTGCTCCAAAATTGCCCCATGTAGAGTGTGTCTGTGTGCGTGTCTGTGAGTGAGTGTGTGCCCAGTGATAGATTGGCGCCCTGTCCTGGGTGTATCTGCCCAGCGCCCGAAACGTTCTCCCCTGGATGGGCATGGGAAACCCCACCGTGACCCTAAAAGAGGATAAAGCAGAAGATAATGAATGAATGAATGAATGAATTGACTTGATCCATGTTTTTGGACTGTGGGAGGAAACTGGAGAACCCCGAGGAAACCCACACGGACACGGGGAGAACATGGAAACTCCACCCAGATGGGGATTCGAACCGGGAATCCCCAGCGCTGAGAGGAGAACATGCTAACCACTAAGCCACCGTGCTGCCAATAATAATAATTCATTCATTATCTCCCGCTTTATCCTCTATTAGGGTCGCGGTGGGGTTCCCCATGCCCATCCAGGGGAGAACGTCTCGGGCGCTGGGCAGATAGACCCAGGACAGGGCGCCAATCCATCGCTGGGCACACACTCACACACTCAAGCACACTCTATATGGGGCAATTTAGAGAACTCAATTAACTTGATCCATGTTTTTGGACTGTGGGAGGAAACCGGAGAACCCAGAGGAAACCCACACGGACACGGGGAGAACATGGAAACTCCACCCAGATGGGGATTCGAACCGGGAATCCCCAGCGCTGAGAGGAGAACGTGCTAACCACTAAGCCACCGTGCTGCCAATAATAATAATAAAAAATAAAATAAAAAAGTGGGGGGGGGGGGGGGGGGGGGGGGGGGGGGGGGGGGGGGGGGGGGGGGGGGGGGGGGGGGGGGGGGGGGTGGGGGGGGGGGGGGGGGGGGGGGGGGGGCGCAGCATCAAAAAAACAATCAGGTTTGATGATGTTACAGTGTAGTTAGTTTTCTGCATAACTTCTAACTTGTAATGCTCTCGTTTGTAAGTCGCTTTGGATAAAAGCGTCTGCAAAATGATTAAATATAAATATAAATGATTAAATATAAATATAAATGATTAAATATAAATGTAATGTAAATGTAAATGTAAATGTAACTTACCGAAGCTGCCGCGGGTTCTGTGCCGGTTAGGAGTTTGTGAAGAGTTTCTGCCCCAGCGCCACCATAGTCACTTCATACTGCCCCACCGAGACGCGCCAACTGCCCCCTCACACTGCGTTTAAACTCCTACCCCCGCTCCCTCTGCCCCTCTGAACCCCAGCCGGCCAGGAAACCGCGTCCGGACAGGAAGCGAGGAGTCCGGCCATGCGGGTCTGAGAGTAACCCGAGGAGGAGGAGGAGGAGGAGGAGAGGAGGAGGAAGAGGAGGAGGAGGAGGAGGAGAGGAGGAGGAGAGGAGGAGGAAGTTTACCCCGTTAACTACCATTTAAACAGAATTCCGAGGGAAACGACTTACACAGTCAACATTAAGCATCTTGGCAAATTTAATTTAAGCCTAAAGTCTAGTCTATTGTTTCTTGTCACACAAAATCCTCTTACCATCCGGTAGGCGTTACAGCAGCCTCCTCTCCCGAAACCAGCACACTACACTCTGCACTGCACTTTATATCATCTTCATATTATGTATATATTATGTTCTTATTATATCATCTTCATATTATATCATGTTCATATAATGTATATATTATGTTCTTATTATATCATGTTTATATTATATCATGTTTATATTAGGTATATATTATGTTCTTATTATATCATCTTCATATTATATCATGTTTATATTAGGTATATATTATGTTCTTATTATATGATGTTCATATTATATCATGTTTATATTAGGTATATATTATGTTCTTATTATATCATCTTCATATTATATCATGTTCATATTATGTATATATTATGTTCTTATTATATGATGTTCATATTATATCATGTTTATATTAGGTATATATTATGTTCTTATTATATCATGTTCATATTATATCATGTTTATATTAGGTATATACTATGTTCTTATTATATCATGTTCATATTATGTATATATTATGTATATATTATGTTCTTATTATATCATGTTTATATTAGGTATATATTATGTTCTTATTATATCATGTTCATATAATGTATATATTATGTTCTAATTATATCATGTTCATATTATGTATATATATCAAGTTCATATTACATCATGTTTAGATTATGTATATATTATGTTCATATTACATCATGTTTAGATTATGTATATATTATGTTCATATTACATTATGTTCATTTAATATTATGTATATATCAAGTTCATGTTATATCATGCACAGATAATGTATATATTATGTTCATATTATATCATGTTTATATTTTGTATATATCAAGTTCATATTATATCATGTTCGTATTTTGTATATATTATGTTCATATTATATCATGTATACTATAATATCCATAATATGACCATGATATAATATATTCATATTATGTATATATTATGTTCATATTATATACATGTTCATATTATATTATGTATATACATTTATACACTTCACTTCTCCATGCACCGGTCACTGTTATTAATGCACTTTATGTAAATAATGTTTATATTGCACTTCTGGTTAGATGCTAACTACATTTCATTGGCCCTGTACTTGTACTCTGCACAATGACAATAAAGTGGAATCTAAAACAATCTAATCTAATCTAATCTAATCTAACTTGGCCAATAGGTGGCAGGATTTGATTGTTAGAGCAAACGGTAACCTGTCAATCATCCATCAGTGTTCGCTTCAACAACCGGACTATATTATGTCGCGGAAGTTTAGTTTATTAACATTTATGCATTTAATTAACGCATTTATGAATCAAACATTGTTTTTTTTTATAATAGTGTATAATAGTTTTATAACCGTTTTATAAAAGCATTAAGACTTTATAATAAGCAATAATGACATCCCTTTCCGGTGATTTATTCTCAATAATGCACGCCCTTATTATATTATTATATAAGGCCTTAACAGTGGTTTGTAAAGTGTCCATCGTGTAGCCGCTCTGCTGTAAAACATTCATTCATTCATTATCTCCCGCTTTATCCTCTATTAGGGTCGCGGTGGGGTTCCCCATGCCCATCCAGGGGAGAACGTCTCGGGCGCTGGGCAGATACACTTAGGACAGGGCGCCAATCCATCGCTGGGCACACACTCACTCACACAGACACACTCTATATGGGGCAATTTGGAGAATTCAATTGACTTGATCCATGTTTTTGGACTGTGGGAGGAACCCGGAGGCAACCCACGCAGACACGGGGAGAACATGGAAACTCCACCCAGATGGGGATTCGAACCGGAAATCCCTAGCACTGAGAGGCGAACGTGCTAACCACTAAGCCACCGTGCCGCCGCTGTAAAACATGTAATAATTCATTTCCATTGTTGACTTTATTTCATATCATATTTACACACAAAACATTTTCAATGTAACGATTCATTACTCCATTAACTTCACAGCAAGAAGTTCAACTGTGTGCAGGTTTTATGGCCCACGATGCTTTAGTGTGCTGATTTAAATGTTGCAAAAACTGTCAGCTGGCTGCAAAAAAAAGCCTCAAATAACTTCAGAACTCATTCAGAGTTCCATCATTAGTTGAGTTGCATGACTTTTAGGTTTAATGTGGGTTTTGCAGAGCAATTAGAAAGAGCAGTCTGATTCCATTACCACATGGCTGGATGGATGAAATCCTAAAAACATCACATAGAAAATATGGCCACTTAATAAAATTTGACCACTTAATAATTACAATAACAACATTAAAAAGTTTTCAAAACCAAATAACGCAGGATGTCGAGCTCCTTGTGTTCATCAGTCACAATAGCAGAACATCCATCCATCCTTATCTTCCACTTTATCCTCTATTAGGGTCACGGGGGGGGGTTCCCCATGCCCATCAAGGGGAGAACGTTTCGGGCGCTGGGCAGATACACCCAGGACAGGGCGCCAATCTATCGCTGGGCACACACTCACTTACACACTACATAGGGGCAATTTAGAGCAGGTCATTTCTTGAATCCATGTTTTTGGACTGTGAAAGAAATTGGTACACAGAGGAAACCCACGCAGACTTGGGGAGAACATGAAACTCGGATCCCAAATCCCAAATCCACACACTCTATATGGGGGAATTTGGAGAATTCAATTGCCTTGATCCATGTTTTTGGACTGTGGGAGAAAACCGGAGAACCCGGAGGAAACCCACACAGACACGGAAACTCCACCTAGATGGGGATTCGAACAGGGAATCCCTAGTGCTGAGAGGAGAACGTGCTAACCACTAAGCCACCGTGCCGCTTCATAGCAGAACGTCTTTGGTTTAATATTGTTACTGTGCAGAGCTACAGGGTCCTAGATCCAATCCCAGGCAGAATAGATGAGACATTGTGTGTTGGGTTTGCATATTTTTTATACCTCTACACTCTTCCATTTTCATCTGGAAATGTTTTCCACCCTTTTGTAAGTACACCAAGCAAATTGGAAATAATAAATTGCCCCTAGGTGTACATAATAGGATTCTGCTCTCAATGGCCTGGTGACGTTTCCAGAGCTTTTTTTCCTGTACCAATGGATGTATACTCTTATTATCTTTCGCTTAATCCTCTACTAAGGTCACAAGGGGGTCCCCCCATGCCCACCCAAGGGATCTATAGCTGGACACACTCACACAGACACACACTATATGGGGCAATTTAGAGCATTCAATTTACCTTAAATCATTTTGCACGTGGAGAACATGGAAACTTAAACCAAGTTAGGATTCAAATTTGGAGTGCTGAGAGACAATCCACTATGTGACCTTGGCACCCGGATGTCCATCCATCCATTATCTCCCGCTTTATCCTCTATTAGGGTCGCGGGGGGGTTCCCCATGCCCATCCAGGGGAGAACGTCTCGGGCGCTGGGCAGATACACCCAGGACAGGGCGCCAATCTATCGCTGCGCACAGACTCACTCACTCACACACAAACTCTATATGGGGTATAATATTCAATTGACTTGCTCCATGTTTTTGGACAGTGGGAGGAAACCGGAGAACCCGGAGGAAACCCACGTGGACACGGGGAGAACATGGAAACTCCACCCAGATGGGGATTCGAACCGGGAATCCCTAGCGCTAAGAGGAGAACGTGCTAACCACTAAGCCACCATGTCGCCCCACGAGAAAATCCATCCATTATCTTCTGCTTTATCCTCTATTAGGGTCGCGGTGGGGTTCCCCATGCCCATCCAGGGGAGAACGTCTCGGGCGCTGGACAGATACACCCAGGACAGGGCGCCAATCCATCGCTGGGCACACACTCACTCACACACACACACTATATGGGGCAACTTGGAGAACTCAATTGACTTGATCCATGTTTTTTGGACTGTGGAAGGAAACCGGAGAACCCGGAGGAAACCCACGTGGACACGGGGAGAACATGGAAACTCCATCCAGATTGGGAATCGAACCGGGAATCCCTAGTGCTGAGAGGAGAACATGCTGACCACTAAGCCACCCGGATGTACACACTGTATTTAAATTCCACAGTTAAGACAGCGGGCTACGGTGTAAAAGGGGGACAAAGTGCATTTATTAATGAGGATCTGTCCGAAGAACTAACAAACACGAGCAGAGTTAGTTGAACCCAGTCCTCTGAGCCAAACCGGCTTAGGTGGTAAAAACGGGCACCTTATTTTAACCCCGTTTGTAAATCGTCACTGTCCACTTCAGAACAACGCGTTCGCGTCGGAGAAAACCTAAACCTGCTCAACAAAAGAATATGAAAGGAACAAGCAACACAATTTAATAATACACCTATATAAAGGCAATAAAAAGGCGTCAATAAACAAACGAGTAACACCGCTCATCATCAGGAGCTCGACCAGAGGACCAGAAGCCTGTGACGGGGACACTCACAGAGAAGAGCTCTCCTCCCGGGTCCCGCCGCTCTCACGGAGACGAGCGTTAGAAGCGTTTGCACATGCTGTGTGCTCACAGCTACCGAGCTCCTTCCCTGTGGTCAGGGAGGTACGTTGTTGGTGGGCGTGTCCGGCACAGCCCCCTCCCTGAGAGGGGGCGAATTCATTAGTCCGAATCAGAGTCGCTGCTGTCTCCCGTCGAGCTGCTGGTGCCTTCTGATTGGTCCTCGTCGTCGTCGTCGTCGTCGTCATTCTACGAGACAGAAATTTTAGTTTAATTTTATGTGATTTTGATAACCCTTTCGTGGTCGCAATGACGTCAATAGCCTGGATACAGAAGCTGGACGTTAAAACATTGACATTCGGTCATTTAGCAGATGGTTTTATCCAAAGCGACTTATGAGGTGGCACGGTGGCTTAGTGGTTAGCATGTTCTCCTCTCAGCGCTAGGTTCGAATCCCCATCTGCGCGTTTTAAAATACATTAAAACGTATTTTATGAAGAATAAATATAGTATTTAAGACTGAAAACACAACACAAATGTTGTATAGTACAGTATTTTATATTCTAGAAAAAATAAATAGAAGATACTTATGTAAATAAGGCGGTAAATAAGGTTGGCTTAGTGGTTAGCATGTTCTCCTCTCAGCACTAGGGATTCCAGGTTCGAATCCCAATTTCCACGTTCTCCCCGTGTCCACGTGGGTTTCCTCCGGGTTCTCCGGTTTCCTCCCACAGTCCAAAAACATGGATCTAGTCAATTAATTCATTCATTATCTCCTGCTTTATCCTCTATTAGGGTCGCGGTGGGGTTCCCCATGCCCATCCAGGGGAGAACGTTTCAGGCGCTGGGCAGATACACCCAGGACAGGGCGCCAATCCATCACTGGGCACACACTCACTCACACACACACACTCTATATGGGGCAATTTGGAGAATTCAATTGACTTGATCCATGTTTTTGGACTGTGGGAGGAAACCGGAGAAACCCGGAGGAAACCCACGCGGACATGAAGAGAACGAGAGAAAGAGAGAGAGAGAATGGAGAACATGGAAACTCCACCCAGATGGGGATTCGAACCGGGAATCCCTAGCGCTGAGAGGAGAACGTGCTAACCACTAAGCCACCGTGCCTGAAATAGAAACACTGTCAGCAAAAATAATTGTTTTCTAATCTGCTTATCCTGATTATTGACACTAGAGGGTGTTGGATCCTATTATAGGAGGGTAGGTGAAGTACCGTATACAGGTCTCCAGTCCAACGCAGGGCAGACATACAGACAATCCATTAACACATACTGTACATTTGTACACCCAGGACAGGGTGCCAATCTATCGCTGTAAATATAAGATGCTTATGTAAATAAGGCGGTAAATAAGGTTGGCTTAGTGGTTAGCATGTTCTCCTCTCAGCGCTAGGGATTCCCGATTCGAATCCCCATCTGGGTGGAGTTTCCATGTTCTCCCCGTGTCTGCGTGGGTTTCCGCCGGGTTCTCCGGTTTCCTCCCACAGTCCAGAAACATGGATCAAGTCAATTCATTCATTCATTATCCTCCGCTTTATCCTCTACTAGGGTCGCGGTGGCGTTCCCCATGCCCATCCAGGGGAGAACGTCTCGGGCGCTGGGCAGATACACCCAGGACAGGACGCCAATCCATCGCTGGGCACACACTCACTCACACAGACACACTCTATATGGGGCAATTTGGAGAACTCAATTGACTTGATCCATGTTTTTGGACTGTGGGAGGAAACCGGAGAACCCAGAGGAAACCTACGCGGACACGGGGAGAACATGGAAACTCCACCCAGATGGGGATTCTAACCGGGAATCCCTAGTGCTGAGAGGCGAACGTGCTAACCACTAAGCCACCGTGCCGCTAGATCAAGTCTATTGAGTTCTCCAAATTGCCCCATATAGAGCGTGTCTGTGTTAGTAAGTGTGTGCCCAGCGATAGATTGGCACCCTGTCCTGGGTGTATCTGCCCAGCCCCGAAATGTTCTCCCCTGGATGGGCATGGGGAACCCCACCGCGACCCTAATAGAGGATAAAGCGGAAGATAATGGATGGATGGATGTGTGCACCCCGTCGCTCCATCACAGAACAGCCACACAAACACAATCTCACTCAGGAGACAATTTCATATCCGATATTTCCATGGCCTGCATGTCTGTGGACTTTAAGGTGAAAACAGCACTCACGGGCGAAACCCATACAGACCATGGGAGAACATATCCATCCAGCCAAAGAAACAGACCCTGGACCTCGCCAATATGTTTCCATGTTGTTTTTATTCGAAACAATAATTCAGTCTGAAGATTTATTGTCCCTCTACGAGCCAAGGTGTTTTAAGGTCATTTTAATATTAATATTAAAGAACTGGATCGATTTGAAATTGAGGAGAAAACATTAGGATTTGCTCTTAGGTTTTTCTATTATGTTTAGACATATAAATAAATCTTATGATAAGCTGCTGGCAGTAGAAATGTTTTTCACAATTACGTAAGGGTCTCGAATCTGGTAAGCTCGTTGTCAGGCTGGTGGGATAGTCTGCGATTTGCGATTGCGTGCTTAAGGAAATTAAACATCACTGCGACATCAAAACTTAATGATCCGACAGCAGTGCACACAGAGTAACCGCTAGCATCATTAAAAAGTTTAAGCTGTTCTGAGGTTTATTGCAATATAAAGTATTTTGTGGAGCAATAGGAACGCAGGGTCAGGATTCTTCAACCCCAAAAGTGTTTAAATGGGTTAAAACTCACGGCCAATCCCAGCAGAACTAAATCAAGTTCGTAAGTAGGTTCCATTCCGTTCTAAGGTACTTCACGTTGCTATTTGATGCTTTTATCCAAAGTGACTTTCAAGTAGGGCGGCACGGTGACTTAGTGGTCAGCACGTTCTCCTTTCAGCGTTAGGGATTCCCGGTTCGAATCCCCATCTGGGTGGAGTTTCCATGTTCTCCCCGTGTCTGCATGGGTTTCCTCCGAGTTCTCCAGTTTCCTCCCACAGTCCAAAAACATGGATCACAGTCAAATGAATTCTCCAAATTGCCCCTATAGAGAGTGTTGGTGTGAGAACCATTTCTGGATCTTCCCCCTCCTACCTTCACTCTCTCTTTTCAAAATACACTCCGACTCGTTCACTTCGCTCCGGTGATGATCGCCGCCTGGCGGTTCCACCTCACCGAGGAGCTAATTCTCACTCTGTGGCGTTCACCACTGCAAAATGGTGGAACCATCTTCCCAAATCTGTCTGTAAGGCAGAATCACTAAGCAGTTTTAAGAAACTACTGAAGACGCATCTCTTTAACAAATACCTGTTGTGTGTAAAAAAAAAAATAAATAAATTAAAAAAAAGAGGGGTGCAGCATCAAATAACAATCAGGTTTGATGATTTTACAGTGTATTTGGTTTTCTGCATAACTTCTGACTTGTGGTGTTCTCATTTGTAAGTCACTTTGGATAAAAGCGTCTGCTAAATGATTAAATGTAACTGTAAATGTGAGTATGTTTGTGCCCAGCGATAGATTGGCGTCCTGTCCAACATTTACATTTAGTCATTTAGCAGACGCTTTTATCCAAAGCGACTTACAAATGAGAACACCACAAGTCAGAAGCCATGTAGAAAACCAACTATACTGTAAATTCATCAAACCTGATTGTTATTCGAAGCTGCGCCCCCCCCCCCCCATTTTTTTTTTTTTTTTTTTTTTTTTTTTATAACAGGTATTTGTTAAATAGATGCGTCTTAAGTAGTTTCTTAAAACTGTTTAGAGATTCTGCCTTACGGACAGAGTTGGGAAGATCGTTCCACCATTTTGCAGTGGTGAACGCCACAGAATGAGAATTAGCTCCTCGGTGAGGTGGAACCACCAGGCGGCAATCATCACTGGAGCGAAGTGAACGAGTCGGAGTGTATTTTGAAAAGATAGAGTGAAGGTAAGAGGGGGAAGATCCACCCTGTCCTGGGTGTAACTGCCCAGCACCCGAAACGTTCTCCCCTGGATGGGCATGGGGAACCCCACCGCGACCCTAATAGAGGATAAAGCTGAAGATAATGGATGGATGGACTTACAAGTACCAGAACTTGAATGGTTTGGGTGAGAACACAGATACACCCAGGGCGTTGGGCTATCAATCTGAAGGTTGGGGTTCAAATCCCAGGTCCACTGAAGTTACCAGTGTGGGTCCTTGAGCAAGACCCTTAACCCTCATTGCTCCAGGGATGTTGTGATTAACCCTGTGCTCACCTTGTAAGTCACTTTGGATAAAGGCATCTGCTAAATGACCAAATGGAAATGTAATGTAAATGTAACACAGGGTTAATCACAACACTCCTGGAGCAATAAGGGGTTATGGTCTTGATCAAGGACCCACATTGGTAACTTCAGTGGACCTGGGATTTAAACCCACATCCTTTAAATTGACAGCCCAACGCCCTGACCACTACGCCACCTGTATGATCTGTATAATTGGAATCAGATGGACTGATGGTCAAATTATGACATTAAAGACAAACATGCAGGTTTGTGAATCTGCATCAACACTGGATGAAACTTCAGGGTTGCAGTTGATTTTTCTCGACAATGCTCTCCAGCTTTTGCTGACATGCATACGATGACTAATTCATCACCGTGCACCGGGTTTCATCTGCAGATGCTTGCACCACACCCTCCCACCCACACACATACACTTTTACATCATTTTTCACAACTTGACACATTCGGCAATGTCATTACTGGTTTCACCTAAAAACCCTGATAATCTTTGCTCAAGCTGACAATGTTTTAAAAAGCTGTTAGTCACAAATAGCTACTTCGAATATGTTCCAAATCTGTAAGACAATCAATATTTAGTTAATGGTGTGGATTTCAAACCAGCATAATGCTCTGTATATGATTACATTTAGTATGAAGTGTGAAAGGGCAACATGGTGGTGTAGTGGTTAGCACATCCGCCTCTTCCCGGTTCGAATCCCAATCTGGGTGGAGTTTCCATGTTCTCCCCGTGTCCACGTGGGTTTCCTCTGGGTTCTCCGGTTTCCTCCCACAGTCCAAAACCATGGATCAAGTCAACTGAGTTCTCCAAATTGCCCCATGGGTGGCAGGGTGGCTTAGTGGTTTGCACATTCTCCTCTCAGCGCTAGGGATTCCCGGTTCGAATCCCAATCTGGGTGGAGTTTCTATGTTCTCCCCGTGTCCGCGTGGGTTTCCTCTGGGTTCTCCGGTTTCCTCCCACAGTCCAAAACCATGGATCAAGTCAATTGAGTTCTCCAAATTGCCCCATATAGTGTGTCTGTGTGAGTGAGTGTGTGCCCAGCGATGGATTGGCGCCCTGTCCTGGGTCTATCTGCCCAGCGCCCGAGACGTTCTTCCCTGGATGGGCATGGGGAACCACACCGCGACCCTAATATAGGATAAAGCGGAAGATAATGGATGGATGGAGTGTGTGTGTGTGTGTGTGTCTGTAAGTGAGTTTATGCCCAGGAAAGGATTGGTGCCCTGTCCTGGGTCTGCCGGGCCTGAAATGTTCTCCCATGGATGGACATAGGAGAACCCCCCCTGACCCTGAGGATTGGGTGAATGACTAACAGGACTTTTATATTTATCTTATCTCATTATCAAACATGTTTAGGTTCTAATGGAAAAAAAACTGTATTGTAAACTTGAAAACAAAAGAAAGAAAGATGTAATTGCTGAGGAGTGGGGCAGATTTGCTTCTGTGTAGAGTTTGCATGTTCTCCCCATGCTTTTAAGCTTTTCAAACATGTCGGAATTTCCAATATGAAATTGTCCAAGGTACAAATGTACAATATGTGTTAATGGATTGTCTGTATGTCTGCCCTGCGTTGGACTGGAGACCTGTATACGGTACTTCACCTACCCTCCTATAATAGGATCCAACACCCTCTAGTGTCGATAAGCAGATTAGAAAATAATTATTTTTGCTGACAGTGTTTCTATTTCAGGCAGCTTAGTGGTTAGCATGTTCTCCTCTCAGTGCTAGGGATTCCCTGTTTGAATCCCAATCATGTCCGCGTGGGTTTCCTCCGGGTTCTCCGGTTTCCTCCCACAGTCCAAAAAACATGGATCAAGTCAATTGAGTTCTCCAAATTGCCCCATATAGAGTGTGTTTGTGTGTGTGTGAGTGAGTGTGCCCAGCGATAGATTGGCGTCCTGTCCTGGGTGTATCTGCCCGACACCCGAAATGTTCTCCCTTGGATGGGCATGAGGAACCCCCCTGCGACCCTAATAGAGGATAAAGCGGAAGATAATGGATGGATTATGACTGTTTTTAATTTATAGTTTCCGACATTTCTGATGTAACACTAAATATTAATAATAACATCTGTCTAAAAATAAATCCATCCATCCATCTTCCACTTAATCCTATATTTGGGTCACACCCATCAAGGGGAGAACATTTTAGGTGCTGGGCTGATACACCCAGGACAGGGCGCCAATCTATCGCTGGGCACACTCATTCACACAGATGCGCACACTATTATAGGGGCAATCTAGAACATTCAAGTTACCTTAAATCCATTTCGGACTGTTTGAGGAAACCCCAGACATGGGGAGAACATGGAAACTCCACCCAGATTAGGATTCGGCCTTGGATCCCCAGTGCAGAGAGGCGAACGTGTTAACTAAACCTAATTTCCAGCAAACACACAGTGTAGATTATACATTCACCTCATCATCATCATCATCGTCGTCATCATCACCGCTATCTGTTGTGCCGGACGATTCGTCATCATCGTCGTCGTCGTCTGTAGAGTCTGTCTTTTCGTCTTCCTCAGAGTCTGAGGTGTCCTGCTAGAAATCCGCACCGAAAGCCTCAATTTCTCAGCCCAGAACAACTTTACTAACATTATTTCACTATGACATTAAGGCCTACACAGCATTTGGAAAAGTTTTTGACTGTGTTGGGCAAGGGGCCCAGAGAGAGCGAGCGTTACCTTCACCCGGTAGGCCATGGAACGTTTGCCCCCCCCGGCCCCCAACGCTGCAGCTCGGGCACCTACCGCCTTCCCCTTGGTGACTCGTACTTTAGCTCCAGGACCTGCTGGTTTGGATGTGTTCCGCCGTTTCTGTGGGGACACAGACAGGGGAGAGGGGGACGGGGAGAGAACGACACAGGAAACGGAGGAAAAAAAAAAAGGAGAAGGAAAAAAAAAACACACAAGAAAACAACAGTTCAAGCTCAAAGCAAAAATTAGTAGCCCCGACGAGCAGCCCACAGTACAGAACTGTCTCGAGTCAGGTTAGTTTGATCTGAGACATGAACATGAGTCAGTGCAGAGATTAAACAGAAGCTCAGACTAAGCAAACAAATCCAGCTGCTACAAACATCAATGTTTAGTCTGATCTCAATAAAGATTATTAGCCATGCGGTGCAGACATTTCACAATCGGGTTCATGCACAAGTTCCAAAGAGTTCTCAGAAACCTCCAACCAACCCATATTTTATTCCATCTATAAATACAATCGGCACGGTGGCTTAGTGGTTAGCACGTTCTCCTCTCAGCGCTATGGATTCCCGGTTCGAATCCCCATCTGGGTGGAGTTTCCATGTTCTTCCCCGTGTCCGCGTGGGTTTCCTCCGGGTTCTCCGGTTTCCTCCCACAGTCCAAAAGCATGGATCAAGTCAATTGAGTTCTCCAAATTGCCCCATATAGAGTGTGTGTGTGAGTGAGTGTGTGCCCAGCGATAGATTGGCGCCCTGTCCTGGGTGTATCTGCCCAGCGCCCGAGACGTTCTCCCCTGGATGGGCATGGGGAACCCCCCGCAACCCTAATATAGGATAAAGCGGAAGATAATGGATGGATGGATAAATACAATCGGGTGGCACGGTGGCTTAGTGGTTAGCATGTTCTCCATTCAGCACTAGGGATTCCCGGTTCGAATCCCCATCTGGGTGGAGTTTCCATGTTCTCCCCGTGTCCGCATGGGTTTCCTCCGGGTTCTCCGGTATCCTCCCACAGTCCAAAAGCATGGATCAAGTCAATTGAGTTCTCCAAATTGACCCATATAGAGTGTGTCTGTGTGAGTGAGTGTGTGCCCAGCAATAGATTGGCGCCCTGTCCTGGGTGTATCTGCCCAGCGCCCGAGAATGGATGGGCATGGGGAACCCCCCGCGACCCTAGTAAGGATACGGAATATAATGGATGGATGGATAAATACAATCGGGTGGCACGGTGGCTTAGTGGTTAGCATGTTCTCCTCTCAGCGCTAGGGATTCCCGGTTCGATTCCCCATCTGGGTGGAGTTTCCATGTTCTCCCCGTGTCCGCGTGGGTTTCCTCCGGGTTCTCCGGTATCCTCCCACAGTCCAAAAGCATGGATCAAGTCAATTGAGTTCTCCAAATTGCCCCATATAGAGTGTGTGTGTGTGAGTGAGTGTGTGCCCAGCGATAGATTGGCGCCCTGTCCTGGGTGTATCTGCCCAGCGCCCGAGACGTTCTCCCCTGGATGGGCATGGGGAACCCCCCGCGACCCTAGTAGAGGATAAAGCGGAATATAATGGATGGATGGATAAATACAATCGGGCGGCACGGTGGCTTAGTGGTTAGCACGTTCTCCTCTCAGCACTAGGGATTCCCAGTTTGAATCCCCATCTGGGTGGAGTTTCCATGTTCTCCCCGTGTCCGCGTGGGTTTCCTCCGGGTTCTCCGGTATCCTCCCACAGTCCAAAAGCATGGATCAAGTCAATTGAGTTCTCCAAATTGCCCCATATAGAGTGTGTGTGTGTGAGTGAGTGTGTGCCCAGTGATAGATTGGCACCCTGTCCTGGGTGTATCTGCCCCCCCCACCCCGCGACCCTTAAAGAGGATAAAGAGGAACCTAATGGATGGATGGATGGACGAACTGAACGAGCCCAATTGGAATATAAATACGGGTGTGTTCAGGATTAAGGTCTAAACTCTAGTTCCACAACTTAAACTAAACCCTATACAGGTTGTTAATGAGAAATGATATAGTGAAGGTAAAATTAAAGAAGCTGAAACACTTACTGTGGTTGAGAACTCTTTGTAAACGGCTCGCTCCTGAGGAGAGAGAGACTGAGAAAGAAACAGAAGACAGAAAACAGAAAACGCTTTAACCTGCCTCAGGAAACCGAGATCGTATTTGTGAGCGGCAGACGAAAGCAGGGTCTCTACCTTTACCCAGGCGTCCAGCTCGGCTTTATACTCCAGCTGCTGCTCCTCCACCTGCTTCTTATACTTGTCCTTCTGGCTCTGGCTGAGTTTGTGCCAGCGCTTGCCAATTTCCACCATGCGCTCCTTCAAGCTAAAATGATTCAGCTCGCCATTCGTGAGCAGTTCCTGCGAGAACATCTGATAGCCGCTTCTGCGAAGAGCAAACAAGACTCGGAATAAGATTTTCTTTGGTATTGTTTTAACATTTACATTACATTTTTACGTCATTTAGGAGACGCTTTTTATCCAAAGCGACTTACAAGGTGAGCACAGGGTTAATCACAACACCCCTGGAGCTATGGGTCTTGCTCAAGGACCCACATTGGTAACTTCAGTGGACCTGGGATTTGAACCCACAACCTTCAGATTGATAGCCCAACACCCTGACCATTGACCTATAACGCCCCTCAGTACATAGATATTTAGATTTACACTGGTGGTTTCTTGAGCTCGCCGTCAAACTTGGGTTTTTTCACCTGTATAGTGTATACTGTATACAGTCAAACTGTATAGTAAACTTGAAAACAAAGAAAAGAAAGATGTAATTGCTGTGGAGTGGGACAGATTTGCTTCTGTGTATAGTTTGCATGTTCTCCCCATGCTTTTAAGCTTTTCAAACATGCCAGAATTTCCAATATGAAATTGTCCAAGGTACAAATGTACAGTATGTGTTAATGGATTGTCTGTATGTCTGCCCTGCGTTGGACTGGAGACCTGTATACGGTACTTCACCTACCCTCCTATAATAGGATCCAACACCCTCTAGTGTCGATAAGCAGATTAGAAAATAATTATTTTTGCTGACAGTGTTTCTATTTCAGGCATGGTGGCTTAGTGGTTAGCACATTCTCCTCTCAGCACTAGGGATTCCCGGTTCGAATCCCAATCTGGGTGGAGTTTCCATGTTCTCCCCGTGTCCGCGTGGGTTTCCTCCCACAGTCCAAAAAACATGGATCAAGTCAATTGAGTTCTCCAAATTGCCCCATATAAAGTGTGTATGTGTGAGTGAGTGTGTGCCCAGCGATGGATTGGCGTCCTGTCCTGGGTCTATCTGCCCGGCACCCGAAATAGAGCAATGAGGGTTAAGGGTCTTGCTCAAGGACCCACATTGGTAACTTCAGTGGACCTGGGATTTGAACCCCCAACCTTCAGATTGATAGCCCAACACCCAACACCCTGACCACTGACCTACCACGCCCCTCAGTACATAGATATTTAGACTTACACCGGTGGTTTCTTGGGCTCGCCATCAAACTTGGGTTTTTTCTGACCCTGCGCCAACGGGACCGTCCTCATCTCGACCAGCTCTCTCTGCAAAACCCACGCAAGGAAACAAAGACAGGCGCTCAGCTAGCTTCAGGTATAGAGGTTCAAAAACAGAAGCAGGTGAGGCAAAACCCAAAGACAAAAAGCAAAACAAGGGATTATTGGGAAAGATGTGGATCAGGAGGGAGGTGTGAACATTTGAAAAACATCACATCATGAAAAGTCGACAGCACAGCAGCATCACATCACACTTAAACCCAGCGTTAAACCACTTCAGTGACATGAAAGAGAGAACATGTGAATAAAGAAAGACGTAGAGTTGAGGTAGCGGCACCCACTGCTTCACCTTTCCCCTGCTCTACTCTGCGGAAGAGGAAGGTTAGGGGACGACCAACATTTTGACATTTCTTCAGCAGGGATGAGAAGACAGTGGTCAAAACGTTTGGTCACTGACCACGGTCCGGTACTGAACCTCGTATCGCTTCTGATCCTCGGCAGCCTTCTTGATCCATGGGATCTTCTCCTTCTTCTCCATGCCCTTCCAGGTGGCCTCCATTGCACTTTGTGCTTTTTTTCTATCATTCTGTAAAATAGGTCACAAAAAAAAAACAACGCACATGAGGAACTGATGGTTAGGAATCAGACGGAAGATTTCAAAAAATAAAAAGAAAAAAAATTATTATTATAAAAAAAAAAAATAAAAAAAAAAAAAAAAAACAGCCTTGCACAATAAATAATCGATCTAACCTTATCACTAACAAAACAGCAAACTGCAGTTGTGCAGGCTAAACGCCAACATCAGATAAAAAACAAAAAGCAGCAACCTCTGCAATAGGAATGAGACGCTCACAGATTGTGATAATACGTTTATTGTTCAAGAAATAGTCACGATTATAAAATGATTGCGATTATTATGCAACGAAGGGCGGCACGGTGGCTTAGTGGTTAGTATGACCGCCTTTCACTACTAGGGATTCCTGGTTCGAATCCCAATCTGGATGGAGTTTCAATATGCGTGGGTTTCCTCCAGGTTCTCCGGTTTCCTCCCACAGTCCAAAAACAGGGCTCAAGTCAATTGAATTCTCCAAATTGCCCCATATAGAGTGTGTCTGTGTGAGTGAGTGAGTGCCCAGCGATAGATTGGCGCCCTGTCATGGGTGTATCTGCCCAGCGCTTGAAATGTTCTCCCCTGGATGGGCATGGGGAACCCCCCCGCGACCCTAATAGAGGATAAAGCGGAAGATAATGGATGGATTATGCAATGATTAAAATTACCAAAAAGGGACAGAAATAACAGGAACAACGCTGCAAAAATCTGTCAAAAAAAAAGAAAGGTAAACACAAGTCAAGAAAAAATGTAAATGAATCAACTAAAATTAATCAGTACATACTTCCAATAAGAAAGTTTCTTAAATTTTATTTATTTTAATTTGAATTCTATTAAAAACAAGACTTGTTACACTTTACGAGATCTTTCTTGACTTCATTTGAAGTTTTTGTATTTATTTGCTGTAAACACGTAATAATATATATATATATTTTTTTTAAAAGACAATGCAGGACTTTTGCTAAAAAACTAACAAAATTTCTTTTTTGTTCAGTGTCCCTTAAAGTGTGTGTGCTTATGTATATATATATATATATACACATACATATATATTTTGTGTGTGTGTGTGTGTGTATATATATATATATATATATATATATATATATATATATATGTGTGTGTGTGTGTGTGTGTGTGTGTGTGTGTGTGTGTGTGTGTGTGTGTGTGTGTGTGTGTGTGTGTGTGTGTGTATGTATGTATGTATGTATGTATATATATATATATATATATATATATATATATATATATATATATATATATATATATATATATATACACATACACACACACACACACATATATATATATATATATATATACACATATATATTTATATCCATTTATAAATAAACTGGGTTTACAAAGGAAAAAGGCATGTGTATCTTTATCTTGGTTCAGTGTGAGATGCACCACTTGGTATAAACTTTCAGCTCCCGACTTAATACATTACAATTACATTTGTTCATTTAGCAGATGCTTTTATTTAAGGGCTACTTACATGTATCCCAGCTTGATGGTTAGTATCGGAACACAGGAATGGCTATAATGCAGAATTATACCCCTGGAGCAATGAGGGTTAAGGGTCTTGCTCAAGGGCCCACATTGGTAACATCAGTATACCTGGGATTTGCACCCACAACCCTTGGATTGCTAGCCCAACTCCCTAACCGCTGAGCTACCACACCCTCTATAAAATATAATACATATTTTTCTTATAAACATCCCTATGATGACAATCATACAATAATTACCTGTACAATTTTTTATTGTGATGTGAATTTCCCCAATGAGGGACTAATAAACAAAACAATAAAACCTACAATAAAACCTTTGAGCCATGACTTCCACATACACTTAAACACGTTTGTGTCGCCTCTTACTCACACGGTATTTAGCCAAGTAGTCTCCTATTACACTTTGCTGCCACATCTCCTCAGCAGTTTTGGGTGTTTCGGGAAGTTTTGTCTTTTTCTTTCCATCTCGTTTGTCCTTCTGCACTCCATGAACCCAATGCTCCACCTCGGAGTCCCGTGAACGATCCTATGGTTCAAAAAACACCAAACGTTTGTCCAGTAATGACATTGTAATGTGACCAACTGCGGGTGACTCTAAAAACCCACCTTGGCTGTAGCCACCACCATATTTAGCTTGGTACCACCCAGCTTTTCTTCCGTCAGTACTCGGTCCCTTTCCTCCTCTGGTAGAGTCTGCATGAAAAAAATATTATGGCTAGCATAAGATAGATTGGGGCGGCACGGTGGCTTAGTGGTTAGCATGTTCTCCTCTCAGTACTAGGGATTCCCGGTTCGAATCCCAATCTGGGTGGAGTTTCCATGTTCTCCCCGTGTCCGCATGGGTTTCCTCCGGGTTCTGCGGTTTCTTCGCGCAGTCCAAAAACATGGATCAAGTCAATTGAATTCTCCAAAATTGCCCCATATAGAGTGTGTGCCCAGCGATGGATTGGCACCCTGTCCTGGGTGTATCTGCCCAGCGCCCAAAATGTTCTCCCCTGGATGGGCATGGGGAACCCTCTGCGACCCTAATAGAGAATAAAGCGGAAGATAATGGATGGATAACAATGATAAGATTGGTTGTTAATCTATTAGAATAGTCAATTTCTCATTGGGGGCGGCACGGTGGCTTAGTGGTTAGCACGTTCTCCTCTCAGCACTAGGGATTCCCGGTTCGAATCCCCATCTGGGTGGAGTTTCCATGTTCTCCCCATGTCCGCGTGGGTTTCCTCTGGGTTCTCCGGTTTCCTCCCACAGTCCAAAAACATGGATCAAGTCAATTGAATTCTCCAAATTGCCCCATATAGAGTGTGTGTGTGTGTGTGTGAGAGAGTAAGTGTGCGCCCAGTGATGGATTGGCGCCCTGTCCTGGGTCTATCTGCCCAGCGCCTGAAACGTTCTCCCCTGGATGGGCATGGGGAACAACACCGCGACCCTACTAGAGGATAAAGCGGGAGATAATGAATGAATGAATGAATGAATTTCTCATTTGTCTTTCACGTACCTCGAGGAACCTCTGCAGGTCAATCTCATACTGCTTCTTTTTCTGTAAAGGCAAACGTTTAAGACTTTATATTTGTAGCTACAACAGTGATATACATTAATTCCTAAAGTCAGTCGTCCAGAATAATTGTGCTATGTACCTGTTCACAACGCTTCTGAAACATGTCCTTGTCTTTCTGGGTCATCATTTTCCACTGCTTACTGCACAGCACCATCCTCTCTGTGCTCGGTACATCCTTCATGTTCACCATAAGCTCGGCACAGTACAGAGAGTAGCCATTGCTGCCAATAACATTATGCATAACACTTAATACTGAAAATACATTAATACAAAAGTCTCTTTGGGTTTATATAAAAGGGGCTTTCAATTCCATTCAAGCAGCAGCTAACCCTAATACAAGACCGTCAGCTAAAATGTTTAAATCATACTTGACTCTTACTGGTCTGGAATATTAGCCTTAAGTCTCACAATTACACACTATATGGTAACCTGAAACCACCAGAATTATATACACATTTACAGTCATAATGAATTCTTTTTGTTTGATATCAGTACACTACTGTGTAGTAACAAAGTTCCATAATAGAACAAATAATACAAACTGTGCTTAATGGAAAAAAATCATGCAAAATACTAGGGATGAGCTGCAATATTCGCTGATTCGACGATTCGATTCGGAGAACCGTAGTCGACTATGGACCTCATAGTCGAATGTACCATTTTGACCACATGGGGGTGCCCATGGCTGCTGCTAAGCATTCGTTTTTACATGAAATGTCTTTGTTTTCGTTATATATATAGCCTTTTGTCAAATAAAATCATCCTAATTTTAAGGTTTTTAGTTTTTTTTAGGTTTTTCCTTTGAAGTGGAAAAAAGATCCAGAACGGGGATCCCATTTACGGTGCTCTAGAAAAACAAGTAAAATATTTTAAAAAATCTTTTTTAAAAACCACGCTTATAGCGCCATCTTGTGGTGAAATTTTAACTGATTCGACTATCAGTCGACTATAGGGAAAATCTGACGAATCAGATTCGACTATGAAAATCCTTAGTTGAAGATAGCCCTACAAAATACTGTATGCTATTTTATGTTTTTGATTTTCCAGTAAAAAAAATTATAATTTGCAACATATTAAAAAAAAAAAAAAAATTTCTTGGTCAAGAATCAGAGTTACCTTAATTAATATGTTGAACATTTCAGTGAGTTGGAATTAATATTGGGGGTGGCACGGTGGCTTAGTGGTTAGCATGTTCGCCTCTCAGCGCTAGGGATTCCCGGTTCGAATCCCCATCTGGGTGGAGTTTCCATGTTCTCCCCGTGTCCGCGTGGGCTTCCTCCGGGTTCTCCGGTTTCCTCCCACAATCCAAAAACATGGATCAAGTCAATTGAGTTCTCCAAATTGCCCCATATAGTGTGTTTGTGTGAGTGAGTGTATGCCCAGCGATAGATTGGCGTCCTGTCCTGGGTGTATCTGCCCAGGGCCCGAGACGTTCTCCCCTGGATGGGCATGGGGAACCCCCCCCCCCCAATGGATGGATGTTTTCGATTTTCCAGTAATAAATTTATAATTTGCAACATATTAACATTTTAAAGATTAAAAAAAGTTTTTCTTGGTCGAGTTACATTAATTAACATGTTGAACATTTCAGGGAGTTGAATTTAATATTGTGATGTGTCTGTGTGAGAGACGGTTCCACTCATAGTGCTCTAGTGCTATTTGTTTAAACCTACGGTGGAGGCTTTGTAGGCCGACCATCGAATTTGTCCTTGAGCTGCCGTTCAGCCTTGGTTAGGACAGACTTGACGTGCTCATCCGAGTTTGCGTCTGGGTGTGCTTCGTGGTACGCTCTCATACTGTCCTAAAAGTCAGAGATGGATCATTTAAAGGATACACGATTTTTGTTACATATTTATTCACATGTTGGGTCTGAACTGACCTCATAGTTCTTCTGCAGCTCCAGGGCTTTGCTGATCCACTTTAAACGCTTTTTGTCTGGAAGCTGTGACCACTGACGACGTAAAGCTTCTTTCTGCTCCTTTTGACTCACCTATCATAAATTACAACTAAGAATGTTCAATTACAACAGTAGGACAAGTGGACTGATTCAAAAATGAGACTACACACTCACTTCTGGGTGGATCTTGGTGAAGGTCTTCTTTTCGTGGTTGTACCACAGTTGCTGAGGGGTTTTTGGCTTTTCTGGAAGGTCCGATTTTTTTCTTTCCTCGATAAGTTCAGGGTGGTCCTCTCTGAAGAGAAGTCAGAAATGTAATGCTGCAGTAATTTTGATTAAGGTTCAGGTAAAAATGGAAGCAAAGTGAAGCAAAATAGATTCAAAACAACTGATTACTTCAATCAAACTGATTTTCTTGTCAGATTATTTAAATACTGGAAACCTTACAGTCTGTTTATACATCTATTAAATCACAACCCACAACCACATGCAGAAACTAATACATCGATGCCAAACTTCCAGCAGGAAGCATGCAATTACATTGTTTTACCACAGATGTCGCCAAATCTCACATTCCCATGCCTAACACCAATGTTTAGTAATTGTTTTAACTGATAAGATTTTTAAATAATTTTGTAAAGTTATAAAGTTTTTGGCTGCATAATAAACATGAAAAATGCTTTTTCAAAAATCTAAATCCACATGTATTCAGAATAATACTATTTTCTGTTGAGCATTTTGGTTAAAGTGACCTATTTTGCCTGCTGTGCATACAAACAGAGGAATTGATCCTCCACATTTAACCCACCCATGCAGTAAATCACACACACACACATACACACTAATGAAGTGACAACACACGCACAGAGTGGTATGCAGCACTTGAAGCATTTTAGCCAGGTGGAACCGTGAGACCCTTCACCTTCCTAACCACAAACCTACAACTGCCCTTAAAAAGTGAATCAATAAATTCTGGTCCAACTACTTTGATATCATGTCAACCATCTTAACTGTTAACATTAATATTGACCCATAAATTGCAATTTTCGGACTCTCTTCAGTGTTTCCCTCTTTTACCAAATTGCAGTGTGATATTTTGGCCTTTACGTCTGTCTTAGCCAGACGGTGCATTCTTCAACTGTGGAAGTCTTCCAGTCCCCCTTCAACATCAAAGTGGCTCACTGATATTTTACATTTTTTGAGGATGGAAAAAATCAGATTTACTCTAAAGGGTGATTCTGATCAGTTTTACTGTAAATGGAAACCATTTCTTTCTTATTTTGAAGCCCTTCAATCTTTGCCTGCTGACTAGTTCCCTCCTTCCTTTCGTCTTACCTCCCCCTCCCCTTTTTTTATTTTCTAAATAAAAAAATATATATATTTATTTATTTATTTGTTTTATTTTATTATTATTATTATTATTATTATTATTATATCTTATTATTTTATTTTATTATTTTATTTTATTTATCTATTTATTTATTTACATTTTTATTAGTATCTTACATTTATGTAAGGGTGTTCATGTTTTGTTTTGTTTTTTCCACAAGGTGTTTTGACTTGGGGATAAAAATGGGGTAAAAAATCTTTTTTGAAGTCTGTTAAATATTTGGTACTACTTTCAATATTTGTAATCTCAATTGAAAAAAAAAATCAAGTGAATCAAGTTGTTTTACTCACTTAAAGCGTGCCATGTTCTTCTCAAAGGACTCCTTTTCCCTCTGGAACTCCTGAATGTACTTAAGCTAAAAAACAAACATCAAAGTATCTTATTAATAAATGAAAGACCTGAAGTTCAACGTTTGGAAAAATGCAGCCTGCAGAGGTTTTATTGCTGCACCTTTTTCTTCTCAGGAAGCTCTTTGTATTTTTTGGAGAGGATCTTGGTGAGATCGAGGTTGCTCATCTCGGGGTGGATTTTTGCATATTTGGCTCTCTTTTCCATGAAGAAACGAAAATACGGAGTGAGAGGCTTTTTTGGGAAGTCTGGATGCGTCTGTGTGGAAGATAAAGTAAACGGGCTGCATGAGACACACTGAGAATTTTCTCTTTCAAATGCAAGAGAGTTCACTTCATCTCACCTTCAGCTTCTTCCCCTTGTAAGGATTCTTTACGTATTCTATGGCGTCCACAATAAGCTCCGTCATAGTCCTGTATTTCCGCACCTAAAGAAAAACAGAGTACACACTACATAAAAAATATGTACATAGATTTATGTAACTTTAAAGCTGCATTATTTTATCCTACACTTGTTAATACCTCTCAATGCAAGATTATGTTTGTTTATGGCACTGTTTTTAGATTTCTTTACTTTTATTTAAAAATTTATTTAAGATTTACATACATTATTCCATCCTTCCATTATCTTCCGCTTTATCCTCTATTAGGTTGGTGTGGGGGGGGGGTTCCCCATGCCCATCCAGGGGAGAACGTTTCGGGTGCTGGGCAATTTACAGAAGTAGATGTTGGGTGAGTACCAGGCCAGAGGACGTAATCAAACTGGAGCTGCATTATTTGTGTTCATTTTGTATTAAATATTTAAATTTATTAAACTACATTTAGGCAGGACTAATGCCTAAATATATATAGGCGGCACGGTGGCTTAGTGGTTAGCACGTTCGCCTCTCAGCACTAGGGATTCCCGGTTCGAATCCCCATCTGGGTGGAGTTTCCATGTTCTCCCCGTGTCCACGTGGGTTTCCTCCAGGTTCTCCGGTTTCCTCCCACAGTCCAAAAACATGGATCAAGTCAATTGAATTCTCCAAATTGCCCCATATAGATTGTGTCTGTGTGAGTGAGTGAGTGCCCAGCGATAGATTGGCGCCCTGTCCTGGGTGTATCTGCCCAGCGCCCGAAACGTTCTCCCCTGTATAGGCATGGGGAACCCCACCGCGACCCTAATAGAGGATAAAGCGGGAGATAATGAATGAATGAATGAATTTTATATATATATATATATATGTATATATATATATATATATATATATATATATATATATATATGGGGACACATATATATATATATACATATATATATATATATATATATATATATATATATATATATATACACACACACATAGATTTGTTGTTACCTCTGTAGAAACTTTCTGCCATTTCAGTTTACACATCTCCCCAGTAAAGTTTCCGAAGCCAACTTTTTCCCAGTCAAAATGAGATTCGGTGGTCTTATATTTCAGAGTGTCTCCGTCGGGCAAGAGACTCCGGATTCTCTCCAGCAACATGAGGCAGTCCTCCTTGGCCCATAAATTAGCATCTACTGAAGGAACACACAAACATCATTCATTCTAAAACACTGCATATTCCCATTAGCTCATTATCTTTAAGGCTGTAGTTTAAAGCACTATACAGTTGTCCAGACAGTTAGTTGGAGGTTTGAGTCTCAGCATATATATTCAGATTATGGAATTATGACTAAAATCTTTAATTCGTTCATTTACCTAAATCTCACTAAGCAACAGCTGGCCTGCTCACTTAGAGCAGAAATAAAAAATGACTATTTCTTTACCTGATTCCAATTTGACTCGTCCGCTCTGGGTGCCGGCCACACTGCTGCTGCCATTCATGATGACACAGTCGAGGTGGCTTGGACCCAACCTGCCAATGTGTGGCTACTTAAAGCCTTAAACCTAAGTGGATTACAATGGGGGGAAAAAACATTACATAACTCACACAGCAAAACATAAAAAAATATCTACACATTTTTTTCATTACTGAACTTAGATAACTGTGTAAAATGTATAAGTGTACACTGAACTGAAGAACACTAAAGTATACAATGTGTAACATTTAACAAGGACATAAACGTTTTAAATGGTCGTCTACTGTTAATTGATCCCAGAGTAGACTCCTCACCGACATCCATTAATCAGACATCATCTCCTACATTTATGTTTAGAATGCATTTATCCAAAGGCTATTTGATGGTCAATATTCATTACTATCACCAAATTTTACAGTTTAATAATATAAGCACATTGTAGATATTAGTGGCACTTAAAAACACAAAAAGCAAGGTTATTCAATCCAGGTTAAATTACCATTGTGTAAACTGTAATGTGATATTAGTTTTCAGGTGTTTTATAGTTGATTTTAAGGAGTGGTTCTTATCCTCCTTGAGCAGCAACATGAACGGTACAGGACACCTTATCAAATACTTGTATACTGTAGCTGTATATACCATCCATTATCTTCCACTTTATTCTCTATTAGGGTCGTGAGGGGGTTCCCCATGCCCATCCAGGGGAGAACGTTTCGGGCGCTGGGCAGATACACCCAAGACAGGGTGCCAATCTATCGCTGGCTGCACACTCACTCACACAGACACACTCTATATGGGGCAATTTGGAGAACTCAATTGACTTGATCCATGGTTTTGGACTGTGGGAGGAAACTGGAGAACCTGGAGGAAACCCACGCGGACACGGGGAGAACATGGAAACTCAACCGATTGGGATTCGAACCGGGAATCCCTAGTGCTGAGAGGAGAACGTGCTAACCACTAAGCCACCGTGCTGCTAATTGTGTATTCTATATAACATTTCGCACATCTATTTTGTATTTCTAACTTCTTTTCTTTATTTCAAATGAAATCCTAACTTTGGCGATACGGTGGTTTAGTGGTTAGCATGTTCTCCTCTCAGCACTAGGGATTCCCGGTTCGAATCCCAATCTGGGTGGAGTTTCCATGTTCTCCCCGTGTCCGCGTGGGTTTCCTCCGGGTTCTCCGGTTTCCTCCCACAGTCCAAAAACATGGATCAAGTCAATTGAGTTCTCCAAATTGCCCCATATAGAGTGTGTCTGTGTGAGAGTGTGTGCCCAGCGATAGATTGGCGCCCTGTCCTGGGTGTATCTGCCCAACGCCTGAAACGTTCTCCCCTGGATGGGCATGGGGAACCCCCCCGCCACGACCCTAATAGAGGATAAAGCGGAAGATAATGGATGGATGGATAGATGGAAGTCCTAACTTTGATAGAACAGGGCAAATGGGGTCAGTGAGCCATAATTTCGTTTTGGCAGCATGTACAAATCTCCTTGAATCGTCCAAAATACGTTTTTGTCCAACAATTGTGGGTTTTCACACATATTTCTCGCCTCAAATGAGCCATTTGTGCCCAAAACTCCCTGTTATCCGTCTGGAGCTCGGAGGTCCAGCCTCCAGCCTCTGATCATTTCCGATGGGCGGACGCCAGCGGCTCGTGTGGGGCTTTAACAGAACGACGCGGATTGTTGGAACAACCTAAACCTGCCTCCGAGCCAAGTGCCAAATATTAAGGAGCAAAACGTTTTAACTCAACATGGAGCAAACATGGTGGAATACTCGGTTTATAAACGTCGAAAGAGAAGCGGACGCTGCGTTGGACTGGATTCGGTTGTTGGTTTCTCCCCAAAAGCCGGACGGTGCCGAAAAACTGCTTAAGGGTGCAAAGATTCAGCCTTCAATTAATAGAATTAACGGATTTTCACATATTTTATGGTTAATTTATAGTATTAAAAATGAGTAAACGTTGTTTTAGGCGGTTGCATTGGATGTGCTGTGTAGCCTTCTATCAGGAGGGGTGGAGGAGCGAGGGGGTCTGGGTGATTTGGAACACGGCCGGGCAGACAGACCTCCCCGATCGGTGGCGCCGCTTTCCCCGCTGCAGCGTCTCGCCTCCATCCAGCAGCAAGCACAAGGTCACCGAGCCAAACCCACACCCAGTTAGACCTCCATTCCTTTGTTCTTATTACTGACAAACTTGCACACACAAAAATACTTAAGATTGGAGTTTATTTCGTACACCCATCGTGAGCCGATCCGGTCAAAAAGTGTATAAAACAGCACTAAATACGTAAATCGTTTTAACCCAAATACCATCTAAACGTAGTTGGGTGTGCTGGACGTGAAAGGACCCGAATTAAGGCCTGGATGGTTCGTTTTCGGGGCAATCTGCGGCCTGGTTCGTTGCCCCCGATCGTTGTGTGGTTGTAAGCCCAGTAATGGCGTCCTCGATCCGGGAGGAGTCAGCGCCCAGCTTCCGCTGGCAAAAACCCCACGGGCGAGGACAGAAGATTGAAGTCAAATACTGATTTTAAAGCTATCCGTGTTTCCAAACTTCGTATCGTATTAGAGAGAGGGGGGAAAAAAAAACACAAAAGCAGCTCGGTTTAATCACCTCGGTGGGTCAAATGAAGAACATATGTGCGGTGTTTTGGTTCTAAAGCTCCGGCGTCGTGTCGAGGACATTGGGGGTTTCGGGGCGAAAGCGACCGGGCGTTGGAAGCTTTCCGCCCCGCCGAGCTCTCACCGACGCGCCGCCATGAATGTTACAAAGACTCGGTGACGAGCGGGCTGAAAAAACTCGCTTAAAAGCGGCTCGAATTGTCCAAATAAACCCACTCACCCTTTCGTCTCGTTTCGCAGCGGAGCGTCGTCGCGGTCGCTACCCTGCGCGACTCGAGGTCGTTGGAAGAACGCGAACGGCAGAAAGAGGGGAATATTTTAGCCGAAAACCCCGGGGAGTCGCGTCGAAACGGATCCGGCAGAAGGAGCGTCTGGTTCGGTATGAAACTCCGCCCAGCGCCGCAGGGGGAGGAACTCTGCGAAAAACATGCGAGAGCGATGGGGACGAAGGCGGAAAATGCACTATTTTGTAGCCTTTCGCAGCCTTTCTGTTTGTATTATTTAGCGCGTGTTTAGAAAATAGAAAGAACTGGAAACGTTTGTTTGGAGCGCCGACGTGCAGCGAGGCTCCGGCGAGCCGAGGAACGGAGCGCGTCCGCGCAGGTGAAGCCAGGCCACGGACGGATCCGCCACCGTTTCGGCGGGGGGTTAGTTGGTCGAACCATGTCGATAAACTCCCGGCTTCACAGCAGGCCTCGATCCGGCGATTTTTAGCAACTAACGCCCTAAAGCAGCCCTCGCTTCCTCCGTTGTGCCGCAGCGATGGCGAGGGAAACACAGGAGTGACTGGAGGCGAGACGGACAGACGGGCAAACACGATCCCACATCCGCGACATGAGCCCGGGCTTAAACGTGTGTGTGTTGGTGGTGGGTTTTGGTTTTCGGCGTGGATACTCGATGTAACGTGACGGCCGGCGGAGATCCACGGAGGAGGAGGAGGAGGAGGAGGAGACACGAACCCCGAACGAGGCGTCACAGAGCGTGAGGAGCTACGGGCCGCGTCCCAAACTGCGCCCTCCCCCTAACGCGTCACTAGCAGCCTCCTGCCAACAGGTGCTCAAAGCACACTCCCTAACTGCAACACAAACGATTCCAGCAAATGTTGTTTTTTTCTTTTAAAAAACAAGAAATAAAAAAGAAACAATATAATATAGTGGTTGGCACGTTCTCCTCTCAGCACTAGGGATTCCCGGTTCGAATCCCCATCTGGGTGGAGTTTCCATGTTCTCCCCGTGTCTGCGTGGGTTTCCTCCGGGTTCTCCGGTTTCCTCCCACAGTCCGAAAACATGGATCAAGTCAATTGAGTTCTCCAAATTGCCCCATATAGAGTGTGTCTGTGTGAGTGAGTGTGTACCCAGCGATGGATTGGCGCCCTGTCCTGGGTCTATCTGCCCAGCGCCCGAGATGTTCTCCCCTGGATGGGCATAGGGAACCCCACCGCGACCCTAATAGAGGATAAAGCGGGAGATAATGAATGAATTAATATAATATAAAATATATAAAACAATATAGCCATCCAAGGTGGCACGGTGGCTTAGTGGTTAGCATGTTCTCCTCTCAGCGCTAGGGATTCCCGGTTCGAATCCCAATCTGGGTGGAGTTTCCATGTTCTCCCCGTGTCTGCGTGGGTTTCCTCCGGGTTCTCCGGTTTCCTCCCACAGTCCAAAAACATGGATCAAGGTCCAAATTGCCCCATATAGAGTGCGTCTGTGTGAGTGAGTGTGTGCCCAGCGATAGATTGGCACCATGTCCTGGGTGTATCTGCCCAGCGCCCGAAACGTTCTCCCCTGGTTGGGCATGGGGAACCCCCCCGCGACCCTAATAGAGGATAAAGCGGGAGACAGCCGAGTCCATAATCGGGAATAAACTCCCTGCTCTTGTGGACATCTACCAGACCCGCAGCACAAGGAAGATTCGGAGAATCCAGCTGGACAGCAGTCACCCAGCACATGGACTGTTCACCTTACTGCCATCAGGCAGAAGGTACAGAAGCTTCCCGGCCAAAACGACCCAGCTTATGAACACTTTTTACCCGCAAGCCATCAGGTTACTAAACAAAATGAACAGTTAAAAACTCCCACACTCCTGATTTTTACTAAGTCACTTTACACTAGTCATTCATTCATTCATTATCTTCACTTTATCCTCTATTAGGGTCGTGGTGGGGTTCCCCATGCCCATCCAGGGGAGAACGTCTCGGGCGCTGTGCAGATAGACACAGGACAGGGCGCCAATCCATCGTTGGGCACACACTCACTCTCTATATGGGGCAATTTTGAGAATTCACCTTGTCCCATATTTTAGGACTGTGGGAGGAAAGCGGAGAACCCGGAGGAAACCCACGCAAACACGGGGAGAACATGGAAACTCCACCCAGATGGGGATTCAAACCAGGAATCCCTAGTGCTTATATATATATATATTTTTTTTTTTTTTGGCACATACATATGTAAATATTGTGTATTTCATTTTATCTTGTAGAGTGTATATCCTGATGCCTCATAGAAGAATTTCTATGTGCACATGTCCCAACATGTAGCATAAATGACAAATAAACCTGAAAACTTGAAAACTTGAAACTTGATTGGCGCCCTGTCCTGGGTGTATCTGCCCAGCGCCCGAGACGTTCTCCCCTGGATGGGCATGTGGAACCCCACCGCGACCCTAATAGAGGATAAAGCGGGAGATAATGAATGGATGTACTCTAGTAAACTATACTATATGTACAATTTCCAGACATTTCATCTTCCCTTTGGGAGTTCAAATTTCAAACTTTTACAATAGTACAGTGTCTGCAGCTTTAGTGCTCTGATCCTGAACCCCGAACAGCAAGCAGAATCAACAGTGGCAAGAAAAAAACTCCTGGTGGTGTTTTTTTTTAAAGGAGGAAGCCTTTGGAGGACTCAGTGAGCGACTCTTCCTCCTACAATGACACTGCCATTTTCATTCATTCATTATCTCCCGCTTTATCCTCTATTAGGGTCGCGGTGGGGTTCCCCATGCCCAACGAGGGGAGAACGTCTCGGGCGCTGGGCAGATACACCCAGGACAGGGTGCCAATCCATCGCTGGGCACACACTCACTCACACACACACACACACACTCTATATGGGGCAATTTAGAGGACTCAATTAACTTGATCCATGTTTTTGGACTGTGGGAGGAAACCGGAGAACCCGGAGGAAACCCACGCGGACACGGGGAGAACATGGAAACTCCACCCAGATGGCCACCGTGCCGCCGACAGTGCCATTTTTCCCACCTTAATTATAACCATATAAGATTAAAGTTCATATATAACAATTATATTTCAAAGCATGTAAAAGCTTTGTTAAAAAATGTACTCTATTAAAGAATATAGGTGTGGTATCTCAGTGGTTAGGGTGTTGCTATCAATCTGAAGGTTGGGGGTTCAAATCCCAGGTCCACTGAAGTTACCAATGTGGGTCCTTGAGCAAGACCCTTAACCCTCATTGCTGCAGGGATGTTGTGATGAACCCTGTGCTCACCTTGTAAGTCACTTTGGATAAAAGCGTCCAATAAATGACCAAATGTATGTGACAAAACCCTGTAGCAAGCTGTAACTTAAGTTGAGTGTCAGAGTGAATGCAGCAGAAGGAATAAATGATGCAGATCATCGTGGAAAGTTCCATCCATTTACATTTACATTCCATTTGGTCATTTATTGGACGCTTTTATCCAAAGTGACTTACAAGGTGAGCACAGGGTTAATCACAACATCCCTGGAGCAATGAGGGTTAAGGGTCTTGCTCAAGGACCCACATTGGTAACTTCAGTGGACCTGGGATTTGAACCCCCAACCTTCAGATTGACAACCCAATGCCCTAACCACTGAGCTACCTTGTCCTCCATCCATCCATTATCTTATATATATTAGGGCATCCAGGGGAGAACGTTTCGGGTGCTGGGCAGATACACCCAGGACAGGGCGCCAATCTATCGCTGGGCACACACTCACTCACACAGACACACTCTATATGGGGCAATTTGGAGAACTCAATTGACTTGATCCATGTTTTTGGATTGTGGGAGGAAACCGGAGAACCCGGAGGAAACCGATGCGGACACGGGGAGAACATGGAAACGGCAGCCAGATATCGTGGAATGTTGCATTGCTTTATTGATTGTACACTCTGTAGAAACAAAGATGACATGAACCCCCCTTATCATTCCTTACGATCAAGTCCGCAAAAACTACCAAGGTCACCCGCACCACCTGTTGTCATCCTATTGTGGAGGTGAAGCCAATGGTACCACACAGTTTAATCCGGCCTGCTTTACAGTCAAAACGAAGGCACTACACTTCAAGTTCAAGTTGTAGTAACAAATACTTATGACAGTAACACGGAAATGTAGTTTTATCACGTACAATGAATCAAACGTAAAAACGAAATAAAGAAAGAAACACAGCGGTCAGATCAGAACCTCTTTGAGTGTTAGAACAGGAATGTAACAAATCACACTGTAACTACGAACCCATTATTTCCTTAAGAATACAAAGCCTCAGACAAGCGCGACTGAAACGAAAGAGAAGAACCGCAAACAAAATAACAAACAGTTAAAATCCTAAAACTCAGGGCTAGTTTAAAGTCGTCCTTTTGTCTAAAAACCTTGTATTTGATGAAAAAACTAAATCAGTAATAATCATGAACCCGATGAAACAAAAGCCCGGCGTCCCGGTCGAGACGAGCAGCTTCGATCTGTGCGTCTAATTCGATTTAAAAAGCAAACGGTGATCGTAAATATGAACCTGGTCTACGTTACGATCCCCTTCGGAACGTAATGCTTTGGATCGATCGACGACAAAGAATCATAATTATTCCCTTATCATTTCCGGTTCGACGTTGAAGCGCTACGGTTCCGATTACTTGCATAAATCATACTGAGATGATACAAAAACGCCCCCCCCCCCCCTAAATCCAGGTTTAAAAATACAAAATACAGTATCAGCCTTAGACGGGCCTTGTTGGTGCTTTCCTGCAACATCGTTACGAAAGCTCGCTCACTTCAGCTAGGTTTGTGCGTTTAAAAGAACCACGGCGTGACGGCACACGTCCAAACGGACCGTTCGGATTCGAAAATAAAACCTGTTTTCCTAAAACTGCGATGAGGGAACACATCTGTAGCAGTACCAATCACTCTGAATGCCCCGGTGCTTTTATATATTTGGCTTTGGACACCACAGTCTAGGTCTATGAGCTCACACTCACTCGCTCACACTCACACTCGCTCACACTCGCTCGCTCACACTCACTCACTCGCTCACACACACTCACACTCACACTCACTCGCTCACACTCGCTCGCTCACACTCACTCACTCGCTCACACTCACTCACGCTCGCTCTCGCTCACACTTGCTCGCTCACACTCACTCACACTCGCTCACACTCACTCACTCGCTCACACACTCACTCACACTCACTCACACACTCACTCACTCACACTCGCTCACTCTCACACACTCACTCACATTCGCTCACACTCACTCACACTCGCTCGCTCTCGCTCACACTCACTCACACTCGCTCTCGCTCACACTTGCTCGCTCACACTCACTCACACTCGCTCACACTCACTCACTCGCTCACACACTCACTCACACTCACTCACTCGCTCACACACTCACTCACTCACACTCGCTCACTCTCACACACTCACTCACATTCGCTCACACTCACTCACACTCGCTCGCTCTCGCTCACACTCACTCACTCGCTCACACTCACTCACACTCGCTCGCTCACACTCACTCACACTCGCTCTAGCTCACACTCACTCACTCGCTCACACACACTCACACTCGCTCGCACTCGCACTCGCTCACACACACTCACACTCACTCACGCTCACACTCGCTCACACTCACTCGCTCACACACACTCACTCACACTCACTCGCTCACACTCACTCACACTCACTCGCTCGCTCACACTCGCTCGCTCTCGCTCACACTCGCTCACTCGCTCACACTCGCTCACTCGCTCACACACACTCACACTCGCTCACACTCACTCGCTTACACTCGCTCACACTCGCTCACACGGCTCATTCTTCTCAGCAGCACATGGCATTCAGGTGAAACTTGGATGTTGTAGATCAGCTGCAATGCACCATCTTTCGAAAAGTGCCGCTTTATGGACGTGACTGCAGTCACTCTGCTGACCAGATGACACTGGACAGTACTCAGCTCAGCTGTGATTGGGACGCCGTAGTGACGTGCCGGGGACGGGGAGTTTATAAAGCCTTTAGTGGTACAGCTGGGATAAGAGCAAAACATATGGACCTCCATGAAGAAACGGATGATGGCACACTGACGAAACTCAAATACAGTGTGTAACTACGCTGTGCTTCTGAACGGCCACCGAATTTAAAAATCCCACCACTCTGGTGCACCGGGGCTTAACGGACCACGTGTCCACCGCCAACGGTCAGTAACTTTATACTTGCATGACAGCAGAACTGGGCTGCCAGTGTGACGAGCACAGAGAAGGTGCTATGTGAGGAACTGACAATGAATAAGTGCATGATCGTCAAAATAAACTTTTAAAACTACAGACGCAGCCGTGAAAAGCAAAATAATAACGCTCGGGTCGTACGATAACGCTCCTCATTTCAGCACTCCTGTACTGCCGCTTAAAATCGTTAGCTTAGAAAGTGTTCAGTCGATGAAGCGTCACCAGGTTTTCGTGGATTGTGGAAACAAGTTAATTAAAAAAAAGTGTATGGTTGGTAATAAAGTGCTTCAGGTGGAGGGATTAGGACTCACACTTACTACACAAACATACAGAGCTCAGGTGTTAACACACTTGGTACATTCTTCCCTAACTGCCTCAAACATCACCCTCACAGGACAGACTGTATTCTGACACCCAGTGAACTGGTAAATACTTACATATAGTATACTGTGTATAAATATAGTTCCTCGATTAGTACGAACATTGAAACATGACAAAGCTAAAGTCTGAACTTTGTACGAGTCAGTTTTGTGCTTTTGCAAACTGGTGGGACTCAGTCGTCGATCTGTCGAAGCCTGAGAGTCGCGATCGGGTCCGTGGTGCCGCTGGCCGAGTGGGGATGATCATACCGGCATGGACATCTCTGTGTATTCATCCTGTCCTTCCCTCATGTCGAACGTGGGCTCTGCGTCGTCGGCGTCGAGCTGCGAACGACAAACGGAGACGTCGAGATGGTTCGGCATTCGGATGCGCAAGAGATTTGAAATTCCAGAAAACCATCAAGTTTTACATGATACTTACTTAAAACACTTATAAGACACGAGGGGGCTGCATTATTGTGAATAAATCACGAGAAAGAGGTGTTTTTGTCACAGGGATGCTTTCCCTTGATTTATTCTTAACAATATACAATTTGTAAAAAAAATTTTATAAATGGGGCGGAACGGTGGCTTAGTGGTTAGCACGTTCTCCTCTCAGCGCTAGGGATTCCCGGTTCGAATCCCCATCTGGGTGGAGTTTCCATGTTCTCCCCGTGTCTGTGTGGGTTTCCTTCGGGTTCTCCGGTTTCCTCCCACAGTCCAAAAACATGGATCAAGTCAATTGAGTTCTCCAAATTGCCCCATATAGAGTGTGTGTGTGAGTGAGTGTGTGCCCAGCGATGGATTGGCGCCCTGTCCTGGGTGTATCTGCCCAGCGCCCGAAACGTTCTCCCCGGGATGGGCATGGGGAACCCCCCCACGACCCTAATAGAGGATAAAGCGGGAGATAATGAATGAATGAATTTTATAAATGGGTAGCTGGCCCGGGCGGCACGGTGGCTTAGTGGTTAGCATGTTCTCCTCTTAGCACTAGGGATTCTCGGTTCGAATCCCCATCTGGGTGGAGTTTCCATGTTCTCCCCGTGTCCGCGTGGGTTTCCTCCGGGTTCTCCGGTTTCCTCCCACAATCCAAAAACATGGATCAAGTCAACTGAATTCTCCAAATTGCCCCATATAGAGTGTGTGTGTGTGAGTGAGTGTGTGCCCAGCGATAAATTGGCGCCCTGTCCTGGGTGTATCTGCCCAGCGCCCGAAACGTTCTCCCCTGGATGGGCATGGGGAACCCCCCCACCCACCGCAACCCTAATATAGGATAAAGTGGAAGATGATGGACGGATGGGTAGCTTTCCCTCTGATTGGCTGAGCCGTTTGTCCAGCCGTGACATTTATGGGCCGATTTCCGATGAGCACTGTTAAAGTGTTTTTTTATTTATTTATTTATTTTTTAAATAAAGTGTGTTCTGTAATTTGGCCACTAGATGGCCGTTTTTGATTGTTAGCAAAACCAGAATCCTGTTACTCAGCGATCAGTGTTTACTTTATATATATATATATATATATATATATATATATATATATATATATATAAAAAAACAGACTAGATTACGTTGCAGAAGACCAGTGTATTAACGATTTTGCTTTCAATAAACACATTTATGAATCAAACCCTATTTTTATCATAGTGTGTTCGTAACCATTATATAAAAGCAATAAAGCACTCAAGGTTGTATATTATTGTAAATAAATCACAGGAAAGAGGTATAACTGTACTTGCCTTCGTGCCAAGCCTATTAACATCTTTCCCTTGATTTATTTACAAAATTGCACGCCCTCTCGTACCTTCTTGCTTTAGTAAAACGGTTATAAAAACATTAATTCACAAAAAAGTTATTAATTCAGAAATGTGCTTATTTAAACCTAATTTAAGATTATTCAGCAAAACTGAGATGTAAAGACTCATGAACTGGATGAACTTGAACTGAAATACCCACACATTGCATTTCGCGCGGGGAAAAGATCTTTGGCAGCAGGAATCTCCTGATTGGCACAGTGAGGATGAGGAAGAAGGGGAAGGCTAACGAGGCCTGAGTGGACATGACGGCCCAGAGCACAGCCAGGCAGACCACCTGGACACAGGTGAAAAAGTGCATCCGAAGCGTTCGCACCTGTAACAAACAGATTAAATACAGTGAATTATTACTATATTCATGAGCATCACATCGGTACACAAGTAGTATTTTAATTGTAATTTTAATTTTATAATTGTCCATCCATCCATTATCTTCCACTTTATCTTATATTAGGGTCGCGGGGGGGGGGTTCCCCATGCTGGGCACACACTCACTCACACAGACACACTCTATATGGGGCAATTTGGAGAACTCAATTGACTTCATCCATGTTTTTGGACTATGGGAGGAAACCGGAGAACCCGGAGGAAACCCACGCGGACACGGGGAGCACATGGAAACTCCACCCAGATGGAGATTCGAACCGGGAATCCCTAGTGCTGAGAGGAGAACATGCTAACCACTAAGCCACCGTGCCACCCGTTTTATAATTGTAATTTTCAAATTTTAATATCTAAATTGACAATAACACACACCCCTAACTGCTTCACATTCGTATGAATGTGTGATATACAATGCATTATTTTTCCGATAAGCACCAAGTTTTTTTAGCAGATGCTGTTTTTTATAAAGTACGTTTCGTAATTTGGCCACTAGATGTCACTATATAATCGTTATAAGCGTTCATTTATAAAAACAGACTAGATTATGTCACAGATTAAGGATTTTGCTTTTAGTGCATTAAAAACACGACACATTTATGAAGTAAACCTTGTTTTTAATGTAGTTTAATGTTTATTAAAGCAATAAGACACTGACGGTTGTGTATAATTGTGAATAAATAACGGGACAGAGGTGTAACTGTACTCTGTTACATGTCGTGCCTAACAACACCTTGTGTACCTTATTACTTTAGTGTCCTGAGTTTTATACATTCATGCATCCATCCATTATCTTCTGCTTTATCCTCTATTAGGGTCGTGGGGGGTTCCCCATGCCCATCCCGGGGAGAACGTTTCGGGCGCTGGGCAGATACACCCAGGACAGGGCGCCAATCTATCGTTGGGCACACACTCACTCACACAGACACACTCTATATGGGGCAATTTGGAGAACTCAATTGACTTGATCCATGTTTTTGAACTGTGGGAGGAAACCGGAGAACCCGGAAGAAACCCACGCGGACACGGGGAGAACATGGAAACTCCACCCAGATGGGGATTCGAACCGGGAATCCCTAGCGCTGAGAGGAGAACATGCTAAATACTAAGCCACCTTGCCGCCCTTTGCAGATGTTGTTTTTTTTAAATTATAAAGTATGTTTCGAATTTGGCCACTAGATGGCAGTATATAATCGTTATAAAAACAGAGTAGATTATGTCACAGATTAAGGATTTTGCTTTCAGTGCATTAAAAACACGACACATTTATGAAGCAAACCTTGTTTTTAATGCAGTTTAATGTTTATTAAAGCAATAAGACACTGACGGTTGTGTATTATTGTGAATAAATCACAGGACAGAGGTGTAACTGTATTCTTTTACATGTCGTGCCTAACAACACCTCTTTCCCGTGTTTTTTTTTTTTTTTTCACGTTAATGCACAACCTTTCGTACCTTATTACTTTAGTGTCCTGAGTTTTACACATTTCAGCATTAATCTTAATCCCATTAACAGTTAACGTGAAATTCGGAACTCAGCAATAGGGCTGTATTCAACTAAAGATTTTCATAGTCGAATCTGATTCGTCAGATTTTCCCTATAGTCGACTGATCGTCGAATCAGTTAAGATTTCACTACAAGATGGCGCTAAGGGCGTAGTTTTTAAAAAATTATGTTTTTATGTTTTACTTGTTTTTCTAACAAAAGAAAACCTTTTTTTTGTTTTTCTTTTTTTTTTCTAGAAATTAGGATGATTTTATTTGACAAAAGGCTATATATATAACAAAAACAAAGACATTTCATGTAAAAACTAATGCTTAGCAGCAGCCATGGGCACCCCCATGTGGTCAAAATGGTACATTCGACTATGAGGTTCATAGTCGACTACGGTTCTCCGAATCGAATCGTCGAATCAGCGAATATTGCAGCTCACCCCTACTCAGCAAGCACGTTTTTAAGGCACAGCTGTGTTAAAACTACAACGTGACTGACCTTCCGCACATACGTGTGGTCTGGGTGATATTTGGGAGGCATCAGCAGGAGCAGCATGCGCTCCGTCAGCTGGATGCCATTGAGAGACATCACCCCCATGTAGAGAAAAATACCAAACAGGACCGCAATGGGGATCTGCCTCAAAACATCTCCGATCACAATGGAAAGTCCTATAGGGTCACACAAGTTCAGTGGTTAGCATCTAAATGTCTATCATTTAAGATGATATGTCTGAGGACCAACTCACCAACGAGAACTGCCACCAGAAGTCCAGTCACCCTCTGCTCTTTGACCTCTTGGATACGTGGCTTGTCTCCGGGGGCTACTGCCTTGCTCATGACGGTGAGAGCGTTGGCGTGGGTCACAGAGCGCACGGTGGCAGCAGCCAGCCACGGCAGCCCGAAGAGTGCCGAGACGCCGCCCAAAGCCACGATAATGAGCAGGTCCAAATGGAAGCCAGAACCCTTTACCAGCATCCTCTCCTTCTTGCTTACGATAAGCCTGAAGAAAAAACAGACACAAAGTGATGAACAAACAACTACATCATCCATCCATCCATTATCTTCCACCTGGACTGTGGGAGGAAACCGGAGAACCCAAAGGAAAGCCACAAGGACACGGGGAGAACATGCAAACTCCACCCAGATTGGGATTTGAACCTGGATCCTCAGTGCTGAGAGGTGAACGTGGTAAGCACTAAGCCACCGTGCTGCCAGCTTATAACACTTTGTTGGCTAAATATTACTATCCATCCATCATATTCTGATTTTTCTAGACTAGGGTTGTGGGGGTGGGGGGTGGTTGGGGGTTCCCCATGCCCATCCAGGGGAGAACGTCTCGGGCGCTGGGCAGATACACCCAGGAGAGGACGCCAATCTATCACTGGGCACACACTCACTCACACACACACTCTATATGGGGCAATTTGGAGAATTCAATTGACCATGTTAACACTTTGTTGGCTAAATATTACTATCCATCCATCATATTCTGCTTTTTCTAGACTAGGGTCGCGGGGGGGTTCCCCATGTCCATATAGGGGAGAACGATTCGGGCGTAGGGCAGATAGACCCAGGACAGGACGCCAATCTATCACTGGGCACACACTCACTCACTCAAACACACTCTATATGGGGCAATTTGGAGAACTCAATTGACTTGATCCATGTTTCTGGACTGTGGGAGGAAACCGGAGAACCCAAAGGAAACCCACGCAGACACGGGGAGAACATGCAAACTCCACCCAGATTGGGATTCAAACCTGGATCCTCAGTGCTGAGAGGTGAACGTGGTAAGCACTAAGCCACCGTGCTGCCAGCTTATAACACTTTGTTGGCTAAATATTACTATTCATCCATCATATTCTGCTTTATCTAGACTAGGGTTGTGGGGGTGGGGGGGTTCCCCATGCCCATATAGGGGAGAACGTTTCGGGCGCTGGGCAGATACACCCAGGACAGGACGCCAATCTATCGCTGGACACACACTCACTCACACAGACACACTCTATACGGGGCAATTTGGAGAACTCAATTGACTAGATCCATGTTTTTGGACTGTGGGAGGAAACCGGAGAACCCGGAGGAAACCCATGCGTACAAGGGGAGAACATGGAAACTCCTGAGAGGTGAACATGGTAAGCACTAAGCCACCATGCCGCTAGCTTGTAACACTTTGTTGGCTAAATATTACTATCCATCCATCATATTCTGCTTTATCTAGATCAGGGTTGCGGGGGGGGGGGCATGGTTTCCTCCGGGTTCCCCCCCACGTTTCGGGCGCTGGGCAGATACACCCAGGACTGGGCGCCAATCTATCACTGGGCACACACTCACTCACTCAAACACACTCTATATGGGGCAATTTGGAGAATTCAATTGACTTGATCCATGTTTTTGGACTGTGGGGGGAAACCGGAGAACCCGGAGGAAACCCACACAGACACGGGGAGAACATGGAAACTCCATCCAGATTGGGATTCGAACCTGAATCCCTAGCGCTGAGAGGAGAACATGCTAACCACTAAGCAACCGTGCCACCAGCTACATTATGTTTACAAAAAATGGTTACAACACCTCACCACTAGATGTCACTAAATCCTACACACTGCTTCTTTAAATACTACTGCACAATTAAAATTGCACAACGAGAGAAACAACTGCACTGGTTACTCAAAATGTGGAACATAAATACATCAAACGAGAACAAAAAAGAAATCCTATAAGCTCACGTGGTGATCTGTGTCTCCATGAAAATGAGGATGAAAACGAGCAGAGCTGGCAGAATACTGGCAGCCATCATCCAGACTGGGAAAGAACTTTTGGTGCCCAATGGGTTAATCACCCAGCCTCGTTTTTCCGGGTCGGTCACACTGAAGCCGTTTGGCACGCTCAGCTTCTGTGACGGCAGAAGAGAAAAACAGTGCTCAGTTTAAAGTGCAACAAAATTCTTTTTACTTTTTTACTGCTATAGTGACTGTGAAAATGATTCAAGAATCAAGAAAATTTTATTATCATTAATATCACATGTGGTACCTGTTATTTTAAAGTTCATTCATTCATTCATTCATTCATTATCTTCCGCTTTATCCTCTATTAGGGTCGCGGTGGGGTTCCCCATGCCCATCCAGGGGAGAACGTTTCGGGTGCTGGGCAGATACACCCAGGACAGAGCGCCAATCTATCGCTGGACACACACTCACTCACACAGACACACTCTATATGGGGCAATTTGGAGAACTCAATTGACTTGAGCCATGTTTTTGGACTGTGGGAGGAAACCGGAGAACCCGGAGGAAACCCACGCGGACACGGGGAGAACATGGAAACTCCACCCAGATGGGGATTCGAACCGGGAAGCCCTAGCGCTGAGAGGAGAACGTGCTAACCACTAAGCCACCGTGCCGCCCGTCTTTTAAAATTATAATTTAAATTAAAATTTTAAAGGAGAAAATGAGATAAAAAAAATACAGTATAAAGATATGCGAAATATAATAGAATATTCAGCTTTGAAGGGCGGCACGGTGGCTTAGTGGTTAGCATGTTCTCCTCTCAGCACTAGGGATTCCCGGTTCGAATCCCCATCTGGGTGGAGTTTCTATGTTCTCCCCGTGTCTGCGTGGGTTTCCTCCGGGTTCTCCGGTTTCCTCCCACAGTCCAAAAACATGGATCAAGTCAATTGAATTCTCCAAATTGCCCCATATAGAGTGTGTCTGTGTGAGTGAGTGTGTGCCCAGCGATGGAATGGCGCCCTGTCCTGGGTCTATCTGCCCAGCGCCCGAGACGTTCTCCCCTGGATGGGCATGGGGAACCCCACCGCGACCCTAATAGAGGATAAAGCTGGAGATAATGAATGAATGAATAGAATATACAACTACAAATCTAAATATAATGTAGAATATTTTAACTATAAATATTATATATGAATGTGTATATACAGTATATATATATAAAAAAATCACACACACTATATATATATATAAAATGTAGTATATGATATATATAAATATAAAATATAAATATAGCAGCATATAAAATGTATATAAACGGTACATGTGAGATGAGATGATGAGGTATTTTGGTGGAGTGATGAAAACATCCGACGTGAACGTCAGTTTTGTTAGATGGAGTTTGTGAGTCTTACAGCTTCTATGAAGCTGTTCCTCAGTCTGTTTGTTCTACACTTAATGCTCCGCAGTCTCCTGCCTGAGGGGAGCGGAACAAAACGTGGGTGTGCTGGGTGAGTGGGCTCCTTCGTGATGCAGGAGGCCCGTTTCCTGCATCTGGAGGTGTAGATGTCTGTGCAATTATCTGGCGAGTTCCTACTACATCCTAATTTCTACAGACCATCAGATGCAGCACTAGTCAGTGAGCATGTTAAATATTAATGTTAAGAGTTCAGCTTAATGGAAACTTAATGTCTTGATCAGAGGTAATTGATTGATGATGACTTTATTAATTCCCACAATGGGGAAATTCCGAAGGGAGAACGATCAGATGGAATACAATGGGAAAGGAAAGATGGTGATAAGAAAGACAAATAAATACATTAATAAAAAGTCTTTTCATATTTCATAAAGAAGTTAAATACAGAGGCGGCACGGTGGCTTAGTGGTTAGCACGTTCTCCTCTCAGCGCTAGGGATTCCCGCTTCGAATCCCCATCTGGGTGGAGTTTCCATGTTCTCCCTGTGTCCGCGTGGGTTTCCTCCGGGTTCTCCGGTTTCCTCCCACAGTCCAAAAACATGGATCAAGTCAATTGAGTTCTCCAAATTGCCCCATATAGAGTGTGTCTGTGTGAGTGAGTGAGTGTGTGCCAAGCGATGGATTGGCGCCCTGTCCTGGGTGTATCTGCCCAGCACCCGAAACGTTCTCCCCTGGATGGGCATGGGGAACCCCACCGTGACCCTAATAGAGGATAAAGCGGGAGATAATGAATGAGTGAAAGTTAAATACAGGCAAAACAAAGCCATGCTGTCTGATGCTGGGGGGTGGGGGGTGGGGGGGGGGATGGGGGCAAGGGAGGAGGTTAAGAGCGAGGAGCTTACAAGAACTCAAATAAACACCCGTCAGATACCAAAACACTTTTTGGAATTGATGACAGAGGGATTCCCGGTTCGAATCCCAATCTGGGTGGAGTTTCCATGTTCCCCCCGTGTCCGCGTGGGTTTACTCCGGGTTCTCCGGTTTCCTCCCACAGTCCAAAAACATGGACCAAGGTCAATTGAGTTCTCCAAATTGCCCCATATAGAGTGTGTCTGTGTGAGTGAGTGTGTGCCCAGCGATAGACTGGCGTCCTGTCCTGGGTGTATCTGCCCAGCGCCTGAGACGTTCTCCCCTGGATGGGCATGGGGAACCCCACCGTGACCTTAGTAGAGGATAAAGCGGAAGATAATGGATGGATGGACGAGTGGATATTGATGAATAAAGAAAAATAGCAAAAGGGCAGTAGCTTGCGCACCACTAGGGGTCGATCTGTGCATTCAAGGAGGAGGTTAAGAGCGAGGAGCTCACAAGAACTCAAATAAACACCCGTCAGATACCAAAACACTTTTTGGAACTGATGACAGAGGGATTCCCGGTTCGAATCCCAATCTGGGTGGAGTTTCCATGTTCCCCCCGTGTCCGCGTGGGTTTACTCCGGGTTCTCCGGTTTCCTCCCACAGTCCAAAAACATGGATCAAGTCAATTGAGTTCTCCAAATTGCCCCATATAGAGTGTGTCTGTGTGAGTGAGTGAGTGTGTGCCAAGCGATAGATTGGCGCTCTGTCCTGGGTGTATCTGTCCAGTGCCTGAGACGTTCTCCCCTGGATGGGCATGGGGAACCCCCCCGCGACCATAATAGAGGATAAAGCGGAAGATAATGGATGGATGGACAAGTGGATATTGATAAATAAAGAAAAAGAGCAAAAGGGCAGTAGCTTGCGCACCACTAGGGGTCGATCTGTGGATGTGCCTGTGGTAGCTCCTGAAACCGTCTAACTTGGTGGTAACTTGGCTCAGACCTTGCAGTGGTTCCTGGTTAAATGAATGTAAGGATACGACAATACACATTTTAACGGGTGCAGCTGCTCCTTTTAAAGCACTTACTTGTGTAAAGGTGTCTGTGATGCTGCAGTCAACCAAAACCATGATGAAGATAGCAATGGGAACCCCAAAATCTCCAATCACTCTGCGAAGCTGAATCAACAGAGATTTCAAATTAAAAAAGACTTTTAATTTCTGTATTTTAGCAACATCGAATTAACCCAGGGGTGGCACGGTGGCTTAGTGTTTAGCACGTTCTCCTCTCAGCGCTAGGGATTCCTGGTTCGAATCCCCATCTGGGTGGAGTTTCCATGTTCCCCCCGTGTCCGCGTGGGTTTCCTCCGGGTTCTCCGGTTTCCTCCCACAGTCCAAAAACATGGATCAAGTCAATTGAGTTCTCCAAATTGCCCCATGTAGAGTGTGTCTGTGTGTGAGTGTGTGCCCAGCGATGGATTGGCGCCCTGTCCTGGGTGTATCTGCCCAGCGCCCGAAACGTTCTCCCCTGGATGGGCATGGGGAACCCCACCGTGACCCTAATAGAGGATAAAGTGGGAGATAATGAATTAAAGGAATGAATGAATTAACCCAGTGGCTTAGTGGTTAGCACGTTCTCCTCTCAGCACTAGGGATTCCCGGTTCGAATCCCCATCTGGGTGGAGTTTCCATGTTCCCCCTGTGTCCGCATGGGTTTCCTCCTGGTTCTCAGGTTTCCTCCCACAGTCCAAAAACATGGATCAAGTCAGTTGAGTTCTCCAAATTGCCCCATATAGAGTGTGTTTGTGTGAGTGAGTGTGTGCCCAGAGATAGATTGGCGCCCTGTCCTGAGTGTGTGCCCAGCGCCCGAGACGTTCTCCCCTGGATGGGCATGGTGAACCCCACCGCGACCCTAATAGAGGATAAAGCGGAAGATAATGAATGAATGAATGAAGGAATTAACCCAACGTACCCGGCCTGGAAAAAAGGCACTGTTCTTAAATTTGCGTAGGTAGTACGCGATGAAGAAGGTTCCTGACATCAGCACCAGGGAGAGCAGAGCCGTGTTGGGTTGGTTCAACACTTTGCCTGGTACTTGTGCCGAGCTGTTGGAATTACTCATGAGTTCTGCTACGGTGTCGTTACCGTCTGTGCTGTTGCAGGGTCTGAGGGGGTGGTCTTTAAAAGTCTGCAGAAGAAATAAAGACAGGTTTCAACACCAGCACATCCTCACTGAACAGATCATGTAGAAGAACCGGGTCTAACCTTGGCCAGCTTTGAGAAGGTCTCGTAGATGAAGATGAGCGAGATGAGGAAGGAGAAGATCTCCTGGGTGAAGCGGGAGACGAACCTGACCAGGAAACTGCCTTCAAATGCCACCGTGACCAACACGATGATCACCAACCAGAACCCGATCCACACACGACCCGTCAGGTACTCCATATCATACGACTTACAAAACTGTAATAAGCACAGATATTGTACTGTATATTAAAAAACGGGGAGTTCAGGTCCTTAAATCTGATTGGCTGGGCTGTTTGTCCAGCTGTGACATTATTGACAATAACTCACAGCCCTGACCACTTACATTTACATTACATTTGGTCATTTATTGGATGCTTTTATCCAAAGCGACTTACAAGGTGAGCACAGGGTTAATCACAACATCCCTGGAGCAATGAGGGTTAAGGGTCTTGCTCAAGGACCCACATTGGTAACTTCAGTGGATCTGGGATTTGAACCCCCAACCTTCAGATTGATAGCCCAACACCCTAACTACTGACCTACCGTGCCCCCACTTCAATAAACCATGTTCATTAAACAGAAACACTAATATAAACAGTGGGCAGCACTGTGGTGAAGTGGTTACCATGTTCGTCTCTCAATGCTAGTGATCCTGGTTTAAATCCCAATCTGGGTGGAGTTTCCACATTTTCCACGTTCCTCCAGGTTCTTCACTTTCCCAGTCTAAAAACAGGGTGTGTGTGTGTGTGTGAATGTATTTGCCCAG
>JAFMOC010000089.1:225000-237500 GCA_019802505.1 Corydoras sp. C115 | reverse complement strand
AGCCACCATGCCTACTCAGTTAAAATCATTTGTTATTAATTTTTCATTCATTCATTCATTCATTATCTTCCGCTTTATCCTCTATTAGGGTCGCGGTGGGGTTCTCCATGCCCATCCAGGGGAGAACGTCTCGGGCGCTGGGCAGATAGACCCAGGACAGCGCGCCAATCCATCGCTGGACACACACACTCACTCACACAGACACACTCTATATGGGGCAATTTGGAGAATTCAATTGACTTGATCCATGTTTTTGGACTGTGGGAGGAAACCGGAACATGGAAACTCCACCCAGATGGGGATTCGAACCAGGAATCCCTAGCGCTGAGAGGAGAACATGCTAACCACTAAGCCACCTGTTCTTAATTAATTTTTTTTTAATTAATCATGCTTTGGTAAGAGTTGGTTGGACATATAAGAGAATGCAGAATGTAATACTTTTAGAATCCTATTTCTGTTTTACAGTAATAACTATCTCAGACATCAGCTCTCTAACATGTTCAACACTAGATGTGTGTATTTAATCCTTGCAAATACCATTTCCCCTCATTTTTAAACACCATGAGCAGCCATAGGCTTGTAGTTAAGGTCACCGGTTCGATTCCCAGTCCCACCTAGTACTATGGCTAAAGTACTCTTGGGCAAGGCACCCAACCCTAACTGCTCCCCAGGTGCCGTATACAGGGCTGCCCACCGTGGGCACACACCCATGGGCATGTGTGCTCACTTGACTTAGTGTGTGTATATTTCATTGCACGCTTGGGCTAAACGTGGACGAGAAATTCCTGTGTGTAAAGACAGAAGGCAGTGTATAATTCAAGATCCCTTTATTATTCCTTAATTTAAACGTGTTTTTTTTAGTTTGTTTTGCTTCAGTAATCACTAACATTAACTTACCCACAAGTACGACAGTGGCTTCTGCATTCTCTGGGATCTTTTCCAGAAGCTTGAGCTCATGCTTGGATTTAGACTTGTGCAAACCCAGGTTTGGAGGCGGATCTTTCGGCTGGAATAAGTGAGAATCAGTTACAATACAGTTGCAAGACCATCCATCCATTATCTTCCGCTTGTCTGGGGTTCGCGTCGCGGGGCAGCAACCGAAGTAGGGAGACCCAGACCCCCCCCCCCCCAGCCACCTCCACCAGCTCCACTGGCGTTCCCAGACCAGCTGAGAGATATAATCCCTCCAGAGTGTCCTGGGTCTTCCCCAGGGTCTCCTCCCAGCTGGACTTGCCTGAAACACCTCCCTAGGAAGGCGCCCAAGAGGCATCCAGGAGGCGTCCAGGATGCCCCAACCAGCTCAACTGGCTCCTTTCGATGCGGAGGAGCCTCTCCCGGATGACCGAGCTTCTCACCCTGTCTCTAAGGCAGAGCCCAGCCACCCATTTCGGCCACTTGTATTGGCGATCGGTCAGTTGCAAGACATTTGGGTCAAATACACACACTCACACACATACCTCGTTCTTCTCTATGTCGACACAGGTGTGAGAGTCGGAGTCCGCCGGCCCTGCTATAAGGGGATCGGTGGCCGAGGGTTCCGGAGGGGTGATGTGGTTGTTGCTGTGGTGATGTATCATTAGGGAGGAGAGGCTTGCTGCGGAGATGTTTCTGTGGAATGAGCTGTGCTCTTTTCCATCACTCGGGTGACTGCAATAGGAGAAGGGCTTTAGACTTGTGGTCTGTGTTGGTTGTGTGTTAATACCAAACATTCAGCATCATTTTAAACTTGTACACATTTACAGTGGGGCATTTCAGCAGAGGCTTTATACAAAGTGTATTACAAGTATAGCCTACAACAATTTACTCATGCCCACAACAGCATCACTGATGTACCACAGGATGGAATTGGAAATAAAGTGCTATCAATCAAACTAATACGTTTATATCCCTGCTCGAGTTACCTGTGCTTAAGCAGCAACGCTCGCAGGACGTTGGCTCGGTCTTCTGCTCGGATCTGGTCAGAGATGATCATTTGCTCGACCACCTGATGTGCAATGCCAGGCAGCGTCCTCTGGTCCAGGTCCAGCAACACAACGCCTGCATCACAAAGGTATTTTTAATATGATTTCCAACTCACAGGCACGGTGGTTTAGTGGTTAGCACGTTCTCCTCTCAGCGCTGGGGATTCCCGGTTCGAATCCCCATCTGGGAGGAGTTTCCATGTTCTCCCCGTGTCTATGTGGGTCTCCTCCGGGTTCTCCGGTTTCCTCCCACAGTCCAAAAACATGGATCAAGTCAATTGAGTTCTCCAAATTGCCCCATATAGAGTGTGTCTGTGTGAGTGAGTGTGTGCCCAGCGATGGAGACGTTGTCCCCAGATTGGGATTCGAACCGGGACTCCCTAGCGCTGAGAGGAGAACGTGCTAACCACTAAGCCACTGTGCCGCCCGCACATATATTAAGTTCCCTTATTTACGGGGAACATGAGCTGGGTGGGGGCGGCATGGTGGCTTAGTGGTTAGCACATTCGCCTCTCAGCGCTAGGGATTCCCGGTTCGAATCCCCATCTGGGTGGAGTTTCCATGTTCTCCCCGTGTCCGCGTGGGTTTCCTCCGGGTTCTCCGGTTTCCTCCCACAGTCCAAAAACATGGATCAAGTCAATTGAATTCTCAAAATTGCCCCATATAGAGTGTGTTTGTGAGTGAGTGTGTGCCCAGCGATGGATTGGCGCCCTGTCCTGGGTCTATCTGCCCAGCGCCCGAGATGTTCTCCTCTGGATGGGCATGGGGAACCCCACCGCGACCCTAATAGAGGATAAAGCGGGAGATAATGAATGAATGAATGAGCTGGGTGGCTGTCCTGGGTGTATCTGCCCAGCGCCCGAGACGTTCTCCCCTGGATGGGCATGGGGAACCCCCCCATGACCCTAGTAGAAGATAAAGCGGAAGATAATGGATGGATGGATGGATATCCGCCTCACTTTTCACCACAGAACTGGGTTAGTGCATGTGTACTATAAACCCTAACACAAAAAACTGAGTGCAAGAACCAGAATGTGGGGGATCCAGGTTCAAATCCTGCTCTTGTGGAGTTTCCTTGTTCTCCCACAGTCCAAAAACATGGATTTAAGGTAAATGGGCTGCTCGAAATTGCTCCTATTTAGAGTGTGCCTGTGTGAGTGAGTGGTCCCAGTGATAGGTTGGCGCCCTGTCCTGGGTGTATCTGCCTGGTGCCTGAAACGTTCTCCCCTGGATGGGTATAGGGACCCCTGAAATAACCGTGTGAATCGGTATCATTTTGTTTGGGTGTCTGACCTGCAACGGATTGGCAGCTGGGGATGTTTACCCATCTATTGTTTATAGAGTGCTGAAAAGCCTTTTTAATGATAAGTGGCTTAGAGGATGAATGACATGGCTGCAGAAGAACGAACGTCACTGAGCATCATAAGCTCTGCACACTGCTGCTGTAATTCCTTCTTAAATAATAAATAGCGTGTGTGTGTGTGTGTGTGTGTGTGTGTGTGTGTGTGTGTGTGAAAGGGCAGGGCATAAGCAGCACACTATATTCCACCCATCCATTATCTTCCGCTTTATCCTCTACCATCCAGGGGAGAACGTCTCGGGCGCTGGGCAGATACACCCAGGACAGGGCGCCAATCTATCACTGGGCACACACTCACTCACACACACACACTCTATATGGGGCAATTTTGAGAATTCAATTGACTTGATCCATGTTTTTGGACTGTGGGAGGAAACCGGAGAACCCGGAGGAAACCCACGCGGACACGGGGAGAACATGGAAACTCCACTCACCCATCCAGGAATCCCTAGCGCTGAGAGGAGAACGTGGGGTTCCCCATGCCCATCCAGGGGAGAACATTTCGGGCGCTGGGCAGATACACCCAGGACAGGGCGCTAATCAATCGCTGGACACACACTCATTTCATTCATTATCTTCCGGTTTATCCTCTATTAGGGTCGCGGGGGGCGGGTTCCCCATGCCCATCCAGGGGAGAACGTCTAGGGCGCTGGGCAGATACACCCAGGACAGGGTGTGTCCCAATCTATCACTGGGCACACACTCACTCACACAGACACACTCAATATGGGGCAATTTGGAGAACTCAATTGACTTGCTCCATGTTTTTGGACTGTGGGAGGAAACCGGAGAACCCGGAGGAAACCCACGCGGACACGGGGAGAACATGGAGAACATGGAAACTCCACCCAGATGGGGATTCGAACCGGGAATCTCTAGTGCTGAGAGGAGAACGTGCTAACCACTAAGCCACCCCATATATTAAGTTCCCTTATTTACGGGGAACATGAGCTGGGTGGCTGTCCTGGGTGTATCTGCCCAGCGCCCGAAACGTTCTCCCCTGGATGGGCATGGGGAACCCCCCCTCCCCGTGATCCTAATAGAGGATAAAGCGGAAGATAATGGATGGATGGATGTACTGGGTGTAAATGATAACATTTTAAGTGTAGACTTTAGAAAAAAAGGCCAGTCTAGAAACTAGAAAAAAGTCTAGAAAGAAAGTTTCCACAGTACGTCGACGTCTCCGGCTTCCTCCTTACAAAATTTTATTAATAACATATAAAATTCGACATAATCAGGCTCCACAGTATCTGAGTGAGCTGATTCAATCATACAAGCCAACACGTGAGCTCAGATCTCAAGGTGCTGGTCTACTCTTAGCTCCTAGAATAAATAAAATTACTTCTGGTGGAAGAGCGTTCTCCCACAAGGCTCCTCAACTTTGGAATAGCCTTCCAGTTACTGTTCATGATTCTGAATCACTATTAATCTTTAAAAATAAATTAAAAACACATTTATTTAATCTTGCGTTTAATTAATCCCCTGTAGATAAAGATGTAGATGTCAGGCTTGGCTGTGTTGGGGGGTAATCTCTGATCAGTGTATGCTGGCGTTTCACCTCTTCACCCACCTCATCATTAATGGGGGGGTGTGGCGCTGAAATGATGCTGTTCCCGGGGCGCCATCTCAACTATGTACCCTGCAGTATCTGCCTCTTTTAGTTATGCTGCTCTAGTCAGTGATGCCGGAGTCACATGCTGCACTGTGTCAATAAATTACTTATTAATTAAATGCCGTGCTTTATTATTAGCTCTAACTGCCTTCCTTGTCTGTTTCTTTTGAGGTGTCCCCCAGCTTCCTGGAGACCTTCATCCATGGCTCTGCTGACGAATACTGTATGGAACCTTACAAGGCGGTCCTGCAGGACGCCCCCTAATGGACTCACATATAGTTTTCCAGTTGTTAGTTTTTCCATTTGTTTAATATCTGTACATAGCTGTCCTACATTGTTGTTGCTGCCTGGCCGCTCAAGGACGATGAGTCCCCCACTGAGTCTTGGTCCTCACAAGGTTTCTTCCTTAAATAGCAACATAAAAGGGAGTTTTTTCTTGCCGCTGTCGCTTCGGCTTGCTCTTTGGGGGTTTAAAGGCTTTTCATTCTGTAAAGCTGCTTTGTGACAATGTACTGCTGTAAAAAGCACTATATAAATAAATAACTTGAACTTAAATAAATTACTTACCGTGAGAAATGGTCCTGCGCAGCTCGAGCAAGCTACGGAATGACAGCGAGGCCACGTGAGGTTTGCCCCAGCGATCGGTTTCCTCCTCCACGTCCTCCTCGAACTTGATCCAGCGGGCCGTCTCTCTCCACTGCATCTCCTGATTCTTATCTATCACCAGCTCATTGAGCTCCACGAACACCTGCGAGCAGGCAGACATCAATGCGCCTCGCCCTCCCGCACCTCGCCGCCAGCCGACCGGACCGTGGACGCACCGCTCGCTCGGAAACCGAACCCGAGGCTCGGTTTCCAGTTTCACATTTACAATTCACACTGGAAAGTTGGAAAGCCAGCGCAGGCTCAAGGAGCGCCGCCGCTTCGTGAAAGCAACAGTTTACAGTTGACAAAACAATCGGGATTGAGTGGAACGGTGCGGAGAAACACAGGAACCAGAGCTGCGTCTGTCCCTGTTTATGGCGTAACACCAGCTTTGTTATGCTGTTATCACACAAATTAGTCGGGTGAATTCATTTTGTATTGGGATTCTGTTAAGGGCGGAACAGTGGCTTAGTGGTTAGCACGTTCTCCTCTCAGCGCTAGGGATTCCCGGTTCGAATCCCAATCTGGGTGGAGTTTCCATGTTCTCCCTGTGTCTGCGTGGGTTTCCTCCGGGTTCTCCGGATTCCTCCCACAGTCCAAAAACATGGATCAAGTCAATTGAGTTCTCCAAATTGCCCCATATAGAGTGTGTATGTGTGAGTGAGTGTGTGCCCAGCGATGGATTGGTGCCCTGTCCTGGGTCTATCTGCCCAGCGCCCGAGACGTTCTCCCCTGGATGGGCATGGGGACCACCCCCGCGACCCTAGTGGAGGATGAAGTGGAAGATAATGGATGGATGGATTCTGTTATAGGCGGTACGGTGGCTTAGTGGTTAGCACGTTCTCCTCTCAGCGCTGGGTTCGGATCCCAATCTGGGTGGAGTTTCCATGTTCTCCCTGTGTCTGCGTGGGTTTCCTCCGGGTTCTCCGGTTCTTCCTCCCACAGTCCAAAAACATGGATCAAGTCAATTGGGTTCTCCAAATTGCCCCATATAGAGTGTGTCTGTGTGAGTGAGTGTTGTACCCAGCGATAGATTGGCGCCCTGTCCTGGGTGTATCTGCCCAGCGCCCGAGACGTTCTCCCCTGGATGGGCATGGGGAACCCCTCTGCAACCCTAGTGGAGGATGAAGCGGAAGATAATGGATGGATAGATTCTGTTATAGGCGGTACGGTGGTTTAGTGGTTAGCATGTTCTCCTCTCAGCGCTAGGTTCGAATCCCAATCTGGGTGGAGTTTCCATGTTCTCCCCGTGTCCATGTGGGTGTCCTCCGGGTTCTCCGGTTTCCTCCCACAGTCCAAAAACATGGATCAAGTCAATTGGGTTCTCCAAATTGCCCCATATAGAGTGTGTCTTTGTGAGTGAGTGTGTGCCCAGTGATAGATTGGTGCCCTGTCCTGGGTCTATCTGCCCAGCGCCCGAAACGTTCTCCACTGGATGGGCATGAAGAACCCCCCCCACGACCCTAATATAGGATAAAGCGGAAGATAATGGATGGATGGATTCTGTTATGGGTGGCACGGTGGCTTAGTGGTCAGCACGTTCACCTCTCAGCGCTAGAGTTTCCATGTTCTCCCTGTGGGTTTCCTCCGGGTTCTCCGGTTTCCTCCCACAGTCCAAAACCATGGATCAAGTCATTTGAGTTCTCCAAATTGCCCCATATAGAGTGTGTCTGTGTGAGTGAGTGTGTGCCCAGCGATGGATTGGCACCCTGTCCAGGGTGTATCTGCCCAGCGCCCGAAACGTTCTCCCCTGGATGGGCATGGGGAACCCCACCGCGACCCTAATAGATAATGGATTGATGGATGGACTGTTACGGGTTGTTTATAAGCTGAGTCAGAGGAAGTTTCTGGTTAAGACAGTGGTTCTCAATCCTGGTTCTAGATGCCCATTGCAGAGTGGCTCTTCAGTTTATCATCATCATCCCATAATTATGGGAATGAGGGCTTGTTGGCTTGTTAAAAAATAAATAAAAAGCACAGCAATGGACCTCGAGAATTGAAAAACACCACGTCAAGTTACGGTGTTAAACCTCAAGGGCACAAAGGATCTTTTAGAACACCAACACAGTGTCAAACAGCCAATTAATCAAACCACTCAGACATGCGCCAAGCAGTCGTACCTTGAGCTGCCGGACCCTGTAGGCCCTGTTGTAGTCCACAGTGCCGGGCCCCAATCTCCGCTAATAAACAACAGCAGCCTGATTAAGTTCTCTAAACTCTTTTCTCTTTGAACCTCAGCAACAATCATTGCGTTTGAATCATTCAGAGCAGCCATCATTGTTCTCGTAGCAGCTCACCTCATGTGGGGTTCTGTCCAGTTTGCGGATACGGCCGCTGGGCTCCTTGTGGTCCTTGCTGATGTGAACCACCTGACCTTTACTGCTCTTCCTAACCAGGTGCCGTCGGACCCCCGGAACATCTTCAAACCGGTGACCTGGGAAGCCGAATTAAAGAGAGTATTAAAGAAAATCAGAAACTGATTAATAACGGCTGCTTAAACTTATCTGGATAACGTTTACACTTTTAGAAACCTGTGATGTTACTACCAGACATTTATTTACAACCCAGTGTGATCAGGTTCCATATTAAAAAGCTGTGAGTCAGACTTATAATGTTATTTTAATTTTAAAGGGGCTTAAAACATGAAAGGGCATCAATCATCTCATGATCTTCCACTTAATCCTCAACTAGGGTCGCGAGGGGCTTCCCCCATGTCTTTTGGGCACTTTGCAGATAATCGATGGGTGCACACAACTTATAGAAACACACTATATAGGGGCAATTTAGAGCAGCCAATTCACCTTTAATCCACGTTTTTGGATTGTGGGAGGAAACCGGAGAAAGCCCACATGCACACTGGCCACCGTGCCTAGTCATGCACATATTTAATGTCATTATTTTAGAGATAATGTGGGAAATGGGGTGGCACAGTGGCTTAATGGTTAGCACGTCTACCTCTGAGGATCCAGGTTTGAATCCCGATCTGGGGATGTTCTCTGGTTTCCTTTCACAGTCCAAAAAGGTCAATTGGCTGCTCTAAATTGCCCCTATATAATGTGTGAGGGAGTATGCCCAGCAGTGTATTGGATTGGATCTGCCCAGCATCCAAATCCTTCTTCAGTGGATAAGCATGGGAAACCCTACTCGACCCTAGTGTAGGATTAAGAGGAAGATAATAAATAAGCAACTGCTGGGTCACTTCTGTCTCTTTGGTTCTTGTAAATCACATATTAATGTTATTTAAGTGTTTTCTGTTGTTTGCAGAAGTAAAGATGGCATTATTTTGCAAATATACTTTTTATATATACGTTTTTTTTTTTTTATAAATAATATACATATTATTTCGTTTGAAGCCATGCAAATGAGATGCTGAGATCAGCAGTGTACATCATGAGCAAGCTGCTCTAACTGAGCTGCCCCCTTACCTCAGACTACCCCCTAACACAATTAGACACAATTCTCTTTGTCTGTAGAGTCAAAGTGAACCATTGTTCCAATTTAGAAAAAGCGGTGTGTAAAGCAATCTGACTTATTTAATCTCTCCAGCCATCACACACACAACACAAATGCCGGATTTATAGCCAGAGAAGAAAGAAAATCAAGAGAACATGCAGTCATGTTATAAACAGCTAAAGAGATGAACGTTTAAACACAATTGCATGAAGAGAAAAAACAGTTCTCAATGCAACAACGCAACAGAACTGAGATTACTTTGGTTTCACAAAAAAACTATGTACAGAATTTACAACAAGCAAAATATTAAATAAAAAAAATAATAAATAAACCACCCCTATATCGTGTTAAATTACTTAATCCTAAATTAATTCTGCTTGTGAAGTATAAAATTAAGTAGAAATTAGGCAAAATTCATTAATTACCACTAATTACTTCATTAACTCGTCAATTTTTTTTTATTGATACATGTGTTGTCATTGACGATGAACAATTGAATAACTAATTATTCATCCATTATCTCCCGCTTTATCCTCTATTAGGGTCGCGGTGGGGTTCCCCATACCCATCCAGAGGAGAACGTCTCAGGCGCTGGGCAGATAGACCCAGGACAGGGCGCCAACCTATCGCTGGGCACACACTCACTCACACAGACACACTCTATATGGGGCAATTTGGAGAATTCAATTGACTTGATCCATGTTTTTGGACTGTGGGAGGAAACCGGAGAACCCGGAGGAAACCCACGCAGACACGGGGAGAACATGGAAACTCCACTCAGATGGGGATTCGAACCGGGAATCCCTAGCGCTGAGAGGCGAACGTGCTAACTACTAAGCCACCGTGCCGCCTAATAACTGATTAGTGGTAATTAATTAATATTTTATACTTCATATGGAGAATATTTAAAAAACTTTTTTAAAAACCACCCCTATATCGTGTTAATTTACTTTCTCCTTAATTAATTCAGCTTGTGAAGTAAAAAAATTAGTAGAAATTCGGCAATTTCTCCATAGAAAACAAAATTCATTAATTACCACTAAATAACTCGTAAATTTTTTTATTGATACGTATTGATTGTCATTGACGATGAACAATTGAATAACTAATTAGAGGTAATTAATTAATATTTTATGCTTCACAAGCAGAATATTTAAAAAAAACCTTTTTTAAACCCCCCCCTATATTGTGTTAATTTACTTTATCCTTAATTAATTCAGCTTGTGAAGTATACAATTAAGTAGAAAACGGGCAATTTAGCCATAGAAAACAATATTGATTAATTACCACTAATTAGTTATTCAATTGGTAAATTTTTTTTATTGATACATGTGTTGTCATTGACGATGAACCACTGAATAACTAATTAGTGGTAATTAATTACTATTTTATACTTCACAAGCAGAATATTTAAAAAAAAACTTTAAAAACCGCCCCTATATCGTGTTAAATTACTTTCTCCTTAATTAATTCAGCTTGCGAAGTATACAATTAAGTAGAAAACGGCCAATTTAGCCATAGAAAATAATATTGATTAATTACCACTAATTAGTTATTCAATTGGTCAATTTTTTTTATTGATTTATGTGTTGTCATCGACGATGAACAATTGTGCAAAGTTGTAGTGTAATTGGGACGTAGGTGAAATAGCATTTGCAAAGTTTTTACCAGACACACAGACAAACATCCATCCATTATCTTCCGCTTTATCCTCTATTAGGGTCGCTGGGGGGCCCATCCAGGGGAGAACGTTTTGGGCGCTGGGCAGATAGACCCAGGACAGGGCGCCAATCCATAACTGGGCACACACTCACTCAAACAGACACACTCTATATGGGGCAATTTGGAGAATTCAATTCACTTGATCCATGTTTTTGGACTGTGGGAGGAAACCGGAGAACCCGGAGGAAACCCACGTGGACACGGGGAGAACATGGAAACTCCACCCGGATGGGGATTCGAACCGGGAATCCCTAGTACTAGAGGAGAACATGCTAATCACTAAGCCACCATGTCGCCCCACAGACACACAGATGAAGCTAATATAAGGGTGGGAACAATATATTTAATAGACTCACTCTTAATGCCGTCTAAATCCACGGTGGCCAGCATCTGCGCCTCGCTCTCGTCAGTCGGCATGTGTTGGTAGCGTGCCAGCTCGGTGGCCGTCAGGTCTCCAGTGCGCCGCCGCTCGTGCAGGTCGTAGCAGCGTGCCGGTCTGGGGCAGGCATCAGGAGTGACTGGTGGGACCACAGACGGGGCGGATGCTGTCCTGCCGTTTGGCCTTGCATCACTACAGGGTGAGAAAGACAGAATGCTTGGTGTCAGCAGTGTGTAAGTACAGCTACATATCACAATAGAACACATCCATCCATCATCTTCCGCTTTATCCTATATTAGGGTCGCGGGGGGTTCCCCATGCCCATCCAGGGGAGAACGTTTCGGTCGCTGGGCAGATACACCCAGGACAGGACACCAATCTATCTCTGGGCACACACTCACTCACACAGACACACTCTATATGGGGCAATTTGGAGAACTCAATTGACTTGATCCATGTTTTTGGACTGTGGGAGGAAACCAGAGAACCCGGAGGAAACCCACGCGGACACGGGGAGAACATGGAAACTCCACCCAGATGGGGATTCGAACCGGGAACCCCTAGCGCTGAGAGGAGAACATGCTAACCACTAAGCCACCATGCCGACCATCTAGCTATTATCTTCCGCTTAATCAAATACTAAGGACTAGGGTCATGGGGGTTCTCCATGCCCATCCAGGTGAACGTTTCGGGCGCTGGGCAGATACACCCAGGACAGGGCGCCAATCTATCTCTGGGCACACACTCACACACACACACACACACACACACACACACACACACTCTATATGGGGCAATTTGGAGAAGTCAATTGACTTGATCCATGTTTTTGGACTGTGGGAGGAAACAGGAGAACCCGGAGGAAACCCACGCGGACACGGGGAGAACATGGAAACTCCACCCAGATGGGGATTCGAACTGGGAACCCCTAGCGCTGAGAGGAGAACATGCTAACCACTAAGCCACCATGCCGACCATCTAGCTATTATCTTCCGCTTAATCAAATACTAAGGACTAGGGTCATGGGGGTTCTCCATGCCCATACAGGTGAACGTTTCGGGTGCTGGGCAAATACACCCAGGACAGGGCGCCAACCTATCGCTGGGCACACACTAACTCACACATACACACTCTATATGGGGCAATTTGGAGAAGTCAATGATCCATGTTTTTGGACTGTGGGAGGAAACCGGAGAACCCGGAGGAAACCCACGCGGCCACGGGGAGAACATGGAAACTCCACCCAGATGGGGATTCGAACCGGGAATCCCTAGCGCTGAGTGGAGAACATGCCAACCACTAAGCCACCGTGCCGCCTCACAATAGAATCATGGTGAAACAGGTGAACTTCTAAATGTTAAAGACATG
>JAFMOC010000089.1:0-220000 GCA_019802505.1 Corydoras sp. C115 | reverse complement strand
TGAATGAATGAATGAGTGCGTGTGTCTGTGTGAGTGAGTGTGTGCCCAGCGATGGACTGGCGCCCTGTCCTGGGTGTATCTGCCCAGCGCCCGAGACGTTCTCCCCTGGATGGGCATGGGGAACGCCACCACGACCCTACTAGAGGATAAAGCGGGAGATAATGAATGAATGAATGAGTGCGTGTGTCTGTGTGAGTGAGTGTGTGCCCAGCGATGGACTGGCGCCCTGTCCTGGGTCTATCTGCCCAGCGCCCGAGACGTTCTCCCCTGGATGGGCATGGGGGACCCCACCGCGCTCCTAATAGAGGATAAAGCGGGAGATAATGAATGAATGAATGAATGGATGGAAATTGAGGTCACACTCGGCTAAAAGGTAGCAGTAGTCACAATCAGCCACTAGAGGGAGACAAACCATCGCTATAAATAAACTGTTTCACAGCAGTTCAAAATCGTACATTTTTTGTGCATTCTTCATCGTTTGTGCAGTTACATTAAAGCGTTTTAATGTTTATTTAATTTCACAAACACTTACAACTATATAAAATAGAACATTATATATAGTTTATCATTATATATTATATATATATTAACTATATAGAATAGAAAATTATTTTTGTACCCATTCAATCCTACAGTTTCAAATGAAAAGTGATGAAGTTCAAATATAAAAATGAATATTCATAGTAGGCGGCACGGTGGCTTGGTGGTTAGCATGTTCTCCTCTCAGCGCTAGGGATTTCCGGTTCAAATCCCCATCTGGGTGGAGTTTCCATGTTCTCCCCGTGTCTGCGTGGGTTTCCTCCGGGTTCTCCGGTTTCCTCCCACAGTCCAAAAACATGGATCAAGTCAATTGAGTTCTCAAAATTGCCCCATATAGAGTGTGTGTGTGTGAGTGAGTGTGTGCCCAGCGATGGATTGGCGTCCTGTCCTGGGTCTATCTGCCCAGCGCCCGAGACGTTCTCCTCTGGATGGGCATGAGGAACCCCACCACGACCCTAATAGAGGATAAAGCGGGAGATAATGAATGAATGAATGAATATTCATAGTAAAGAATAAAGTGTAACAAACTATAAGTCACTTTAAAGAGCAAATATTTCACAGTATTTAGTTATTTAGTAATAGTTCACAGTTTGTGCTTAGCAAACTTCAAAGGGCACATACTGTACATTGTTATTTAAATCCCAATAATAAGGCTTTTTATGTTTATTACTGCACATACAGAGAGATCTGAACTCCTCTTTTTTTAACTAATCGTTTCCTTTCTTCCTCTCCACTGTCCACAAAGTATGTTGTCATAGAGAGCTCTGCCTTTTTTTCAAACAAAGCGCAGGCTGAACTCTCTGGGCATGCTCAGTGCAATCCAGACATTCCAAAACATATCTTCTTGATGTTGAAAGAATATGACTTCGCACACCTACAGTGAGTCAGTCATGCAAAAGATGGCAGAGATCGACTGTAAAGGCATTCCTGAACAGCTCGGTCATGCTTCAGGAAAAGCAAGCACCTAACACCAAACCAAGGCCTGGTTATGAGCTTTGAGGAAAAATAATGACATTATTTACCATTTTACATATTAGGGGCGGCACGGTGGCTTAGTGGTTAGCACGTTCGCTGGATAATTTAACCCTAATTAGTGTGTGCGCGGGCGGCACGTTGGTTTAGCACGTTCTCCTCTCAGCACTAGGGATTCCCGGTTCGAATCCCCATCTGGGTGGAGTTTCCATGTTCTCCCCGTGTCCGTGTGGGTTTCCTCAGGGTTCTCCGGTTTCCTCCCACAGTCCAAAAACATGGATCAAGTCAATTGAGTTCTCCAAATTGCCCCATATAGAGTGTGTCTGTGTGAGTGAGTGTGTGCCCAGTGATAGACTGGCGCTTTGTCCTGGGTGTATCTGCCCAGCGCCCGAAACGTTCTCCCCTGGATGGGCATGGGGAAACCCCCACCCCCACCCCCGCGACCCTAATATAGGATAAAGCGGGAGATAATGGATGGATGGATATTACATAGTAACATATAATGTGGTGTATAGTACAATAAATAAACACACACACACACACATACATATACATATATATATACAGTGGGTTGCAAAAGTATTCATACCCCTTGAACTTTTCCATATTTTGTCACATTACAACCACAAACATAAATATATTTCACTGGAATTTAATGTGAAAGACCAACACAAAGTGGTATACAATTGTGAAGTGGAAGGAAAATTATACATGAATCAACATTTTTTTTACAAATAAAAAACTGAAAAGTGTGACGTGCAAAAGTATTCAGCCCCCTTTTCCCTGAGTGCAACCAATTGCATTCAGAAGTTGCCTGATGAGTGCTAATGACTCAAAGGGTCCACCTGTGTGTAATCTAATCTCAGTACAAATACAGCTGCTCCGTGACGGCCTCAGATGTTGGTTAAGAGAATATTGGGGAGCAAACAGCATCATGAAGTCCAAAGAACACACCAGACAGGTTAGGAATATGGTTTTGGAGAAGTTTAAAGCAGGCTTAGGTTATAAAAAGATTTCCAAAGCTTTGAACATCTCACGGAGCACTGTTCAATCCATCATCCGGAAATGGAAAGAGTATGGCACCACAGTAAACCTGCCAAGACAAGGCCGTCCACCCAAACTTACAGGCCGAACAAGGAGATCACTGATCAGAGAGGCAGCCAAGAGGCCCATGGTGACTCTGGATGAAATGCAGAGAGCCACAGCTCAGGTGGGGGAAACTGTCCACAGGACAACAATTAGTCGTGCACTACACAAATGTGGTCTTTATGGAAGAGTGGCAAGGAGAAAGCCATTGTTAAAAGAAAACCATAAGAAGTCCCGTTTGCAGTTTGCCAGAAGCCATGTTGAGGACACAGCAAACATGTGGAAGAAGGTGCTTTGGTCAGACGAGACCAAAATTGAACTTTTTGGCCACAATGCAAAACGCTACAGTTGTGATCAAATTTATTCAACCCCCAATGCTGCGAAGGGTTTTATGGAATTCAGTGCACATTTGTAATTGTGTTCATAATGAAATCTTACAAGGACTTGTTAAAGAACTAAATGCAACTAAGATAGCATCAATTGTTTTTGTCATAAAGTATTAAATGGCCTTTTTGTGATTTCTTCATTGACACAATTATTCAACCCCTTTACAACTACCACTCATAAGAACAGAGGTTCATTCCAGTGTTTTCAATCAGGTATTGAAAACACCTGTGGATGTCAACGAGCAGCAATCAAGCATGATAAGCACCAATTAGGCAGATTTAAAAGGACTGTGATACTCAGCTCCTTCTAGACATCTACTGGGTGTTTACAAGCATGGTGAAGGCAAGAGAATGGTCCCAGAAGACAAGAGAAGAGGTTATTGCTCTTCACAAGAATGGCAATGGATATAAAAAGATTGCGAAGTTGTTAAATATTCCAAGAGACACTATCGGAAGTATCATTCGCAAGTTCAAGTTAAAGGGCACAGTGGAAACGTTACCTGGTCGTGGCAGAAAGAAGATCCTGACCGCGACTGCTGTGCGCTACCTGAAGCGTAATGTGGAGAAAAATCCCCGCGTGACTGCTAAGGAACTGAAAAAAGACCTGTCAGATGTGGGCACTGAAGTTTCAGCTCAGACAATAAGGCGCGCACTGCATAACGAAGACCTCCATGCCAGAACTCCCAGGCGCACCCCCTTGCTGACTCAAAGAACAAGAAAAGTCGACTGCAGTATGCCAAAAGTCATGTGGACAAGCCACAAAGGTTTTGGGACAGTGTACTGTGGTCATATGAAACTAAATTAGAACTGTTTGGGACAATGGACCAGTGCTATGTTTGGAGGAGGAAGAACCAGGCTTATGAACAAAAGAACACCTGCCTACTGTGAAGCATGGCGGGGGTCAATTATGCTTTGGGGCTGTTTTGTGCTTCTAATGGTACAGGAAATGCTTCAACGTGTGCAGGGTACCATGAATTCCCTTCAGTACCAGGAGATCTTGGAGGAAAAATGTGATGGAGTCAGTCACAAACCTGCGGCTTGAGAGACGTTGGACCTTCCAACAGGACAATGATCCGAAGCACACATCCAAGTCCACTAGAGCATGGTTGAACATGAAAGGCTGGAACATTCTAGAGTGGCCATCGCAATCACCAGACTTAAATCCAATTGAGAACCTCTGGTGGGACCTAAAGAAGGCAGTTGTAGTGCGCAAGCCTAAGAATGTGACTGAACTGGAGGCTTTTGCCCATGAAGAAGGGGCTAAGATACCCATAGGTCGCTGCAAGACCACTTGTGTCAAGCTATGCTTCACGCTTGAAAGCTGTCATAACTGGAAAAAGGATGTTGTACTAAGTACTAAAAAATAATGTCACTAGGGGGTTGAATAAAACTGATAATGATGTGAGCACAGTAAAGACATTTGTGGTTATTCCATCATAAATATTATGTTATATTTGTCTAATTTATAAGTGCCTCTTTGATATAATTGTAAATAAGATGACTGAAATGATCCAAATCAATGTCAAACTGGCCAAAACACTTTATTTCAGTGGGGGTTGAATAAATTTGATCACAACTTTATGTGTGGCGGAGAAATAACACTGCACATCACTCTGAAAACACCATCCCCACTGTCAAATATGGTGGTGGCAGCATCATGCTCTGGGGGTGCTTCTCTTCAGCAGGGACCGGAAGTTGGTCAAAGTTGATGGGAAGATGGATGGAGCCAAATACAGGGCAATCTTGGAAGAAAAACCTGTTGGAGTCAGCAAAAGATTTGAGACTGGGCTGAGGTTCACCTTCCAGCAGGACAACGACCCTAAACATAAAGCCAGAGCTACAATGGAGTGGTTTAAAAAAAAGAACATTCATGTGTTAGAATGGCCCAGTCAAAGTCCAGACCTAAACCCAATTGAGAATTTGTGGCAAGAATCTCAAAAAAACTGCTGTTCACAAACGCTCTCCATCCAATCTGACTGAGCTTGAGCTGTTTTGCAAGGAGGAATGGGCAAGAATTTCAGTCACTAGATGTGCAAAGCTGGTGGAGACATACCCTAAAAGACTTGCAGCTGTAATTATGTTCTTTTGAAATGTTTTGTCAGTGTTGAGGATAAACATCAAAGCATAAAAAATATTTAAATATAAGCTTCTTTAGCGAGTAGAAAGAAATCTGGCTTGTTTCATCATTATTCTTAACTCATAATGGGGAGAGGGGGGTGGCACTCCCATGCCCATCCAGGTGAGAACGTCTTGTGCGCTGGGCAGATCCAACCAGGACAGAGCACCAAGCCATCACTTACAGATACACTACATAGGGGCAATTTTGAAAGGGCCAATTTACCTTAAATCCATGTTTTAGGACTATAGAAGGAAACTGGAGAACTCACGAGGAGAACCTGAAAACTTCCAGATCGGGATTGGTATTCGGACCTACCTTGGATCCCGAGGGCTGAGAGGCGAACATGCTAACCACAACACATTTATATCCTTTCATTCATTCATTATCTCCCGCTTTATCCTCTATTAGGGTCGCGGTGGGGTTCCCCATGCCCATCCAGGGGAGAACGTCTCGGGCGCTGGGCAGATAGACCCAGGACAGGGCGCCAATCCATCGCTGCACATTTATATCATTTGAAATAATTATCAACAAAAGACATGGTATGATACTTTAATAAGATGCACACACACACACACACACACACACACACACACACACACACACACACACACACACACACACACACACACACACACACACAGCATTGTGGGGACTAGAAATAGATTTCAATTCATTTCAGAGACGTAATCAAACCATAACCAGACTTCAAAACCCAAATACTTCTACCCTAATAATAACCAGAACCTTAACCCTAACTCTAGAACATGCTTTTACTCCAAAGCTAAGACATTTTTACAGTGTGGGGAACAGTTACAGTCTTTGAAATAACATGAGGTCCCCATATGTGAGTTTGGAACACACAGACAGACGCAGACGGCTTCATTTCATCTACTCACACTAATGCCACACGCCGTCATCACATCGGTGTTACTGCAGTACTGACAATCACCCAACAGCCAAATAATACCTGCTCTGTGAGGGTCACAATGATGAGAATTAACTATGTAGGGCAACAAACTACAATCTGCATCTATATTAGTGTGCACCTGTTAACATTTAGAACGAGTGCAGAAACAAGGAGGCGTGTCTAATAAAGTGGCCTATGAATGGTATAAATACTGTGAAATGCTGTTATCCATCCATTTTCTCCCACTTTATCCTCTATAAGGGTCGCGGGGGTGGGGGGGGTTCCCCATGCCCATCCAGGGGAGAACGTTTCGGGCGCTGGGCAGATACACCCAGGACAGGTCGCCAATCCATCGCTGGGCACACACTCACTCACACAGACACACTCTATATGGGGCAATTTGGAGAACTCAATTGACTTGATCCATGTTTTTGGACTGTGGGAGGAAACCCACGCGGACACGGGGAGAACATGGAAACTCCACCCAGATGGGGATTCGAACCAGGAATCCCTAGTGCTGAGAGGAGAACATGCTAACCACTAAGCCACCATGCCACACTTAATGTGAAATGTAAAAATATATTCATTCATTCATTCATTCATTATTTTCCGCTTTATCCTCTATTAGGGTCGCGGTGGGGGGGGGGTTCCCCATGCCCATCCAGGGTAGAACGTTTTGGGCGCTGGGCAGATAGACCCAGGACAGGGTGCCAATCTATCACTGGGCACACACTCACTCTCACAGACACACTCTATATGGGACAATTTGGAGAACTCAATTGACTTGATCCATGTTTTTGGACTGTGGGAGGAAACCGGAGAACCCGGAGGAAACCCACGCGGACACGGGGAGAACATGGAAACTCCACCCAGATGGGGATTCGAACCAGGAATCCCTAGCGCTGAGAGGAGAACATGCTAACCACCAAGCCACCATGCCACCCTTACTGTGAAATGTAAAAATATAATAATAATAAATCAACACTGTATGAATAGTGCTGTAATAAACCCAAACACACAGAACTAATCACAGACTCTTTCATGGCTCCTGCCGTTGTATTAGATGCTGCTCGGTGGCAACACTGTGACAGAGCACAGTTGTTCCACCTTACAGCACTTTGATCCTGGGTTCCGTTTGTCGGTGTGCAGTCTGCATGTCTTCCTCACGCCTCTGGGGATGTTCTCCCCGGACTCGGGATTCCTCCCACATTCCGTAGCCATGCAGACAGGTGTATGCTAATCCTAAACACCCCATGATCGTGTGTGTGTGTGCATATAGGGATCAGACGGTTACAGATTTTGATGGTATGATCAAAATAATCACGATTATTATACAATAATTAACTTTATAAAAAGTGCATTAAGCTCTAGGGCGGCACGGTGGCTTAGTGGTTAGCATGTTCTCCTCTCAGCGCTAGGGATTCCCGGTTCGAATCCACATCTGGGTGGAGTTTCCATGTTCTCCCCGTGTCTGCGTGGGTTTCCACTGGGTTCTCCGGTTTCCTCCCACAGTCCAAAAACATGGATCAAGTCAATTGAGTTCTCCAAATTGCCCCATATAGAGTGTGTCTGTGTGAGTGAGTGTGTGCCCAGCGATAGATTGGTGTCCTGTCCTGGGTCTATCTGCCCAGAGACGTTCTCCCCTGGATGGGCATGGGGAACCCCTCCCCCCCCCGCGACCCTAGTAGAGCCGTGGAATCTGAAGGTTCTCGGTTTGATTCCAGGTCCTTTCAAGTACTATGGCTAAAGTACCTTTGAGCAAAGCACCCAACCTAATTGCGCGCGGTGTGTGTGTGTGTGTATGTATGTATGTATGTATGTATGTATGTATGTATGTATGTATATATATATATATATATATGTGTATACACATGTGTGTGTGTGTGTGTGTATACACATGTGTATGTGTGTGTGTGTATACACATGTGTATGTGTGTGTGTGTGTATACACACATGTGTATGTGTGTGTGTGTATACACGTGTGTGTATATACATGTATATGTGTGTGTGTGTGTGTGTATACACATGTGTATGAGTATGTGTGTGTGTGTGTATACATGTGTATATCTGTGTATACACATGTGTATGTGTATATACACATGTGTATGTGTATGTGTGTGTATACACATGTGTATGTGTATGTGTGTGTATACACATGTGTATGTGTATGTGTGTGTGTGTATACACACATGTGTATGTGTGTGTGTGTGTACACGTGTGTGTGTATATACATGTATATGTGTGTGTGTGTGTATACACACATGTGTATGAGTATGTGTGTGTGTGTGTATACATGTGTATATGTGTGTATACACATGTGTATGTGTATATACACATGTGTATGTGTGTGTGTGTATACACATGTGTATGTGTATGTGTGTGTGTGTATACACACATGTGTATGTGTGTGTGTATACACGTGTGTGTGTGTATACACGTGTGTGTGTGTATACACATGTGTATGTGTATGTGTGTATGTGTATACACATGTGTATATGTGTATGTGTATACACATGTGTATATGTGTGTGTGTGTGTGTATACACATGTGTATGTGTATACACATGTGTATATATATGTGTGTGTGTGTGTGTGTGTTTCACTGCACGGATGGCCTAAATGTGGAGGACAAACTCCTCTGTGTGTAATCACAACAGGCAAAATGGATCACTTTATCACTTTATTTAATGTAAACATAAAAATAACATTTTGTTATCGGAAACAAAACAGCACTGAGGAATATGTACACAAAACAAAGTCTTGTGTAAAAAAAAAAATAAAGAAAGAAAAGAAGGATTGTTTCCCATACATATTCATATCCCTATGAAAGAAACCCTGGTTTCTCTGTGAGGACAGTGTAAACAGAGAAGTCTGTGCTGCGAGTGGAACTTTATTTTTGTTCTGTGACACATGGGCCTAATGTTCCGGCTACCGGCATGATCCACATTTTTCTTATTATTTCAATCCTTTATTTGTTTACTATAACTCTAGAAAATAGACTAAACCAAATCTGTAACTGCTGCACCCCCCCCCCCCCCTTCCACAGCTCACAGGGATTTATAATGTATTCTGATTCTGAATGTTGCTGATGATAATGATGATGATGATGTTGAGGCGCTCTTAGAATTAATGAATTGTAACATTTTTATTTGTGATTAATTACAAAATGATTAATCGTCTCATCCCTATATGTATATTGTGTGTACATTTTAATCACAATACCAGCATCAAGCAAACCATCCATCCATCCATTATCTTCCGCTTTACCCGATATTAGGGTCGCGGGGGGGGGGGGGGGGGGGGGTTCCCCATGCCCATCCAAGGGAGAACATTTCAGGCGCCGGGCAGATACACCCAGGACAGGGTGCCAATCTATCACTGGGCACACTCTCACTCACACACACACACACACACACTCTATATGGGGCAATTTGGAGAACTCAATTGACGTTGTCCTTGTTTTTGGACTGTGGGAGGAAACCGGAGAACCCGGAGGAAACCCACGCGGACACAGGGAGAACATGGAAACTCCATCCAGATGGGGATTCGAACCGGGAATCCCTAGTGCTGAGAGGAGAACATGCAAACCACCAAGCCACCGTGTCACCCTTATTGTGAAATGTACAAATATATTCATTCATTCATTATCTTCCGCTTTATCCTCTATTAGGGTTGCGGGTTCCCCATGCCCATCCAGGGGAGAACGTTTCGGGCGCTGGGCAGATACACCCAGGACAGGGCACCAATCCATCGCTGAGCACACACTCACTCACACACACACACACACACACACACACTCTATATGGGGCAATTTGGAGAACTCAATTGACATGATCCATGTTTTTGGACTGTGGGAGGAAACCGGAGAACCCGGAGGAATCCCACACGGACATGAGGAGAACATGGAAACTCCACCCAGATGGGGATTCGAACCGGGAATCCCTAGTGCCGAGAGGAGAACATGCTAACCACTAATTATAATAATTATTATTATTATTATTTAAGTCATGCTCATACTCGCACAGCAAGGGATGCTGTTTTGGAGCAGAAAGCCTTCTCAGCACAGATATCCAATGTTTTCCAAACGATCCCCTGGGTTTACACCCCAATCCAAACTCACGAACCCGGCGTATTTAGTTACGGTTTCCCACAGGAAGGGTGCAGCAGTGGACACTATTTGAATTTTTATTTTAACAATGCCCCCTCCCGACAACCTGCTATCTTATAGCCGAACGACACCCGATCCTGTTACAACAGAGACAAACGGCGGGGTGAAAACAAGCGGCTGAGACGCCTTCACATCGCGGTTTTAAGTGGTTCCCCATGCCCATCCAGGGGAGAACGTTTCGGGCTCTGGGCAGATAAACCCAGGACAGGGCGCCAATCCATCACTGGGCAACATAATATTTAATGATTTTTTGAGTGTTGGATGTTTGCCATTGTAGTGGCACTTTGAGATTTTCCATAATGAAAAGTGCGTTACAAATAAAATTTATTATTATAAATATCCATCCATCCATTATCTCCAGCTTTATCCTCTAACAGGGTCGCAGTGGGGTTCCCCATGCCCATCCAGGGGAGAACGTTTTCCCACAGGAAGGGTGTTGTAGTGGACACTATTTGAATTTTTATTTTAACAATGCCCCCTCCCGACAACCTGCTATCTTATAGCCGAACGACACCCGATCCTGTTACAACAGAGACAAACGGCGGGGTGAAAACAAGCTGAGACGCTTTCACATCGAAGCCATTGACCTTCTGAGTGGGTCCTCACCATCTGTTCATGAGGAAGGACCGTTCCGAGTAGAAAGTAGCTGAGTCAGTCAGGAAGTCCAGCCACAAAGTCGTGTTCTTTAAGTCACATGGCGTTTCCTCTGACATTGCTCATGTACGTTTCAAGAAAGTTGCCCGTATCAGATAAGAGCGAACATTTCGAGTTTCTCCCAAGATAGATACACATTAATAAAGCTCTTACACCAGAACATACAGATAAGTTATGACTTTATCCAGAGATTAACTGTTTGTACCGAAATGTTCTCCCCTGGATGGGCATGGGGAACCGCCCCACGACCCTAATAGAGGATAAAGCGGAAGATAATGGATGGACTTACAAAGCGGGCGACACGGTGGCTTAGTGGTTAGCACGTTCGCCTCTCTGCACTTGGGATTCCCGGTTCGAATCCCCATCTGGGTGGAGTTTCCATGTTCTCCCCGTGTCCACCTGGGTTTCCTCCGGGTTCTCCGGTTTCCTCCCACAGTCCAAAAACGTGGATCAAGTCAATTGAGTTCTCCAAATTGCCCCATATAGAGTGTGTCTGTGAGTCAGTGTGTGCCCAGCAATAGATTGGCACCCTGTCCTGGGTGTATCTGCCCAGCGCCCGAAACGTTCTCCTCTGGATGGGCATGGGGAACCGCCTCATGATTCTAATAGAGGGTAAAGCAGAAGATAATGGAGGGACTTACAAAGCGGGCGACACAGTGGCTTAGTGGTTAGCACGTTCGCCTCTCTGCACTTGGGATTCCTGGTTCGAATCCCCATCTGGGTGGAGTTTCCATGTTCTCCCCGTGTCCACCTGGGTTTCCTCCGGGTTCTCCGGTTTCCTCCCACAGTCCAAAAACGTGGATTAAGTCAATTGATTTTTCCAAATTGCCCCATATAGAGTGTGTCTGTGTGAGTGAGTATGTGCCCAGCGATGGATTGGCGCCCTGTCCTGGGTGTATCTGCCCAGCGCCCGAATCGTTCTCCCCTGGATGGGCATGGGGAACCCCCCCGCGACCCTAATAGAGGATAAAGCGGAAGATGATGGATGGATGGATGGAAGGTCTTGCGTAATCAAGATCCTCCACAACAAAAGTTGGACTGGAACCTGCAATTACTGAGCTTTATCCTTTTAATTGTTGAGTGGTGTGGGACGATCCAGGCTTTCACTCGCCAAGATCATGTAAACAAAACGGGAAAAAATGGGAAACGCAGCCAATTCCTTAATATCAAATCAAAAATGAGCAAACTTTGGAAAATGCTTACATCAGCTGTATGCTGTAATGCTGTATGCACATAGACATGGACATGTTCAGCTGCTCAGACGTCAGGGAGATTTAATGTGGTAATCACTGCCTTCCACCCACATGACCTCTGAACAACAATGATGCACTGGGGTTATTATAAAACGGCCTGAAAACAGTTTTGCAAGTCTCACCAGCTGTGTGTCGGTGCAAGTCATGACTACAGAACCCAGAGTAAGTGTGCATTAACACAAATGATATCTCAGAACACAAGGTGACCACAGTGACCAGCTGCTGTCTAACCTTGAAGTGTCCCAGCGCACTGATGAGCATTGTTTTACAGAATGCCCACCCTTATGTTGTAGATTCCTTCTTTACAACATTAGGAAGATCAGATACCTTCTTGACTGAACATGCTACCCAACTGCTTGTTCAAGCCCTCGTCCTATCCCAGCTTCATTATTGTAATGCGCTACTTGCCGGTATCCCAGCTTCCACAATCAGACCTCTACAACTAAGTCAAAACTCTGCAGCCCGACTTGTGTTCAACCCCCAAGAGAACTCATGTCCCTCCATTGGCTCCCTGTAGCTGCTGCATTCAGTACAAGTCACTGACTCTGGCCTACAGAACCATTTCTGGATCTTCCCCCTCCTACCTTCACTCTATCTTTTCAAAATACACTCCGACTCGTTCACTTCGCTCCGGTGATGATCGCCGCCTGGTGGTTCCACCTCACCGAGGAGCTAATTCTCACTCCGTGGCGTTCACCACTGCAAAACGGTGGAACGTTCTTCCCAACTCTGTCCGTAAGGCAGAATCACTAAACAGTTTTAAGAAACTACTGAAGACGCATCTTTTTAACAAATACCTGTTGTAAATTAAAAAAAGGGGGGCGGGGGGCGCAGCATCAAATAACATTCAAGTCTGATGATTTTACAGTGTAGTTGGTTTTTCTGCATAACTTCTGACTTGTAATGTTCTCATTTGTAAGTCGCTTTGGATAAAATCGTCTGCTAAATGACTAAATGTAAATGTAAGTCACTGACTCTGGTCTACAGAACCATTTCTGGATCTTCCCCCGCCTACATTCACTCTATCTTTTCAAAATACACTCCGACGCGTTCACTTCGCTCCGGTGATCATCGCCGCCTGGTGGTTCCACCTCACCGAGGAGCTAATTCTCACTCGGTGGCGTTCACCACTGCAAAACGGTGGAACCATCTTCCCAACTCTGTCCGTAAGGCAGAATCACTAAGCAGTTTTAAGAAACTACTGAAGACGCATCTTTTTAACAAATACCTGTTGTTAAAAAATAAATAAATAAATAAAATAAAAAGGGGGGGGGGGAGGGGCACAGCATCAAATAACAATCAGGTTTGATGATTTTACAGTGTAGTTGGTTTTCCTCACAACTTCTGACTTGTAATGTTCTCATTGGTAAGTCGCTTTGGATAAAATCGTCTGCTAAATGACTAAATGTAAATGTAAAGTCAATGTAGAAAGTCTAGACTTCCTTAAAAGCCCCAAGATCAAAACATCACAGGATTATTAGGGCCGACTTACTGCCAAACACCAGGATCACATGCATAGAGTACACTACATGCGCAAACACGCAGTCGCACACAACGCCCAGCGATTACTCGGGTTAAATCAAAACTATTTTAATCAGTAAAGCTGGACTGGAATGCCGTGGTGTTGGTATTGTACCACTGCATGACACCCTGACTTACGGACCCACCAGCGCTTGGACAACAACGGACACCGCAATCTGGGTATGAGACCAATATCAAAAGACGAGACCCAATACTCTACTTGGACTGGACTGCTTATCGTGTTCTGAATGTGTCATGGTGTAATCATTTTTGAGGACGCTGCAGACTAAACAGTCCTCATTAGAGGCAGTTTCAACCCCTCAGTCTAATTAACACCACTCTTAAGTATAGTTCTGTGTGCTTTACGATGTAGATGTAGATAGGGGCAATTTACATCTACGTGTGAATGTCCTTTACTGATTGCACAGCCTGAGCAGCGCGGTTTCCATTCTGTAATTTGACCTTTCGCTGATAAAACATTTATCACTAATACTTTTATCAAATTACAGCTAAATATCAGTTTAGAGTTTAACAGTTTAATCGACGTATGAACACACAAAGATTGAGATTAAGCAGCATGTTTGAGTTTGACAGTCAGGTTGATGAACAAATTATGGTTATATTAAGAAACTAAGCAATGTGAAGTGAAATAGAACAACTGTGGTTACTGAAAAAGAGTTTTGAATTCCAGTTTTAGAGAGTTTAATGATTTAATCTATAAATGTGATGAGTAAAGGCATTGACTCTGGCCTACAGAACCATTTCTGGATCTTCCCCCTCCTACCTTCACTCTATCTTATCAAAATACACTCCGACTCGTTCACTTCACTCCAGTGATGATTGCCGCCTGGTGGTTCCACCTCACCGAGGAGCTAATTCTCACTCGGTGGCGTTCTCCACTGCAAAATGGTGGAACGATCTTCCCAACTCTGTCCGTAAGGCAGAATCACTAAACAGTTTTAAGAAACTACTTAAGACGCATCTCTTTAACAAATACCTGTTGTAGGAAAAAAATGTAAAAAAAAAAATAAAAATAAAAAAAGGGGGGGGGGGGGCCGCAGCATCGAATAACAATCAGGTTTGATGAATTTACAGTAAAGTTGGTTTTCTCCATGGCTTCTGATTGTAATGTTCTCATTTATAAGTCGCTTTGGATAAAAGCGTCTGCTAAATGACTAAATGTAAATGTAAATGTTTTTAACAAAGCTCAATACGTCCCATCCATTATCTTCCGCTTTATCCTCTATTAGGGTCGCGGTGGGGTTCCCCATGCCCACCCAGGGGAGAATGTTTCGGGCGCTGGGCAGATACACCCAGGACAGGGCGCCAATCTATCGCTGGACACACTCACTCACATAAACACACTCTATATGGGGCAATTTGGAGAACTCAATTGACTTGATCCATGTTTTTGGACTGTGGGAGGAAACCGGAGAACCCGGAGGAAGCCCATACGGACACGGGGAGAACATGGAAACTCCACCCAGATTGGGATTCGAACCGGGAATCCCTAGTGCTGAGAGGAGAACGTGCTAACCACTAAGCCACCGAGCCGCCAAGCTCAACACATTCCTATTAAAAAGCATTTATACAAATAAAACTATTTAAAGATGGAGTCTGGGGTGCAGAGTCAGCTATATAGCACATTTGGAGCAATAAGGGTTAAGGGACCTTGCTTAAGACTCGGGATTTAATCCCAAAACCATCAGATTAAAAGTTCCACACCATAATCACGGAGATATCCTGCTATTTTTTTGCCAACATGACTAACAAGTATCCCAATGATGACAGGGATAAGATACAGAGTACGCCACGATACAGAACCTCTAGAACAATGAGAGTTGTAGGCCTTGCTGAAGGGCCACTTGGGATTTGAACCCCCAACTTTGAGACTGATAGCTCAACACCATAGACAACTCTGCATACAAACAATATTCATACAATATTAAATGTGCTATTACTTTTGTTCAGTTAATGTTCAGATTTTTCTTTGTTTCCAGCATATCATTCATGTGTTTTAATTTCTAAGCCACCTATTTTAAATTGGGGCGGCACGGTGGCTTAGTGGTTAGCATGTTCTCCTCTCAGCACTGTAGACTATCCGAAAATAAAGAACCTTGTTGTGGCTTGAGGAGCTGTACCCGTTAATGTGCTGGTGTATAAATTTATCTCTTTTAATTAAACGGGTAAGGCGTGGTTTAGTGGTTAGCATGTTCTCCTCTCAGCACTAGGGATTCCCGGTTGGAATCCCCATCTGGGTGGAGTTTCCATGTTCTCCCCGTGTCTGTGTGGGTTTCCTCTGGGTTCTCCGGTTTCCTCCCACAGTCCAAAAACATGGATCAAGTCAATTGATTTCTCCAAATTGCCCCATATAGAGTGTGTTTGTGTGAGTGAGTGTGTGCCCAGCGATAGATTGGCGCCCTGTCCTGGGTGTATCTGCCCAGCGCCTGAAACGTTCTCCCTGGATGGGCATGGGGAACCCCCCCGCGACCCTAATAGAGGATAAAGTGGGAGATAATGGATGGATGGATATTTTAAATTGGTTTTTTGAGTTTCTCAGGACTCACTGGACGAAGGCGGGAAAAAAAACTGTCCAGAATACAGACAAACACATAGCTACCATGTGTCAGGAGACGTAATTATGTAAAAGAAATGTAATCACTGGATCTTTGTCTTTGTTGTTTATTGGTGCCATCAGTGTAGATACATGCAAATTCCCATTATATATATATATATAAAAAAAAAGATTACAATCAGTACATCACATGCTAACCTTACAGCAATGTAACGCATAATATAAAGTATTTAAATCCATTAAAAATCCAATGACTTTAAATGATTATCTCACACAGAACATCCACCAAGACCATGTGGTAAAGCGCAATTAAACATGCAATTTCCTGTTTAGATCCTCACAAGTCGCCTGAGGTTTATAAACTGTACTGCATTGCCTCTTGACTTCATACGGAATCTCTCTAGATCATTCCGACTTAAAAGGGTCCCCCACTTCTGGCCTCTCCAAAGCATACCAGAGGTTTTAATGCCGTTCAGGTTAGAGGACGGGGATGGCTTTGATAAACCGTTGGTTCCGTGATCAGTAAACCATTTCGGGTTGATTCTAGAATGTGCCATCCTTACTGTTCTGACAAAAGATCAACATGGTCCAACTTTACCTTCCTTTCTGAGGCAGAGGTGTTTCGGTTTAATAACTGCTGGTGTAATGTGATGTAAAATCCCCAACCTTTCAACACACCCACATAAACGTTCTAGTTTCTAGAGAGTGTAGATATACACAATCACTAAAAATGTCTGCAGTGCTACTGGGATACTGGGACTTTATTCTGTCAGTTGCTTATTTTGTGGGTTGAGCTTATTAGAGGACAGGACGGCCGATGTTCTAAAAAATTTATAGCTAGCGAGTGGGTGTGTAGACGTTTATATAACAACCCAGGTGCAATAGCAGAAAACAAACAATCAAGAGTAAAGAGGTGGAAACTAATAAAAATATGGAACACTGTAGACTATCCGTAAATAAAGAACCTTGTTGTGGCTTGAGGAGCTGTACCCGTTAATGTGCCGGTGTATAAATATATCTCTTTTAATTCAACGGGTAAGGCGTGGTTTAGTGGTCAGCACGTTCTCCTCTCAGCGCTAGGGATTTCCGGTTCGAATCCCAATCTGGGTTGAGTTTCCATGTTCTCCCCGTGTCCGTGTGGGTTTCCTCCGAGATCTCCGGTTTCCTCCCACAGTCCAAAAACATGGATCAAGTCAATTGAGTTCTCCCAATTGCCCCATATAGAGTGTGTCTGTGAGTGAGTGTGTGCCCAGCGATGGATTGGCGCCCTGTCCTGGGTGTATCTGCCCTGCGCCCGAGACGTTCTCCCCTGGATGGGCATGGGGAACCCACCCGCGATCCTGATAGAGAATAAAGCGGAAGATAATGGATGGATGATGCTGTGAGTGGGCGGCATGTTGACGTACTCGATTCAAGGTGAATTGGCTGCTTTAAATTACCCCTATATTTGAGTGAATGGGGCTTAGTATTTAGCACGTTCGCTATGGATTCCCAGTTCGAATCCCAATCTGGGTGGAGTTTCCATGTTCTCCCCGTGTCCGCGTGGGTTTCCTCCGGGTTCTCCGGTTTCCTCCCACAGTCCAAAAATATGGATCAAGTCAATTGAGTTCTCCAAATTGCCCCATATAGAGTGTGTCTATGTGTGCGAGTGTGTGCCCAGCGATAGATTGGCGCCCTGTCCTGGGTGTATCTGCCCAGCGCCCGAGACGTTCTCCCCTGGATGGGCATGAGGAACCCCACCACGACCCTAATAGAGGATAAAGCGGAAGATAATGGATGGATGGAGCCAGCACTACAGATACAGATGTTGTTTTTCATATATACCTATGAAAAACTCCATGAAAATCACCCCTTTTGTTTTCATACAAAAGAAAAAATTTTTGTTCATGTTTCAGTCAATGGAATATTTGAAAGGTCAACAAGGCAACGCAGACGGATAGTGTTTAAACATCGTTTAGCAAAGCTTATCTCAGAGTAACAGGCCATCCAGGTAATTAAGCCAAGGTACCGATTTGCGAGCGTGTACTCACCACGTGTTCAGCCAGCCCTGCAGTTACAGAGGTGTCAGCAATGTCCTGAGGGTCACTCATGGCTCAGCGTGGCGTGTGTGAAGGTGATTAGTTGATTGTGCGTTAGCCTTTTTCTCTTTCGCTCAGACTCAGCCGGGAGATGTCGGGCAGCATAACCTGAAATGAAGACGCATATCGGGACGCTGTTATCAGACACGCGGCACGTGACAGAACTAATATGGATTCTTAAATGCTGCATACTGCGCAGTGTGACCTGACGTTTTGTATTCAGGGTGTATCCTGTCTGGACAAAGTCAAAGCTACCATTTGCCGAGCAATTGAATGCTGACTAACAAAGGGATTTCATCACACTTCCCAAACAACCATGAGACAAGAGGCTGCCAAATCCACCCAGTCTCTACAGGTGGTGACATTATTCACCATCACAGCTTTCATTTCCCTTTAAAGCTATCTGGGTTCAGCCCAGAATGTGGTAACTAACAACAACAGAGGTAAACTATAATCATATAATAGTTTATAATAATAGTTTGTCCTCAATATTAAAAAAAATACTCTGAAAAGTGAAGATAGCAACAGCACTATCCTCAATAACTTTCTTTTATAGTCCCAACTGAGGCGTTGACTGAGACGGTGGCTTAGTGGTTAGCATGTTCTCCTCTCAGCACTAGGGATTCCCGGTTCGAATCCCCATCTGGGTGGAGTTTCCATGTTCTCCCCGTGTCCGCGTGGGTTTCCTCCGGGTTCTCCGGTTTCCTCCCACAGTCCAAAAACATGGATCAAGTCAATTGAGTTCTCCAAATCGCCCCATATAGAGTATGTCTGTGAGTGAGTGTGTGCCCAGCGATGGATTGGCGCCCTTTCCTGGGTGTATCTGCCCAGCGCCCGAAACGTTCTCCCCTGGATGGGCATGGGGAACCCCCCCACCCCCGCGACCCTAATAGAGGATAAAGTGGAAAATAATGAATGAATGAATGATATAATCCCAACTAATATATTGACATGACTAATTACCAAGTAATTACCAGGGAGCGATAGCTCAGTGTTTAGGGTGTTGGGCTATCAATCTGAAGGTTGGGGGTTCAAATCCCAGGTCCACTGAAGTTACCAATGTGGGTCCTTGAGCAAGACCCTTAACCCTAATTGCTCCAGGGGTGTTGTGATTAACCCTGTGCTCAGCTTGTAAGTCGCTTTGGATAAAAGCGTCTGCTGAATGACCAAATGTAATGTAAATGTAAGTAAGGACCAATTAAAGTAATCAGACAGCCTCTATGGCCAAAAGTATGTCAGCACATTGCCATCATCTGACATTTCCAATTCAAAACCCAGAGCATTTGCAGCCGCCTTCACTTCTGTTCAAAGGTTTTACAGTATAAAGAATGTTTCTATGAGGTTAAAGGGTGGAGGGGGGTTTGTGAGGTTTTCTTAAGTCCCTCCACACTAGTTTTAGGGATACAATCATGTTATCCAATTGGAAAGCGTATTGGTATTGGTATTGCATGCTACAGTATTATTCTTCTGCTTATATGGACCCAAAAGACTTTTTCTAAATAAGGAGTAAGCACATACTTTTGGCCATATAGTCTATAATCTTCATTTCACCTAACCGAACAATAAATGCATCACAAGCTTACATGAGTAATTAACGGTTAGGAAAACAGAACAACAAGCTGTTTACACAAAAATACAAAGCGAAACCATTCCCGTTTTTGGCGACATCAAGTTCCAATGACAGAGCATATACACTTAATGGATGCCAGAACTGGGACACATCCCTCCAAAATTGACTGCATATCATTAGAAGTTGGTAGCTTCTTTGCAGCTATAACAGCTACCGCTCTTCTGAGACGTCTTGGACTATATACATGTACATTTTTGTTTATTTTCCTAAAAGGTCTGACACAGGGGAGGCAGGTTGGCTTAGTGGTCAGCATGTTCTCCTCTCAGCGCTAGGGATTCCCGGTTCGAATCCCAATCTGGGTGGAGTTTCCATGTTCTCCATATCTTCGCGTGGGTTTCCTCCGGGTTCTCCGGTTTCCTCCCACAGTCCAAAAACATGGATCAAGTCAATTGAGTTCTCCAAATTGCCCCATATAGAGTGTGTTTGTGTGAGTGAGTGTGTGCCCAGTGATGGATTGGCACCCTGTCCTGGGTCTATCTGCCCAGCTTCTGAAACGTTCTCCCCTGGATGGGCATGGGGAACCCCCCCGCGAACCAAATAGAGAACCAAAAGACTTTTTCTAAATGAGGAGTAAGCACATACGTTCTCCCCTGGATGGGCATGGGGAACCCCCCCGCGAACCAAATAGAGAACCAAAAGACTTTTTCTAAATGAAAGTGCACATACGAAGATTCTCCCCTGGATGGATGGGGGATGGTCTGAACCAAATAGCGAACCAAAAGCTCACAATCTAAATGAGGAGTAAGGCACATAGTTCATCCCTGGATGGGCATGGGGAACGTGTTCAGTGAACAAATAGGAACCAAAGTTTTTCTAAATGGGACTAACACTATAAGTATAGAGTGCGTGCTATTAGTGGTTGTGTGCCCAGTGATGGATTGTGTCCCTGGGTGTAGCCCAGCGTTCAGTGAAAATAATGGACTGGAAATGGAGGTCTGCCACAGCGGCCTCCAAGAGAAGGGCCATCCCCCGAAACGTGTTTCAGTGGGGTGTTGTCAGGACTCAAACATCACCCAATTATTTCATTATGTCCTAGGGTTAGGACTTAGGGTTAAGAAGAGAAGGGCCTTCCTCAAACTGTCCTCGTGAAGTTTAATGCATAGACTGGTATAAAATGCATGGTCATGTTTTTAATTATATACACCCGAGTACAATGGAGCTGAAAAAAGTACTTAAATGTAAGTTTAATGGTGTGTTCTAATATTTTTGTCCATATAGTGTATGTGGTGGATTCAGAGTTTGTTTAGTTCCAGAGTTTGTTTAGTTAGGAGTTTAATGTCTGAACAGCATCAGTGGCACCAAGCGATGCAGTTATGGGACAATTAATCTCCAATTTGCCCCTTGACATGTTTGGGGCAAGTTTATCCATGATATGGGGAGAGGGGTCATCACTACCTCATTGCTCTGAGGCAGAAGCTGGACACTGTCACTCGGATGAGCACAGAGGATCTGCCTTATGAAACTTCCATCCAACCATTATTTTCCACTTTATCCTCTATTAGGGTCACAGTGGGGTTCCCCATGCCCATCCAGGGGAGAACGTTTCGGGCACTGGGCAGACACACCCAGGACAGGGCGCCAATCTATCGCTGGGCACACACTCACTCACTCACACAGACACACTCTATAGGGGTCAATTTGGAGAACTCAATTGAACTTGATCCATGTTTTTTGGACTGTGGGAGGAAACCGGAGAACCCGGAGGAAACCCACGCGGACACGGGGAGAACATGGAAACTTCACCCAGATTGGGATTCGAAGCGGTAATCCCTAGTGCTGAGAGGAGAACATGCTAACCACTAAACCACCGTGCCGCCCCTTATGAAACTTCATTATCTGTTCCATAAGGAATGTTCCAGAAAGCAGGACAGCCGGCAGATTTGAATCTTCCCAGATTATCTTCATCATGGCAGCGATCTTTGCTCAACAACTCGACTGTGAAACTAACTTTTCTAGCCTGTTACCAGCATTTCATTTTACCGTTTAAACAGGAGCGAGGATTTTTACCGCCTCCTCTGTTCCCCCTTCACTTCCTCTAACAACTGAATGAAACTTTCTACTTTGGTCCCTTTTTTAAAGCTGACTGACGGTCAGAGCATTAAGGAAGTAAGAAACGCCATAACATAAGCTGCTTTAACCAGAGGATGCAACAGCAGGCTTTGCCTCTGCCACAGAACTGTCTGCAGTCGTGTCACATGTCACCATTTACACAAAGGCTCTATAGAAATGCAACCATTAAGAGTACGTACAAGCACTAAATGTTTATAAAAATAAATATATTAACACACAGAACACAATGGTTCCTTGTTCAATTGGTTCGTCATGGAATGATACTAATTAAAGTTTAGAGTAGGGGAGTTCAGGAGACTGACTTGGTCATGAACTTCCCGTAGTTTAGTTCCATGACGAGCCAATTTAACTGTAGGAGTGTTAGTCATACCAAACACTGTGTGTGTGTGTGTGTGTTTATATATATATATATATATATATATATATATATATATATATATATATATATATATATATATTATATAATATAGTATATATATAGGGTATATAAATTATTCATTACCCTGATATTATTATTCATAATCGAAATTATTCATACCCCTGCCAATTTAACTGTAGGAGTGTTAGGTCATACCAAACACTGTGTGTGTGTGTGTGTGTGTGTGTGTGTGTGTGTGTGTTTTATATATATATATATATATATATATATATACACACACACAGTCAAGCCGAAATTATTCATACCCCTGGCAAATTTTGACTTAAATTTACTTTTATTCAACCGGCAATTTTTGAAAGCTGAGAAATATTTTTTACCACAATGACGCCTCTTATACATCATCGTATTATCTCCTGGGAGATGCCTGTGTCGTGTCCAGTCAAAAATAAAATTGCTGGTTGAATTAAAGTAAATTTAAGGCAAAAATTTAAGGCACGGTGGCTTAGTGGTTAGCACGTTCGCCTCTCGGCGCTAGGGATTCGCGGTTCGAATCCCCATCTGGGCGGAGTTTCCATGTTCTCCCCGCGTCTGCGTGGGTTTCCTCCGGGTTCTCCGGTTTCCTCCCACAGTCCAAAAACATGGATCAAGTCAATTGAATTCTCAAAGGAGTTTAAATGAAACTACAGCAGCACGGCTGCATCAGTGTCACTGCAGAACTGCCAATAAACAATCCACCACCCAAATGATGTACCTGTTCTGTGATGATCCTAACCAACAGAGAACAGAAAACCAACAAGGGACTAACAAAAACAAGAAAACAGATCCACCACTAAAGGAAAAACTATATATAACTATACAGAAAAAAGTCTGTGTGTCCAATCTTTTGACTGGAACTTGAGTTTTCTTTAAACAAATAAATGCTGACCGCTCAGATGAACAACTTTTTTATATATTATTACAAGCCATTTTAATATATGAAAAGTATATGGAACTAATATAAAGCACCTGAGTAGATACATGATCTTATATAAATGAAAGACTTGTTTATAGAAGCTCTATAAAAACCATAAAACCATCATTTCATGTTATATTAATAACATACTTTATAACAGTCTGGCTGTTTATGTGCACTAAACTAAACATTAGTTCGGTTAATGATTATTTCACTCTTTCTGTGTAATGATGTAATGAATGTCATTGAAAACATGGAGGATTACTAAATCTCGAACTTATAAATATATATTAAATATATATATATAAAAGTAAAAAATAATGGCCTTGGGATTGAGCTTGTCACCGGACGAGCTGTGTGCCCGAACACTAATAAACAGCTGAATCATGCAAAGTGCTCAGAAAAAGCCAAAGGCAGAGATGTTCGGATGCCCTCTGTAAGGGTAGAGCTTATTATCGCTGCCATTCTGGGAGAGAGTCACATTCCAGGCCCTTACAGCTCAGCATTAAAGCTGCACTGGACCGTTCAGCGGTCTGATCTGATATGTGACCGTCGCCTGCGCATATCTGTCAGCACTCTGCCAGCAGAATAAGCAAAATTCACATTTTACAGGAAACATTTTGTGAGAGCGGAAGGGGTGTTGGACTTTCAGAAGCACTTGACCAGCCTCCTTTATACCAACATATAGTGCTCTGCTGCCAGCAATAACCGTGAAAAAATGAAGTTCAACGGAACGCTGCCCTGCCAGAAATGTGCACAGACTTGCAAAAGCACGCTAACCTGTGGAAACATCAGTTCCATCTCTGATAAGCGCCACACTGTGGAAAGTTTCTCATACAGGTAGGAAGAACACGGAGAGCTAGAGGAGAAGCAAGAGCGAGGGAATGAAAGGAAGACGTCTTGCTTACCTTTGAGTGCTTACTGCAGGGAGGCTACAGCCACAGCAGTCATTGTAGTGCGATGGCAAGCCTACTGTAAACCCGTCCAGGCATCCGAGGCATAAGAGATACGGGAGGGAGGGAGGGAGGGGAGAGGGAGGGGCAGAGGGAGAGAAGCAAAATGTGATTGGAGCAGTCATGCTATGCCAGTTCATGTCAAACTTTCCCCCTACACCTTATTCCTACACACGCCCACTGTGTCTGACACACATCCACGTGCACACTGTTCACTTACACCCCGCCCCCCCCCCATTCACCACCACTACCCCACCCCCCGACCGCTATTAGGCTTCCTCCATCTGATAAACATGTGACTACAAGACTCGGCTTTAGACTTCAAGTCACACACATCCTACCAATGGCCCACAAACACACATGTGGACACACCCTCGGTGTTTAAACAAACAGCCGCTGTGCCAAATCTGATGTGGGCATGCCCCAACACCTTCCTCCTCTCACTGGGCAGAATGACCCAAAAATACACCTCATGTGAATGGTGTGCTGGAAGGTTTATGCATTGAATTCATACAGTGGCACCAACAGGTACAGGGAAATCTGGACAACTGTTCCATTAAAAAAAAAAAAAAAAAAATATATATATATATATATATATATATATATATATATATATATATATATATATATATATATATATATATATATATATATATATATATTTTTTTTTTTTTTTTTTTTTTTAATTACCAAACATCTATTAGAACTCAAACCATCAAAAGTATCTCATAATTCTGATTTTCAATTTTAAAATTCTGACTTTCTGATATAGCGGCACGGTGGCTTAGTGGTTAGCATGTTCTCCTCTCAGCACTAGGGATTCCCGGTTCGAATCCCAATCTGGGTGGAGTTTCCATGTTCTCCCCGTGTCTGTGTGGGTTCTTAAAAAACACTCAAGGTAAACTGAAAGCCCCAAATTGCCCCATATAGAGTGTGTCTGTGTGAGTGCGTGTGTGCCCAGCAATAGATTGGCACCCTGTCCTGGGTGTATCTGCCCAACGCAGGAAATGCCCCCCCCCCCCCCCCCCCCCCCCCCCCCCCCCCCCAGTAGAGGATTATAAGCAGAAGATGAATGAATGAAGCAAATTGGACATTTTAATCCATAAAACATAAAAACGGTGCATAAAAGTGATATTATTACAACTAAGATTTATAACGTATATGTAACAGTCAAACATTTAGAACGTTAAGTACCACATATTGCAGAAATTAATTTACCAAGCTCTGTGTATGGGCATATGCACTGAATGACATGATATAAAGTCAGAATCCTGGGAATTCTGGGAATTCTGGGATATGGGCTTCCATACCAATCAGCTTGAGATCAAGCAAAGATGTTCCTCATACTGCACCTAACGCTGACCGATGCATTTGAAATCTTATTTAGCATCAACATCATAATAAATAGGCGGCACGGTGGCTTAGTGGTTCGCATGTTCTCCTCCGGGTTCTCCGGTTTCCTCCCACAGTCCAAAAACATGGATCAAGTCAATTGAATTCTCAAAATTGCCCCATATAGAGTGTGTTTGTGTGAGTGAATCCAGTGAGCCCAGTGATGGATTGGTACCCTGTCCTGGGTCTATCTGCCCAGCGCCTGAGATGTTCTACCCTGGATGGGCATGGGGAACCCCACCACGACCCTAATAGAGGATGAAGCGGGAGATAATGAATGAATGAATCATAATAAATACCTTTTATAATGTTTTTAATCATGATAACATATTAATTACAAGTTATTTAATACTTATTTCGGCAAAGATTCCTACCATCTCATAAACCAAGCCATTAAAGTAGTTGAGATGTTTAAAAATTGGATGAATGCCTAATCTAAGATAAACATTTGTGTTTTCCTTTACTGCCTGCTCTTTTTTTGTGCAGTGAACATTGAACTCTTATCTCTGAGCCAAAGAGGTTGGGGGAAGAACAGACAACAGCCTGTACGCGATGCTGTACTTTATGAAATGTCATTCTATGAAGGGATGTACCATGAGGAAAGTACCGCGTGTCCTTCCTACTTCTCAATAATTTTATCTAAAATACCCTAAACTGATAATTACGGGACAGCATTAATACAAACCTGAGAAACATGAACATGATGTTCAAAATAAATGAGGTCATTTTAGGTCATTTAGCTACATAACAAATTATTTTTAGAACGCATATTACAACAGGGTGGCAGGGTCGCTGCCATGATGAAGATAATCTGGGAAGATTCAAATCTGCCGGCTGTCCTGCTTTGTGGAACATTCCTTATGGAACAGATATTGTGTAATGAAGTTTCATAAGGGGTGGCACAGTGGCTTAGTGGTTAGCACGTTCTCCTCTCAGCGCTAGGGATTCCCGGTTCGAATCCCCATCTGGGTGGAGTTTCCATGTTCTCCCCGTGTCCGCATGGGTTTCCTCCGGGTTCTCCAGTTTCCTCCCACAGTCCAAAAACATGGATCAAGTTAATTGAATTCTCAAAAATTGCCCCATATACAGTGTGTCTGTGTGAGTGAGTGTGTGCCCAGTGATGGATTGGCGCCCTGTCCTGGGTCTATCTGCCCAGCGCCCGAGATGTTCTCCCCTGGATGGGCATGGGGAACCCCCCCCGCGACCCGATAAAGCGGGAGATAATGAATGAATGAATGAATATTACAACAGCATTAGAATGGATCTTATTAATCATCCATCCATCCATCTATCATCTTCCGCTTTATCCTCTATTAGGGTCGCGGTGGGGTTCCCCATGCCCATCCAGGGGAGAACGTTTCGGGTGCTGGGCAGATACACCCAGGACAGGGCGCCAATCCATCGCTGGGCACACACTCACTCACACAGACACACTCTATATGGGGCAATTTGGAGAATTCAATTGACTTGATCCATGTTTTTGGATTGTGGGAGGAAACCGGAGAACCCGGAGGAAACCCACTCGGACATGGGGAGAACATGGAAACTCCACCCAGATTGGGATTCGAACCGGGAATCCCTAGTGCTGAGAGGAGAACATGCTAACCACCAAGCCACCCATCTTAATAATCAATTTTATTTAAAAATTAAAATATTTATATCATTTTTACAGATTTCCTAGTACTGTTTTTCTGCACAGCCTTCTTATCAAAGGAATACATTTCTGCATAATATCTCATTTTAATAACTAATTGTCGTCTGATGATATGTAGCTAGAGTGTAAGGTCAGCTGTGTTCATCTGATGCCTTGAACGGCTTTCACACTCTACATGAACTTGAGCTTACATGTCAACTGAGCCAATCAGAGCTCTGTCCAGAGCTTTAACAACACAGCACGCACCAATCAGGTTCCTTAAAAGATGTCCGATCAGACTGACAGCTTCAAATTTAACTCGGGATCTGTTTAAACAGACGGATGTATTGACCAAGGGTTCTGAGCAAATAAATACACGTGGTCATGTTCATCCAGAGAACTTTGAACCGGACATGTAAGATCAATCCAGTTGCATCCAGTGCCAGCAAACTGGCCATGAGCACACTGACAGAACGCTCGGATAGAGGTCTGTAGCTCTGGCTTTATTATTTCTATATTGAAAGAGCATGTAAAGCTGAAACGTGTTCTGAGTTTGCTCAGTGATGAGGGATCTGGTCAATAACATCTGCCATCATTCATTCATTATCTTCCGCTTTATCCTCAATTAGGGTCGTGGGGGGTTCCCCATGCCCATCCAGGGAAGAACGTTTCGGGCGCTGGGCAGATACACCCAGGACAGGGCGCCAACTCACAGACACGCACACAAACACACTCTACATGGGGCAATTTGGAGAACTCAATTGACTTGATCCATGTTTTTGGACTGTGGGAGGAAACCGGAGAACCCGGAGGAAACCCACGCGGACACGGGGAGAACATGAAAACTCCACCCAGATGGGGATTCGAACCGGAAATTACCTAGCGCTGAGAGGAGAACATGCTAACCACTAAGCCACCGTGCCGCCCCATCATAAACATTATAATATAGAACTAAAAATAAATAAATACTTGCCCAAAAAAAAAAAATCGAGGATCGTTGGTTTAACCTGGTCCTAGGGCAGTTCTTCTCAAATAGTGGGGTGCCTGGGGGGCGCATAATCATAAAAGCCTCATATTCGGCCTTGTGGTTTATAATATAGGTTATATAAATAAAGGTTTGTTGTGCTGTCACAACTGACTTCGTTTGTGGAAAAAAAAACGGCACAAATTGTTGTATTCATTTTTGTTTTGTAGGTTAAAGTGTTAATAAATTCATTCATTCATTATCTCCCGCTTTATCCTATATTAGGGTCGCGGTGGGGTTCCCCATGCCCATCCAGGGGAGAACGTCTCGGGTGCTGGGCAGATACACCCAGGACAGGGCGCCAATCTATCGCTGGGCACACACTCACTCACACAGACACACTCTATATGGGGCAATTTTGGAGAACTCAATTGACTTGATCCATGTTTTTGGACTGTGGGAGGAAACCGGAGAACCCGGAGGAAACCCACGCGGACACGGGGAGAACATGGAAACTCCACCCAGATGGGGATTCAAACCGAGAATCCCTAGTGCTGAGAGGAGAACGTGCTAACCACTAAGCCACCGTGTTAATAAATTGTTCTCCTGAATGAATGTTGCTGATGAACTTGAATTTATTATTTATTGATTTCATTTCATTTCATTTTTCAGTATCAAATGCCGGTCAGTTCAAAAATGTTTCTAGTTTAAATAAGGATTTCATTCGTTTCTGTTACAGACTAAAAAACAAAGTTAATAAACTTATTCTTTGTTCTAAGTCAGTGCTTCTCAAATAGTGGGGCGCGCCACCCTGGGGGGGCGCAGTGCGGTGCCTGGGGGGGCGCATAACAATAAATCACAGAACAAGTGATATTAAGTGTACTGAACAAACCCTCAAAAGACAACACGGAAAAATATTTAACAGAGATGAGGAGAGAAAGACGGAGAGAGACGAAGATAACGAGAGCAACAAAAGTCAACCGAAAGTTAAAACGAGGAACGTGTATGTAGCGCTTGGCTTCACTGTAAATGAGGTGGGAGACGAAGAAAGACCGGCGTGTCTTCTGTGTCTTTAAATGTTGGCAGCGGACAGCGTGAAATAAATGAAGGCGTCACTTAAAGACATTACACCCCGATCACACTGATAACCGCTTGAGTTTTTAATCGAAAACGTGACGCGTAGAGCCAGCAATCATAACGCTTTATGAAAACTACTGCAGAAAAGCTGTGCGCTGCAGAACGGGCACGTTGTAGACATTAGTTCTGATTTCCTTATTTTGATAAAAAAAAAAAAAAAACACCACAAATTGTTGTATTCATTTTTGTTTTGTAGGTTAAAGTGTTAATAAATTGAGTTCCTCATTTCATTTTTCAGTATCAAATGCCAGTCAGTTCAAAAATATTTCTAGTTTAAATAAGGATTTCATTCGTTTGTTACAAATTAAAAAACAAAGTTAATAAAATGATTCTTTGTTCTAAGTTGATCTAAATTTCTTTCTTTTTTGTTTTCTTTATCTTTAATAAGGAGACATTGAGGTGTACTTATAACAAATTTATAGACAAATCATACTACAGTGGGGGGGGGGGGGAGTGTGCGTGTGTGGGGGGGCGCAAAAAGTTTTCTTCTTCCTAGGGGGGGGGCTTAACAGAAAATAATTGAGAATCACTGCCTTACTGCCATCAGGCAGAAGGTACCGAAGCTTCCCGGCCAAAACAACCCGGCTTATGAACAGTTTTTACCCGCAAGCCATCAGGCTACTAAACAAAATGAAGTTAAAAACTCCCACACTCCTGATATTTACTAAGTCACTTTACACTATTCACTTTAAATTGTGTGTGTATATATATATATAATATATATATATATATATATATATATATATATATATATATATATATATATTTTTTTTTTTTTTTTTTTTTTTTTTTTTTTTTATGGCGCATGCATATGTAAATATTGTGTATTTCATTTTATGTTCTATGTAGAGTTATATCCTGATGCTTCACCTCAAGAATTTCTATGCGCACATGCATCAACAAGGAGCACAAATGACAAATAAACTTGAAACTTGAAACTAGGGATATACTGGACTGCAGATTAAACAAGGTTCGAGTCACAGTCCTGTCAATGCTGAGCACCTATACTGTACATATACTTAAGTCTGATTAAGTCATCGTGCCTCGCAATATGTAATGACCTCTGTAACTTTGACTCTGTAATCTTGCTAAATGTCTGTAAATAGCTGTAAATTTGTCGTGATGCTCAGCAGCTACTTTTCTGATGACCTCAGCCCCAAAGTTAAATGGAGAGAACATGCAAACTCTACACAGAAAAGACACTGGAAGGCAGCCGAGGAACTGGACCAAGTACCCATTCCCATTTCTTTCGGTCAATCTAAAAAAAGCACTACCAAGAGTGACTTAACACCTGTTGTTTTTAGCAAGCCAAATCAATTCAACAGGTGACACTGCATTATGTTTTGTACCCGTATGCAGAAGAAATAACTTCTATCTGCAGCTGTGGGTTTTAGGAGGATAATTACCGTTCAGTAATCTAGAATAAGGATACAAGTATCGCATGTGGTACATGAGAAAAAAACAAAATTACGGCTCGTGGACCCCGTATACCCTGTTCTATTAAAGCGATATAAATACAAAATAGATACGCAATATACAACTATAAATATTCATTCATTCATTATCTTCTGCTTTATCCTCTATTAGGGTTGCGGTGGGGTTCCCCATGCCCATCCAAGGGAGAACGTCTCGGGCGCTGGGCAGACAGACCCAGGACAGGGCGCCAATCCATCGCTGGGCACACACTCACCCACACAGACACACTCTATATGGGGCAATTTGGAGAATTCAATTGACTTGATCCATGTTTTTGGACTGTGGGAGGAAACCGGAGAACCCGGAGGAAACCCATGCAGACACGGGGAGAACATGGAAACTCCACCCAGATGGGATTCGAACCGGGAATCCATAGCGCTGAGAGGAGAACGTGCTAACCACTAAGCCACCGTGCCGCAACTATAAATATAATATAGAAAACATATAAACACAACTATCCATCCATTATCTTCCACTTTATTCTCTACTAGGGTTTGTGGGGGGAAGGGGGGGGGGTTCCCCATGCCCACCCAGGACAGGGCAACAATCCATCACTGGGCACACACTCACACAGACACTCTATATGGGGCAATTTGGAGAATTCATTTGATATTGATCCATGTTTTTGGACTGTGGGAGGAAACCGGAGAACCCGGAGTATACCCACACAGACAGGGGAGAACATGGAATCTCCACCCAGATTGGGATTTGAACCGGGAATCCCTAGTGCTGAGAGGAGAACGTGCTAACCACTAAACCACCGTGCCGCCCCAAAAATATATTATATAGTATTATATAAAATATAATCCATCCATCCATTATCTTCCAATTAATCCTCTACTAGGGTCTACTAGGAGGGGGGGGGGTTCCCCATGCCCATCCAGGGGAGAACGTTTCAGGCGCTGGGCAAATACATCCAGGACAGGGTGACAATCCATCGCTGGAAAGACACTCACTTACTCACTGACTCACTCAAACACACTCTATATGGGGCAATTTGGAGAATTAAATTGACCTTGATCCATGTTTTTGGACTGTGGAAGGAAACCGGAGAACCAGAAGGAAACCCACGCAGACAACACGGAAACTCCACCCAGATTGGGATTCGCCACCGTGCTGCCCCAAAAATATATCTAATTATGTAAAATATATTATGAAATAGGCGTGGTTAGCACGTTCGCCTCTCAGCGCTATGGATTCCCGATTCGAATCCCAATCTGGGTGGAGTTTCCATGTTCTCCCCGTGTCCGCGTGGGTTTCCTCCGGGTTCTCCGCTTTCCTCCCACAGTCCAAAAACATGGATCAAGTCAATTGAGTTTTCCAAATTGCCCCATATAGAGTGTGTCTGAGTGAGTGAGTGTGTGCCCAGCGATGGATTGGCGCCCTGTCCTGGGTGTATCTGCCCTGCGCCCGAGACGTTCTCCCCTGGATGGGCATGGGGAACCCCCGCGACCCTAATAGAGGATAAAGCGGAAGATAATGAATGAATGAATATTATGAAATAGGCGTGGTTAGCACGTTCATCTCTCAGCGCTAGGGATTCCCGGTTCGAATCCCAATCTGGGTGGAGTTTCCATGTTCTCCGTTCTCCCTGTGTCTGCGTGGGTTTCCTCCGGGTTCTCCGGTTTCCTCCCACAGTCCAAAAACATGGATCAAGTCAATTGAATTCTCAAAATTGCCCCATATAGAGTGTGTCTGTCTGTGTGAGTGAGTGTGTGCCCAGCAATGGATTGGCGCCTTGTCCTGGGTGTATCTGCCCTGCGCCCGAGACGTTCTCCCCTGGATGGGCATGGGGAACCCCCCCCCCCCCCCCCTTCTGTGACCCTAATAGAGGATAAAGCGGGAGATAATGAATGAATTTTACAGAAGCCAACAGGTAATACACGTTCTCATGTGCAAACCCCAATGCCACCATCAGCTTCCTCACCTGAGAGCAGAACACTTCACCTGGCACTCTACCAAACACTGTTCTAAACCCGATCCCTCCTCTTCATCCCCACAGAACCCACATTATGCACACACACGGTCACCTAGACAACAAAAGGACACACGTGCGAGAAGAATTGGGGTTTCATAGAGCCAAAACAAATCACCATGTATAGTGAACAGTCTTCCCAAATAGTGCACTATATAGTGAGTAGGGTGTGGTATTGGGAGTGTGCCAGAGCAAAAGGGGAAGATATTTGGCGCCGAAACGACAGCTGTATTTCATCTTTAAACAATATGCCGGAACTCAAAACTGCTTTAAAGACATTTATTTATCTGTGTTATACAATAGACCACGATTTCGGACCGCTTTGAGGGTCGTTTATAAAGTGTTGCCGACTGACAGAACAGCCTGTTGGACGCGTCGCGACAACAAAAAAATAAATAGCTTCTCGTGGGACAAACCGTGAGTCAGTCAGTGAGTCTAGAACAAACTTCTTACTCAAGGTAGACTTTTTTTTTCGAAGGAGGGTTTCAAAAACGCTCAAAGCTCCCCTTTTCGCTGTATACTAGTCTTTTGAGGGCGAACACCGTGTCCGCCGCTACAAGCGCTATAAACACGTTGTCCGAACGTTCTCGCCACATCACCTCCCGTGATGAAGAGGAAGGCAACACGAGAGGACAATTAACTGTCTTCAAAGTGCCACGAGGAGACGGATCTGACACACAAACACACCCAGACACCCGAACAACAACGCGATCGGCTTAAAGAGTCGTGAATACAGACCGTGAGCGGCTGTCTGGCACACAGCAGCCTTTTGTGGTCTTCTAACTACAGCCTTTCCACAGAGCCGGCAGTCCAGTGTCGCTTTTACGTGGAAATAAACACGTTTCCGAGTCGCGATCGAGCCGTGAACGTGGCCGTGGAGGGAGGTCGGGCTCACAGACGTCGCCTCGCTTGATCTGCTGCAGCCGAACACGTGGAATTCAATCCGGAGTCGGATGTGCGTCTCGTTGCATCACTGACAAAACGCCGCCCGCTAGTTTCGAGTCGCTCGACTCGCTGTACGGGTTTCAAACATTCAAATCAGTCGAAAAATGGCAGCGAAAACATTCGGCGACGCCTATCGGGCTTCCACACGCCATGAGGACTTAACCCCAGGAGGAATTAACAACCGGTGACGAGCACAAACAGTCCAGCAACCGCCATTAGTTCACATCGATAACAGACTTTAAACGATAAAGTAACACGTTATACACGCGCTACGTTATTATATATAACATTCTAAGTCATCTCATCACGAGAAAACCCGTATGGGGGGGGGGGTTCCCCATGTCCATCCAGTGGAGAACCATTTGGTAAACTCAATTGACCTTGATCCATGTTTTTGGACTGTGGGAGGAAACCGGAGAACCCGGAGGAAACCCACGTGGACGTGGGGAGAACACCCAGGACAGGGTGGCAATCCATCGCTGGGCACACACTCACTCACTCATACACACTCTATATGGGGCAATTTGGAGAACTCAATTGACCTTGATCCATGTTTTTGGACTGTGGGAGGAAACCAGAGAACCTGGAGGAAACCCACGCGGATACTGGGAGAACATGGAAACTCCACCCAGATGGGGATTCGAACCGGGAATCCCTAGTGCTGAGAGGAGAACATGCCAACCACTAAGGCACCGTGTCGCCTCACGAGAGAATCCATCCATTTTCTCCCGCTTTATCCTCTATTAGGGTCGTGGGGGGGTTCCCCATGCCCATCCAGGGGAGAACGTTTCGGGCGCTGGGCAGATAGACCCAGGACAGGGTGGCAATCCATCGCTGGGCACACACTCACTCACACATACACACTCTATATGGGGCAATTTGGAGAGCTCAATTGACCTTGATCCATGTTTTTGGACTGTGGGAGGAAACCGGAGAACCCAGAGGAAACCCACGCGGATGTGCGTTTCGTTGCATCACTAACAAACGCCGCCCGCTAGTTTCGACTCGCTGTACAGGTTTCAAACATTCAAATTAGTCGAAAATGGCAGCGAAAACATTCGGCGACGCCTATCGGGCTTCCACACGCCGTGAGGACTTAACTCCAGGAGGAATTAACAACCGGTGACGAGCACAAACAGTCCAGCAACCGCCATTAGTTTACATCGATAACAGACTTTAAACGATAAAGTAACACGTTATACACGCGCTACGTTATTATATATAACATTCTAAGTCATCTCATCACGAGAAAACCTGTAGGGGGGGGGGGGGGTTCCCAGGGAGAACGTTTCCCAGGACAGGGCGCCAATCTATCGCTGGGCACACACAGACACACTCTATATGGGGCAATTTGGGAAACTCAATTGACCTTGATCCATGTTTTTGGACTGTGGGAGGAAACCCACGTGGACACGGGGAGAACATGGAAACTCCACCCAGATGGGGATTCGAACCGGGAATCCCTAGCGCTGAGAGGAGAACATGCACCGTGGCACCGTGTCACCACACGAGAAAATCCATCCATTATCTTCATGTTTTTGGACTGTGGGAGGAAACCGGAGAACCTGGAGGAAACCCACGCAGACACGGGGAGAACATGGAAACTCCACCCAGATTTGGAATCAAACCGGGAATCCCTACCGCTGAGAGGAGAATGTGCTAACCACCACCGTGCTGCCATTAACATTTAACATTCTAAGAAAATAATCTTTATAATAACATCTCATCATGAGAAAACCTGTATATGGGGGGGGGGGGTGTTCCTCATGCCCGTCCAGGGGAGAACGTTTCGGGCGCTGGGCAGATAGACCCAGGACAGGACGCCAATCCATCACTGGGCACAGACACACTCTATATGGGGCAATTTGGAGAATTCAATTGACTTGATCCATGTTTTTGGACTGTGGGAGGAAACCAGAGGAAACCCACGCGGATGTGTGTTTCGTTGCATCACTAACAAACGCCGCCCGCTAGTTTTGACTCGCTGTATGGGTTTCAAACATTCAAATTAGTCGAAAAATGGCAGCGAAAACATTCGGCGACGCCTTTCGGGCTTCCACACGCCGTGAGGACTTAACTCCAGGAGGAATTAACAACCGGTGACGAGCACAAACAGTCCAGCAACCGCCATTAGTTCACATCGATAACAGACTTTAAACGATAAAGTAACACGTTATACACGCGCTACGTTATTATATATAACATTCTAAGTCATCTCATCACGAGAAAACCTGTAGGAGTGGAGAACGTTTCGGGTGCTGGGCAGATACACCCAGGACAGGGCGCCAATCTATCGCTGGGCACACATTTACTCACACAGACACACTATATGGGGCAATTTGGAGAATTCAATTGACTTGATCCATGTTTTTGGACTGTGGGAGGAACCCGGAGGAAACCCACGTGGACGTGGGGAGAACACCCAGGACAGGGTGGCAATCCATCGCTGGGTACACACTCACTCACATAGACACACTCTACATAGGGCAATTTGGAGAACTCAATTGACTTGATCCATGTTTTTGGACTGTGGGAGGAAACCGGAGAACCCGGAGGAAACCCACACGGACACGGGGAGAACATGGAAACTCCACCCAGATGGGGATTCGAACCGGGAATCCCTAGTGCTGAGAGGAGAACATGCTAATCACTAAGGCACCGTGTCGCCTCACGAGAGAATCCATCCATTCTCTTCTGCTTTATCCTTTATTAGGGTCGCGGGGGGGTTCCCCATGCCCATCCAGGGGAGAACGTTTCGGGCGCTGGGCAGATAGACCCAGGACGGTGCCAATCTATCACCGGGCACACACTCACTCACACAGACACACTCTATATGGGGCAATTTGGAGAATTCAATTGAGCTTGATCCATGTTTTTGGACTGTGGGAGGAAACCAGAGAACCCGGAGGAAACCCACGCGGACACGGGGAGAACATGGAAACTCCACCCAGATGGGGATTCGAACCGGGAATCCCTAGCGCTGAGAGGAGAATGTGCTAACCACTAAGCCACCGTGCCGCTCTTAACATTTAACATTCTAAGAAAATAATCTTTATAATAACATCTCATCACGAGAAAACCTGTATGGGGGGGGGGTGTTCCTCATGGGGAGAATGTCAGGGGAGAACGTTTCGGGCGCTGGGCAGATACACCCAGGACAGGGCGCCAATCCATCGCTGGGCACACACTCACTCACACAGACACACTTTATATGGGGCAATTTGGAGAACTCAATTGACTTGATCCATGTTTTTTGGACTGTGGGAGGAAACCGGAGAACCCGGAGGAAACCCACACAGACACGGGGAGAACATGGACACTCCACCCAGATGGGGATTCGAACCGGGAATCCCTAGTGCTGAGAGGAGAACGTGCTAACCACTAAGCCTGGTCTGAAGTTGTGTTATGTATTTATTCTCTATTAATATATCCTTCTATAAACTCAACTGGTCAGTTATGACTTCCTGTTTAACTAAGCTATAAATATAACATGACACAGAGACCATAAGAAATGTTCTTACTCATACTTCACTAAATACCAGAGATGACAGTAATGTCTGATTTTAGGAAGTGACTGCAAACATATAACAGATGAAATGTATATTGTTTTACCTGGACAACAAACAACGAGATATATTTTAAACCTACTGGAAGTGTACCAGGACTACAACACCCTACTGGCACGTTCTCCTCTCAGCGCTAGGGATTCCCGGTTCGAATCCCAATCTGGGTGGAGTTTCCATGTTCTCCCCATGTCTGCGTGGGTTTCCGCCGGGTTCTCCGGTTTCCTCCCACAGTCCAAAAACATGGATCAAGTTAATTGAGTTCTCCAAATTGCCCCATATAGAGTGTGTCTGTGTGAGTGAGTGTGTGCCCAGCGATGGATAGGTGCCCTGTCCTGGGTGTATCTGCCCAGCGCCTGAAACGTTCTCCCCTGGATGGGCATGGGGAACCCCACACTACCCTAATAGAGGATATAGCGGAAGATAATTGATGGATGGATATATATATATATATATATATATATATATATATATAAAATGTGTGTGTGTGTGTATATATATATATATATATATATATATAGGGGCGACACGGTGGCTTAGTGGTTAGCACGTTCGCCTCTCAGTGCTAGGGATTCCCGGTTCGAATCCCCATCTGGGTGGAGTTTCCATGTTCTCCCCGTGTCTGCATGGGTTTCCTCCGGGTTCTCCGGTTGCCTCCCAGAGTCCAAAAACATGGATCAAGTCAATTGAATTCTCAAAAATTGCCCCATATAGAGTGTGTCTGTGTTAGTGAGTGTGTGTGCCCAGCGATGGATTGGCACCCTGTCCTGGGTGTATCTGCCCAGCGCCCGAAACGTTCTCCCCTGGATGGGCATGGGGAACCCCACCACGACCCTAATAGAGGATAAAGCGGGAGATAATGAATGAATGAATATATATATATATATATATATATGAATAATCAGTTCGAATCCCCATCTGGGTGGAGTTTCCATGTTCTCCCCGTGTCCGCGTGGGTTTCCTCCGGGTTCTCCGGTTTCCTCCCACAGTCCAAAAACATTGATCAAGTTTATTGAGTTCTCTTAATTGCCCCATATAGAGTGTGCTTGAGTGTGTGAGTGTTGTACCCAGCGATGGATTGGCGCCCTGTCCTGGTTGTATCTGCCCAGCGCCCGAGACATTCTCCCCTGGATGGGCATGGGGAACCCCACCCGCGACCTAATAGAGGATAAAGCGGGAGATAATGAATCAATGAATATATAATCAGCTTTTTTAGTTTTATCTCAAACTAAAATATTAAAATATATTCTGCTTAAATCTATACAAAATACTAGAGTCATGGGGGGCACCAATGCATCGGTGTGCACACACACTATATAGCGGCGATTTACAATGGGACAATTTAGAGCAGTCGATTTACCTTGAATCCATGTTTTTTGGACTGTGGGAGGAAAGCAGAGAACAGGCCTCTCTTGTGAAATCTCCTCTCAGAGGACTGACATGGCATGACAGAAGCTGACATTGTGTTCAGTGAATCAGATGTTTTGAATTATTTTGCTGCTGGAAGATTAGAATCTATTTTCTTGACAGAGGTTGACAGATTTTGATTGTTCTAGTATTTAATGGAATGTATTTACATTTACATTACATTTGGTCATTTATTGGACGCTTTTATCCAAAGTGACTTACAAGGTGAGCACAGGGTTAATCACAGCATCCCTGGAGCAATGAGGGTTAAGGGTCTTGCTCAAGGACCCACATTGGTAACTTCAGTGGACCTGGGATTTGAACCCCCAACCTTCAGATTGATAGCCCAACACCCTGACCACTGAGCTACCACACCCAATGCATTCATTCATTCATTATCTCCCGCTTTATCCTCTATTAGGGTCGCGGTGGGGTTCCCCATGCCCATCCAGGGGAGAACATCTCGGGCGCTGGGCAGATACACCCAGGACAGGGCGCCAATCCATCGCTGGGCACACCCAATGCATATATAACATTATGTATTATGCATTATGTACCCAACGTTAAGTTACAATTAAGTTTACCCAAAACATATAAAATCATTCATTCATTCATTATCTTCTGCTTTATCCTCTATTAGGGTCGCGCGGGGGGGGGGAGGGGGGGTTCCCCATGCCCATCCAGGGGAGAACGTTTCGGGCGCTGGGCAGATAGACCAGGACAGGGTGCCAATCTATCTCTGGGCACACACTCACACACAGAGACACGCACACAGACACTCTACATGGGGCAATTTGGAGAACTCAATTAACTTTGTCCATGTTTTTGGACTGTGGGAGAAAACCGGAGAACCCAGAGGAAACCCATGTGGACACGGGGAGAACATGGAAACTCCACCCAGATGGGGATTCGAACCGAGAACCGGTTCATTCATTATCGTCCGCTTTATCCTCTATTAGGGTCGCAGGGGGTTCCCCATGCCCATCCAGGGGAGAACGTTTCGGGCGCTGGGCAGATACACCCAGGACAGGGTGCCAATCCATCACTGGGCACACACTCACTCACACATACACTATATGGGGCAATTTGGAGAACTCAATTGACTTGATCCATGTTTTTGGACTATGGGAGGAATCCGGAGAACCCGGAGGAAACCCACACGGACACGTGGAGAACATGGAAACTCCACCCAGATGGGGATTCGAACCGAGAATCCCTTGCGCTGAGAGGAGAACGTGCTAACCACTAAGCCAGCGTGCCGCCCATATAAAATCGTATTAATTTAATATTTGTAAGAAACTCTCCATAATTGCCCTTTCACCTTACCTTAAATCATTCCAGATGAGGGCAAATGGCAAGCTTGCCGCCACAAAAGATATTCAGGCTTTCTTCCTCTTAAGCTCTTGGAGTAAGTTTACGTGATACGTCACGTTCCGGGCCTTGGCTTCTGACTTTCAAACATTGTCCTTAGACTCTTAAGAACTAGAACACTCTCAGAAGCCCTAAGGCAGTGCTGAACAGAGTTCTATATAAGCCTGGTGTGCGTAACTACATGTTGTGTACTTGTACGCATGTTAATTGGTCAGCTTTTAAATCCAGAGGGAAGAGAGAGATTGGCTAAGAGAGTCGCGACAGCAACACGGTCACATTCCAGGCGTACGACGGCAAACAGATTAGCCTCAATTTTCCAATTCATTGGCTCGGTGTTGGCGGCAGGGTGGCTTAGTGGTTAGCATGTTCTCCTCTCAGCACTAGGGATTCCCGGTTCGAATCCCCACCTGGGTGGAGTTTCCATGTTCTCCCCGTGTCTGCGTGGGTTTCCTCCGGGTTCTCCGGTTTCCTCCCACAGTCTAAAAACATGGATCAAGTCAATTGAATTCTCCAAATTGCCCCATATAGAGTGTGTCTGTGTGAGTGAGAGTGTGCCCAGCGATGAATTGGCGCCCTGTCCTGGGTCTATCTGCCCAGCGCCCGAAACGTTCTCCCGTGGATGGGGATGGGCATGGGGACCCCCCCCCCTCCCCCCGCGACCCTAATATAAGATAAAGCAGAATATAATGAATGAATGAATATATATATATATATATAATTTTATTTTATTTTTATGGGCGGCACGGTGGCTTAGTGTTTAGCACGTTCGCCTCTCAGCGCTAGGGATTCCTGGTTTGAATCCCCATTTGGGTGGAGTTTCCATGTTCTCCCCGTGTCTGCGTGGGTTTCCTCCAGGTTCTCCGGTTTCCTCCCACAGTCCAAAAACATGGATCAAGTCAATTGAATTCTCAAAAAAAAAATTGCCCCATTTAGAGTGTGTCTGTGTGAGTGAGTGTGTGCCCAGCGATGGATTGGCGCCCTGTCCTGGGTCTATCTGCCCGGCGCCCGAGACGCTCTCCCCTGGATGGGGATGGGGAACCCTACCGCGACCCTAATAGAGGATAAAGCGGGAGATAATGAATGAATGAATGGCTCGGTGTTGGTGTGTGTAAGAGTGGCATATGATGGCATTGCAATGCCTCCTCTATTTTTGCCATCGCTGAGCCTTTATGGCATTCCGCTGCCAAGAGAAATGCCCGATGAATGAAGTTTGTTTTCCTTTGAAATGAGAAAGTAAGCTCTTGCTTATGTGGAGAAAATGCTTGTTGGTTTAACCTTCGAGCCTCTTCCTTCTATTGTGCTGCCTTTTAATGAATCTCTGTGATGTTCAGCTTTGATCTGGAGGTAAACAATGAAGAACCTCCCAACACTATAGTCTGAAGCATGCGCTGCTACTGTGAGATACTGATTTTTAAGAAGAAGGTAGTGCTCATTAGGTTTCCTCCTTGCCCTCCATGTTCTAAAGCAAAAGAAAGACATTTCATTAAAGGTCCATGTTTTTTTTGAAGATTAATGGAAGCTGCATGGCAATGAAATTATTCAGTTTGGACTTAATACAAAGCCAGTCATGCTTTATAATAACTTTCTCACGAAAAGTCTCTTTAGCTTAATTAATACTACACTAGGGTTGTGGTGGGCGGCATGGTGGCTTAGTGGTTAGCATGTTCTCCTCTCAGCGCTAGGGATTCCCGGTTCGAATCCCCATCTGGGTGGAGTTTCCATGTTCTCCCCGTGTCCACCTGGGTTTCCTCCGGGTTCTCTGGTTTCCTCCCAAAGTCCAAAAACATGGATCAAGTCAATTGAGTTCTCCAAATTGCCCCATATAGAGTGTGTTTGTGTGAGTGAGTGTGTGCCCAGCAATGGATTGGCGCCCTGTTCTGGGTCTATCTGCCCAGCGCCCGAAATGTTCTCGCCTGGATGGGCATGGGGAAGCCCCCCGTGACCCTAATAGAGGACAAAGCGGAAGATAATGGATGGACTTAATACAAAGCCAGTCATGCTTTATAATAACTTTCTCACGAAAAGTCTCTTTAGCTTAATTAATACTACACTAGGGTTGTGGTGGGCGGCATGGTGGCTTAGTGGTTAGCACGTTCTCCTCTCAGCGCTAGGGATTCCCGGTTCGAATCCCAATCTGGGTGGAGTTTCCATGTTCTCCCCGTGTCCGCGTGGGTTTCCTCTGGGTTCTCCGGTTTCCTCTCACAGTCCAAAAACATGGATCAAGGGCAGTTGGATTCTCCAAAAAAATTACCCCATATAGGCTGTGTGAGTGAGTGTGCCCAGTGATAGATTGGCGCCCTGTCCTGGGGGTAGCTGCCCAGAACCCAAAACGTTGGGGCATGGGGAACCCCCCCCGCGACCCTAGTAGAGGATAAAGTGGAAGATAATGGATGTATAATGGACTAGGGTTGTGTGTGGGAAGGTACATCCATCACTGGGTGTGCACACACACAGATACATACTACATAGGGACAAAAACATGAGTTGAGATTGAGTTCTCTAAATTGCCCCATATAGAGTGTGTCTGTGTGAGTGAGTGAGTGTGTGCCCAGCGATGGATTGGCACCCTGTCCTGGGTGTATCTGCCCAGCACTCGAGACATTCTCCCCTGGATGGGCATGGGGAACCCCCCCCCCCCACGACCCTAATATTCATTCATTCATTCATTCATTATCTCCTGCTTTATCCTCTATTAGGGTCGCAGTGGTTGGGGAGTTCCCCATGCCCATCCAGGGGAGAACGTTTCGGGCGCTGGGCAGATAGACCCAGGACAAGGTGCCAATCCATCGCTGGGCACACACACACAGACACACTCTATATGGGACAATTTGGAGAACTCAATTGACTTGATCCATGTTTTTGGACTGTGGGAGGAAACCGGAGAACCTGGAGGAAACCCACGTGGACACGGGGAGAACATAGAAACTCCACCCAGATGGGGATTCGAACCGGGAATCCCTAGCGCTGAGAACGTGCTAACCACTAAGCCACCGTGCCACAAGACCCTAATATATAGGATAAAGCTGAAGATAATGGATGGATGGATATGAACTGTAGATGTATCTGAATATTTTACAGTTAAATGTTGAGGAATGCGACTTTGACCGACATCTGAACTGACTGACAAAAGTTTTGCACAAAGTGGTGAACCACAAACGATGCTCGCTTGCCAAGACTGAGCCCTTGGTGGATGCTCCTTTTATATTTATATCGAAGATCGCAATGACCTCACCTGTTAAACTGCCAGTTATGGAACATTCCAGAAGAGTTGTAATTATAAGTTTGCCTTGTCTCGATTTCATTTCGAGTTTTGCAAGCCTTAGTTTCCAAATGGGTTTCTATTTGAGAAACATATTTTCTTTCTTATTTGTTGAAATATACGATTTTTTGCAAACTATATAATTTTTTTTATAATGAGGTCTGTATACAAGTCTGTTGTGACATACCACTGTCCAGATTTACCAGCAATGAACTCGTACAGGGCGGCACGGTGGCTTAGTGGTTTCCATGTTCTCCTCTCAGCGCTAGGGATTCCCGGTTCGAATCCCCATCTGGATGGACTTTCCATGTTCTCCCTGTGTCTGCGTGGGTTTCCTCCGGGTTCTCCGGTTTCCTCCCACAGTCCAAAAACATAGATCAAGTCAAGTGAGTTCTCCAAATTGCCCCATATAGAGTGTGTCTGTGTGAGTGAGTGTGTGCCCAGTGATGGATTGGCGCTCTGTCCTGGTCCCCCCCCCCCCCCCCCGTTCTCCAAATTGCCCCATATAGAGTGTGTCTGTGTGAGTGAGTGTGTGCCAGCGATGGATTGGCGTCCTGTCCTGGGTGTATCTGCCCAGCACCCGCAACGTTCTCCCCTGGATGTGCATGGGGAACCCCCCCCCCCCAACCCCCCCGCGACCCTAATAGAGATTAAAGCGGGAGACACTCTATATGGGGCAATTTGGAGATACACCCAGGACAGGGCGCCAATCCATCACTGGGCACACACTCACTCACACAGACACACTATATGGGCCAATTTGGACCTTGATCCATGTTTTTGGACTGTGGGAGGAAACCGGAGAACCCGGAGGAAACCCACGCGGACACTGGGAGAACATGGAAACTCCACCCAGATGGGGATTCGAACCGGGAACCCCTGGCGCTGAGAGGAGAACGTGTTAACCACTAAACCACCGTGCCGCCAGATCAGGTAATTATACTTCAGTGTAACTGGTTCCTCCTAAACTAGCGACTTGTTGTTCTGTCATTTGTTCGTGGCTTTGAATAAAAGCGTCTGCTGAATGTAAATGTAAACAGCAGGTCAGGTTTTATTGTCTGGTGGGAAAAATACCTTGTGAGAAAAGTTGAATGGCTCACATCTGCAGTTATTTATAAAGCAAAAACATCACTGTACTGAGCAAGGATAATTTTAGTTTAGTGCGCAGGAACATTTAAGCTGCTTTTAATCCGTGCTTTTAGTCACATGTGGGAATAGACTATCTGTACAGGGACGGCAAACACGCTGTGAGTCCGGCTTTAAACGTTAAGACACCAGGCTTAGCAGCATATTTATGGAAACCTCACAGGTTTCCGTGTTTTCGTCGTTAATTTTAATAAAATGTCCCCTTCAATTTTTTTTACTAATTTACATAAGGTAGGTAGTGGTTAGCACGTTCTCCTCTCAGCACTAGGGATTCCCGGTTCGAATCCCCATCTGGGTGGAGTTTCCATTTTCTCCCCGTGTCCGCGTGGGTTTCCTCCGGGTTCTCCGGTTTCCTCCCACAGTCCAAAAACATGGATCAAGTCAGTTGAATTCTCAATTTTGTCTGTGTGTCTGTGTGAGTGAGTGTGTGCCCAGCGATGGATCAGCACCCTGTACTGGGTCTATCTGCCCAGCGCCCGACACGTTCTCCCCTGGATGGGCATGGGAAACCCCCCCACGACCCTAATAGAGGATAAAGCGGGAGATAATGAATGAATGAATGAATACATAAGGTAGCTTTTGGGATCTTTATGGCCTATATGTTTGTACTCTATACGTTTACGATAAGGCGGCACGGTGGCTTAGTGGTTAGCATGTTCTCCTCTCAGCACTAGGGATTCCCGGTTTGAATCCCCATCTGGGTGGAGTTTCCATGTTCTCCCCGTGTCCGCGTGGGTTTCCTCCGGGTTCTCCGGTTTCCTCCCACAGTCCAAAAACATGGATCAAGTCCATGTGAGTTCTCCAAATTGCCCCATATAGAGTGTGTTTGAGTGAGTGAGTGTGTGCCCAGCGATGGATTGGCGCCCTGTCCTGGGTGTATCTGCCCAGCGCCCGAGACGTTCTCCCCTGGATGGGCATGGGGAACCCCCCCGCGACCCTACTAGAGGATAAAGCGGGAGATAATGAATGAATGAATGTTTACGATAATGGAAAGACATACAAGACGTTGGAGAGTTGGGTCTTATCACAAAATAATTCATTTATAATAAGATTTATTATGAAAGATTTCTAAATCCTGTATGTAAATCAGCGTTTCTTAAAGTGTGCGACCCCCGCTGGTGGCACAGGGGCATGATGGATGGGGTGTCCAGCTAAGTGGCTGAGAAATTGAGCGACGAACTGATGCTTTGACGCCATTCTGTTTTTTTCATTTTTTTTTTTACAATGGATAATAAAGAAATTGTGCTTTTAGGTCAGCACAGCATTTTTCAAAGTGTGTAATACCCCCACCCTCTCTTACCCACAGAAACATGAAGGGGGGGCGGGGGGGGGGGGGGTCGGACCTGTGGTGAAATGAAGCGTGGAGCCAATATATTAACGTCAGAGTTATAAATGACGTTTTTGTCAAAGATTAAACTCTCATGTCTTGTTGCAAAGTGTTTGCAATTTTATTTTATTGTTTCAATTGAGGGCGGCACAGTGGCTTAGTGGTTAGCATGTTCTCCTCTCAGCACTAGGGGTTCCCAGTTCGAATCGCAATCTGGGTGGAGTTTCCATGTTCTCCCCGTGTCCACGTGGGTTTCCTCCGGGTTCTCCGGTTTCCTCCCACAGTCCAAAAACATGGATCAAGTTAATTGAGTTCTCCAAATTGCCCCATATAGAGTGTGTCTGTGTGAGTGAGTGTTTGCCCAGCGATAGATTGGCGCCCTGTCCTGGGTCTATCTGCCCAGCGCCCGAGACGTTCTCCCCTGGATGGGCATGGGGAACCCCAGAGCGACCCTAATATAGGATAAAGCGGAAGATAATGAATGAATGAATGAATGTTTCTATTGAGGGCGGCACGGTGGCTTAGTGGTTAGCATGTTTTCCTCTCAGCACTAGGGATTCCTGGTTCGAATCCCAATCTGGGTAAAGTTTCCATGTTCTCCCCGTGTCCGCGTGGGTTTCCTCCAGGTTCTCCGGTTTCCTCCCACAGTCCAAAAACATGGATCAAGTCAATGGAGTTCTCCAAATTGCCCCATATAGAGTGTGTCTGTGTGAGTGAGTGTGTGCCCAGTGATAGATTGGCGCCATGTCCTGGGTGTATCTGCCCAGCGCCTAAGACGTTCTCCCCTGGATGGGCATGGGGAACCCCCCCGCGACCCTAATAGAGGATAAAGCGGAAGATAATGAATGGATGGATATTTTGATTGAAAATTAATTGATTAATGGAGAGCAGTTTAGTGACATAAAGTAGCTTAAATAAAACCAAATACAACAAAATTGCCCTGAGCTTGTTTTTGCCAGCACTATGTTGGGGTGGTGGTGGGGGGGGGGATATATATATTTTTTTATTCTGATATAAGCATTCACATTCATTATAAATTTCATTCATTCATTATCTTCCGCTTTATCCTCTATTAGGGTCACGGGGGGGGGGGGGGTTTCCCCATGCCCATCCAGGGAAGAACGTCTCGGGCGCTGGGCAGATAGACCCAGGACAGGGCGCCAATCCATCGCTGGGCACACACACTCACTCACACAGACACACTCTATATGGGGCAACTTGGAGAACTCAATTCACTTCATCCATGTTTTTGGACTGTGGGAGGAAACCGGAGAACCCGGAGAAAACCCACGCGGACACGGGGAGAACATGGAAACTCCACCCAGATGGGGATTCGAACCGGGAATCCCTAGTGCTGAGAGGAGAACATGCTAACCACTAAGCCACCGTGCCGCCCTCGTTATAAATTAAATATAATAATTTAATGGAGCACCCAATAAGGTAAGCACATTAATAAAGCAATTCCATTCGCTGACAAACGGCCGACCGACGGTCAGTCTGGTTGTGGGGTGGTCTGTATATTTTAACCAACTGACCTTATGCATGCCATGCTGCGAGACTCTGTTTATCTTCAGAGAACGTTTTTCTCATGGTGAGATCCAAAACACACTCCAGAGAGAACCTGAGTGCGAGCCAAGAATATATTATTTACAGGGTCTCCAAACAATCCACCTACACATGAAACCTAACGATGCCCACGCAATTATGAGAAATGAAACAGATGTTACACAAATAGCTTTAATATCTGCACTACATTCTTGCTGATGCAGCGAAATCTCAGGCTTTTGGAGGATTTGGTTTGGTTAGAAGTAGCACAGAGAGGAAAAGAAAACCATCAAAATATTAATCTTAAATCAAAATTTAAGAAACAATATGCCCAATCTTAGTGGTTGGCATGTTCTCCTCTCAGCGCTAGAGATTCCCAGTTCGAATCCCAATCTGGGTGGAGTTTCCATGTTCTCCCCGTGTCCGCGTGGGTTTCCTCCGGGTTCTCCGGTTTCCTCCCACAGTCCAAAAACATGGATCAAGTCAATTGAATTCTCCAAATTGCCCCATATAGAGTGTGTCTGTGTGAGTGAGTGTGTGCCCAGGGATGGATTGGCGCCCTGTCCTGGGTGTATCTGCCCAGCGCCTGAAACGTTCTCCCCTGGATGGGCATGGGGAACCCCACCGCGACCCTAATAGAGGATAAAGGGGAAGATAATGGATGAATGAATGAACATGCCCAATGTCAGCACATCTACCCCTCAGCGCTGGGGATTCAGGTTTGAATCCTGGTCTGGGTGGAGTTTCCATGTTCTCCCCATGTCCGCGTGGGTTTCCTCCGGGTTCTCCGGTTTCCTCCCACAGTCCAAAAACATGGATCAAGTCAATTGAATTCTCCAAAAAATTGCCCCATAGAGGGTGTGTCTGTGTGAGTGAGTGTGTGCCCAGCGATGGATTGGTGCCCTGTCCTGGGTCTATCTGCCCAGCGCCCAAGACGTTCTCCCCTGGATGGGCATGGGGAACCCCACCGCGACCCTAATAGAGGATAAAGCGGAAGATAATGAATGAAGGAATGAATGAATGTTTCAATTGAGGGTGGCACGGTGGCTTAGTGGTTAGCATGTTCTCCTCTCAGCACTAGGGATTCCCGGTTCGAATCCCAATCTGGGTGGAGTTTCCATGTTCTCCCCATGTCCACATGGGTTTCCTCCAGGTTCTCGGGTCCAAAAATATGGATTCAAAATAAATCTGCTTTTCTAAATTGCCCCTATATAGTAAATGTTACCAGCGATGGATTGGAGCCCTGCCCTGGGTGTTTCTGCCCAGCATCTGGAATGTTCTGCTCTGAATGGGCATGGATTACCCCTCATGATGGTAAATTTGCTGCTCTATATTGCCTATATATAGTGTGTGCCCAGATTGGCATTCCGTCCTGGGTACAGTAGCTCGGTGCCTGGATGGGCATGGGGAGCCTAGTCCTTAATATTGGATTAAGTGAAAGATAATGGCTGGATGGGCAGCACGGTGGCTTAGTGGTTAGCATGTTCTCCTCTCAACATTAGGGATTCCCAGTTCGAATCCCAATCTGGGTGGAGTTTCCTTGTTCTCCCCGTGTCCACGTGGGTTTCCTCCGGGTTCTCCGGTTTCCTCCCACAGTCCAAAAACATGGATCAAGGTAAATTGAATACTCCAAATTGCCCCATATAGAGTGTGTATGTGTGAGTGAGTGTGTGCCCAGCGATAGATTGGCGTCCTGTCCTGGGTGTATCTGCCCAGCGCCCGAAACGTTCTTGACCCTAACCCCCCTAGTCCTTAGTATTTGATTGATTGATGGATAATGACTGTATGGCTGCTCTAAATTACCCTTATACAAATTGCCCCTATATAGTGTGTACAAGTGTGTGTGTGGTGTTAGACCCTGGTCCCTAGTATAGGATTAAGCGGATGATAATAGCATGACACCCGGTGTTACGGGATTACAGGTAATCTGGCTCGGATAACACCTGAGGGTGGTGACATCCTACACCCTCTCATAGTAGGAATTTCATTCATTCATTCATTATTTCCCGCTTTATCCTCTATTAGGGTCGCGGGGGGGTTCCCCATGCCCATCCAGGGGAGAACATTTCGGGCGCTGGGCAGATACACCCAGAACAGGGCGCCAATCTATCTCTGGGCACACACTCACACACACGTACACACTCTATATGGGGCAATTTGGAGAACTCAATTGACTTGATCCATGTTTTTAGACTGTGGGAGGAAACCGGAGAACCCGGAGGAAACCCACGCGGACATGGGGAGAACATGGAAACTCCACCCAGATGGGGATTCGAACCGGGAATCCCTAGTGCTGAGAGGAGAACGTGCTAACCACTAAGCCACCGTGCCGCTAGTAGGAATTTCATTTTCATTATTCATTCATTATCTTCCGCTTTATCCTCTATTAGGGTCGCGGTGGGGTTCCCCATGCCCATCCAGGGGAGAACGTTTCGGGCGCTGGGCAGATACACCCAGGACAGGGCGCCAATCTATCACTGGGCACACACTCACTCACACAGACACACTCTATACGGGGCAATTTGGAGAACTCAATTAACTTGATCCATGTTTTTGGACTGTGGGAGGAAACCAGAGAACCCAGAGGAAACCCATGTGGACGTGGGGAGAACACCCAGGACAGGGTGCCAATCTATCACTGGGCACACACTCACTCACACAAACACACTCTATATGGGTCAATTTGGAGAACTCAATTGACTTGATCCATGTTTTTGGACTGTGAGAGGAAACCGGAGAACCCGGAGGAAACCCACGTGGACACGGGGAGAACATGGAAACTCCACCCAGATTGGGATTCGAACCGGGAATACCTAGTGCTGAGAGGAGAACATGTTAACCACTAATCCACCGTGCCGCTAGTAGGAATTTAATAAATCAGATAACCTCGGTCTCCAATGTTTGTCTGAGCTTTTTAAGGGAATGAAGAGTGCACTTAGCGTGCATTAGGTTCCATGGGAAAGGGATTGTTTCAACATTTTCCTGGTGCAACTGGCTCAAGAGGGAACAAAATGTCTTGGTAATGAGAACACCGCTAAAGTAGACATGCCTTTATAAACGTATTCTTTCAAGAACTCGTGTAATTATACCTTAAGCATCTAACATAGGGTTTCCAGATGTGGCTTGTAGGAGAGCCAGTATGAAAAATGGTTTAATAAGCATTCTGGAAAAAAGTTTGTCTGTATAAGCATATAATCAGAAAATGCCGAGAAAGTCATGAGAGGTCGGTGCAAAAACTCCAGCATCCCACCCGGCACCCTCCCCTTCATTTGAAAAATTCAACTCGGGTCCCAGGATTCCCAAAATCCTGCTGACGTCCACGCACGTCTGCTTTGCACAATGTCTGGCTGCGTTTTCGGTTTGAGGAACGAACAGCAGGTTTGATGAAGTGAACAGAACCACAGTGTAAAGGATTTTGGGGGAAGTACAAAAATCCCTGTGATCAGCGCGTTCTCCTCTTACACAGAACAGTTAAGCTACCCATTATGTTCATTTTAAATGAGAGGGCGCGACCCATGAGCCCGTTAAACTCAATTAATTACGTACAAACCTAGGTTCTGTTATTGGGACGGACAAAATTGTATGGCATTATTTAAAAATAATGATTATTTTCCAGCAGCAGATAATAATAATAATAATAATATTAGTGTGGGACGGTGGCTTAGTGGTTAGCATGTTCACCTTTCAGTGTTAGGGATTACTGGTTCGAATCCCAATCTGGGTGGAGTTTCCATGTTCTCCCCGTGTCCGCGTGGGTTTCCTCCGGGTTCTCCGGTTTCCTCCCACAGTCCAAAAACATGGATCAAGTCAATTGAATTCTCCAAATTGCCCCATATAGAGTGTGTATGTGTGAGTGAGTCTATGTGAGTGTGTGCCCAGCGATGGATTGGCGCCCTGTCCTGGGTGTATCTGCCCAGCGCCCGAGATGTTCTCCCCTGGATGGGCATGGGGAACACCCCCCCCGCGACCCTAATAGAGGATAAAGCGGGAGATAATGAATGAATGAATAATAGTGCGGCACGGTGGCTTAGTGGTTAGCATGTTCACCTCTCAGCACTAGGGATTCCTGGTTCGAATCCTATTCTGGGTGGAGTTTCCATGTTCTCCCCGTGTCTGCGTGGGTTTCCTCCGGGTTCTCCGGTTTCCTCCCACAGTCCAAAAACATGGATCAAGTCAATTGAATGCTTCAAATTGCCCCCTATAGAGTGTGTTTGTCTGTGTGTGTCTAGGTGAGTGTGTGCCCAGTGATGGATTGGCGCCCTGTTCTGGATGTATCTGCCCAGCGCCCATAACGTTCTCCCCTGATGGGCATGGGGAACCCCACCGTGACCCTAATAGAGGATTAAGCAGAAGATAATGAATGGATAATAATAGTGTGGCATGGTGGCTTAGTGGTTAGAACGTTAGCACTGTTGATCCAGGTGCGAATCCCCATCTGGGTGGAGTTTCCATGTTCTCCCCATGTCCGCGTGGGTTTCATCTGGGTTCTCCGGTTTCCTCCCACAGTCCAAAAACATGGATCATGGTAAATCGAATGCTCTAAATTGCCCAATATAGAGTGTGTCTGTGTGAGTGTGTGTGTGCTCAGTGATAGATTGGCGCCCTGTCCTAGGTGTATCTACCCAGTGCCCAAAACATTCTCCCCTGGATGGGCATGGGGAACCCCCCCCCCATTAAGCGGCAGATAATGAATGAATGAATGAATGAGTGCTTGCAGTATAAAAAGATTGATTTAAAGACTTATATAATATACAGTTGTGATCAAATTTATTCAACCCCCAATGCTGCGAAGGGTTTTATGGAATTCAGTGCACATTTGTAATTGTGTTCATAATGAAATCTTACAAGGACTTGTTAAAGAACTAAATGCAACTAAGATAGCATCAATTGTTTTTGTCATAAAGTATTAAATGGCCTTTTTGTGATTTCTTCATTGACACAATTATTCAACCCCTTTACAACTACCACTCATAAGAACAGAGGTTCATTCCAGTGTTTTCAATCAGGTATTGAAAACACCTGTGGATGTCAACGAGCAGCAATCAAGCATGATAAGCACCAATTAGGCAGATTTAAAAGGACTGTGATACTCAGCTCCTTCTAGACATCTACTGGTGTGTTTACAAGCATGGTGAAGGCAAGAGAATGGTCCCAGAAGACAAGAGAAGAGGTTATTGCTCTTCACAAGAATGGCAATGGATATAAAAAGATTGCGAAGTTGTTAAATATTCCAAGAGACACTATCGGAAGTATCATTCGCAAGTTCAAGTTAAAGGGCACAGTGGAAACGTTACCTGGTCGTGGCAGAAAGAAGATCCTGACCGCGACTGCTGTGCGCTACCTGAAGCGTAATGTGGAGAAAAATCCCCGCGTGACTGCTAAGGAACTGAAAAAAGACCTGTCAGATGTGGGCACTGAAGTTTCAGCTCAGACAATAAGGCGCGCACTGCATAACGAAGACCTCCATGCCAGAACTCCCAGGCGCACCCCCTTGCTGACTCCAAAGAACAAGAAAAGTCGACTGCAGTATGCCAAAAGTCATGTGGACAAGCCACAAAGGTTTTGGGACAGTGTACTGTGGTCAGATGAAACTAAATTAGAACTGTTTGGGACAATGGACCAGCGCTATGTTTGGAGGAGGAAGAACCAGGCTTATGAACAAAAGAACGCCTTGCCTACTGTGAAGCATGGCGGGGGGTCAATTACGCTTTGGGGCTGTTTTGCTTCTAATGGTACAGGAAAGCTTCAACGTGTGCAGGGTACCATGAATTCCCTTCAGTACCAGGAGATCTTGGAGGAAAATGTGATGGAGTCAGTCACAAACCTGCGGCTTGGGAGACGTTGGACCTTCCAACAGGACAATGATCCGAAGCACACATCCAAGTCCACTAGAGCATGGTTGAACATGAAAGGCTGGAACATTCTAGAGTGGCCATCGCAATCACCAGACTTAAATCCAATTGAGAACCTCTGGTGGGACCTAAAGAAGGCAGTTGCAGTGCGCAAGCCTAAGAATGTGACTGAACTGGAGGCTTTTGCCCATGAAGAAGGGGCTAAGATACCCATAGGTCGCTGCAAGACACTTGTGTCAAGCTATGCTTCACGCTTGAAAGCTGTCATAACTGGAAAAGGATGTTGTACTAAGTACTAAAAAATAATGTCACTAGGGGGTTGAATAAAACTGATAATGATGTGAGCACAGTAAAGACATTTGTGGTTATTCCATCATAAATATTATGTTATATTTGTCTAATTTATAAGTGCCTCTTTGATATAATTGTAAATAAGATGACTGAAATGATCCAAATCAATGTCAAACTGGCCAAAACACTTTATTTCAGTGGGGGTTGAATAAATTTGATCACAACTGTATACAAATAATAATGATAAAATGTGATTACTTATTTTGCCTGTCCTAAAAAGTTAAGTCTTTAGTCCATCCCTCCATCCATTATCTTCCGCTTTATCCTCTACTAGGGTTGCAGGGGGGTTCCCCATGCCCATCCAGGGGAGAATTTATCGGGCTCTGGGCAGATAGACCCAGGACAGGGCGCCAATCTATCGCTGGGCACACACTCACTCACACATACACACTCTATATGGGGCAATTTGGAGAACTCAATTGACTCGATCCATGTTTTAAGACTGTGGGAGGAAACCGGAGAACCCGGAGGAAACCCACACGGACACGGGGAGAACATGGAAACTCCACCCAGATGGGGATTGAATCGGGAATCCCTAGTGCTGAGAGGAGAACATGCCAACCACTAAGCCACCTAAGTCTTTAATCAATTCTTAAAAAAGTTTAAGACAATCAGGTCAGACAGGGCATTGCAAAGACGTGGAGCTGCGGAACTAAAGGCTCGATCCCCCATGGGTTCAAATTTTGGGAGAGGACAGTGGACGTGCACAGACCCAAGGGTCGTGAAATCTTTTGTGTGTGAGAACTTTGTTAATACGATCCTCTGAGAAAGGTGAACGGTGGGCCTTACTGGAGCTCTGCTCTCGGTGTGGTCCTGATTGGTTAAGTGCTTGATGAGAACCTGAGGAACAGCCTGCGGTGCTCACACACCGATTAGGAATCTTATTGAGAGTGGCTTAGAGTTTGTGTTTGGAAACAAACTCGGCTTCCTTGGGAATCCCTCCAGCGAGTGAGCAAGTATAAAGGGCCCAAATCACCCCGAACTAGGTGGCATGATATTTGATTGTGTGGCTCTGTGGGTTCTACTCCTCCTGACCCGCACTTAAGAGATTACATCGCAGGGGCCACTCACAGGGGAAAAAAAAAAATCCATATTATTCACCCAAATCTTTCATCCATCCATTATCTTCCACTTTATCCTATATTAGTGGGGGGGGGGGGGGTTCCCCATGCCCATGCCCATCCAGGGGAGAACGTTTCGGGCGCTGGGCAGATACACTCAGGACAGGGCGCCAATCCATCGCAGGGCACACACTCACTTACTCACACAAACACACTCTATGTGGGGCAATTTGGAGCATTCAGTTTACCTTGATCCATGTTTTTGGACTGTGGGAGGAAACCCACGCGGACACGGGGAGAACATGGAAACTCCACCCAGATGAGGATTCGAACCAAAAATCCGTAGCCAACGTGCTGAACACTAAGCCCCATTCACTCACATTATATAGGGGTAATTTAAAGCAGCCAATTCACCTTGAATCGAGTAAGTCAGCATGCTGCCCACTCACAGCATCATCCATCCATTATCTTCCGCTTTATCCTCTATTAGGGTCGCGGTGGGGTTCCTCATGCCCATCCAGGGGAGAACGTTTCGGAAGCTGGGCAGATACACCCAGGACAGGGCGCCAATCCATCGCTGGGCACACACTCACTCACACAGACACACTCTATATGGGGCAATTTGGAGAACTCAATTGACTTGATCCATGTTTTTAGACTGTGGGAGGAAACCGGAGAACCCGGAGGAAACCCATGCAGACACGGGGAGAATATGGAAACTCCACCCAGATGGAGATTCAAACCGGGAATCCTTAGCGCTGAGAGGAGAACATGCTAACCACTAAGCCACCGTGCCGCCCAAATCTTCATAAAACCAAATACGAGGGTTGGAACTTAAATAGTGGCGACTATTGATTCACACGCGATCCGAAAGAGTTAAATGTTTGCACCTGTTACTGTCCTTCAAAGTGGTCACCAGCGTTGTGTAGAACCCGTTGGCAGCGATGTGGAAGGTGTAGTATACCGTTAGCAGAGCTGTTCTGTTGATGCGATCTCTGGAACAGTTCTGAAGCCAATGCCATGAAGTACCGTACCATCCACCAGACTCCCCAGACTTAAGTCCTCGTGACTTTGATTTGATTTGGTTCCGAAGATGAAGGAACCACTCCGTGACATTGGCTTCAGAACTGTTCCAGAGATCCGACAGGCAGTAGAGCGCTCCGTTCACACCATCAACAGAACAGCTCTGCTAACGGTATACAACCCTCGTATTCATTCATTCATCCATTATCTTCCACTTTATCCTCTATTAGGGTCACGGGGGGGTTCCCCATGCCCATCCAGCGGAGAACGTTTTGGGCGCTGGGCAGGTACACACAGGACAGGGCGCCAATCCATCGCTGGGCACACACTCACTCACACAGACACACACTATATGGGGCAATTTAGAGCATTCGATTTAACTCAAATCCATGTTTTTAGACTGTTGGAGGAAACCTGAGAACCCAGAGGAAACCCATGTGGACACGAGAACTTAAAAACTCCACCCAGATTAGGATTCGAACCTGAATCCCCAGTGCTGAGAGGAGAACGTGCTAACCACCAAGCCACCGTGCCGCCACCACATCGTTAGTTCTTTAGGATTGTACTGTCTGTCCATTTTGTTCTGTTTTGAGAATTAGAAGAGAACGCGTGACGATGCGGCGAGTAGTGATTAGCCATCGTGAGAACGTCTCCAAATGGTGCGCCACAGTCAAAGGTGGAGCTAACAATTAACCTGAGTGCAGTGAGGCTTTAACTCGAGAGAAATTCCACAGAGAGGATCACACCGCTGGTGGCTTGCTGAGCTGCTTAATGCTTTTTAATATGATTAATAATTAATAGCAGTTTTCAGCCTTTCCCCAAAATACACGGCCTGGCCAAAAAAAAGGCCAAAAGGTCACGTGGCACAGTCGCCGTGGCATCATGTCCACAAGCTTCTGCGATGTCGCAACATCACTCGATGCTCAGAGTTGCATTAATTATTTCCCAAGATCTTGGATTGATGATGAAATTTGGACCACTGTGCAAAGTCTTCTCCAGCACATCCCATCCATTATCGGTCGGGGTCGGGGGGGGGTTCCCCATGCCCATCCAGGGGAGAACGTTTCGGCGCTGGGCAGATACACTCAGGACAGGGCGCCAATCCATCGCAGGGCACACACTCACTTACTCACACAAACACACTCTATGTGGGGCAATTTGGAGCATTCAGTTTACCTTGATCCATGTTTTTGGACTGTGGGAGGAAACCCACGCGGACACGGGGAGAACATTGAAACTCCATCCAGATGAGGATTCGAACCAAAAATCCGTAGCCAACGTGCTGAACACTAAGCCCCATTCACTCACATTATATAGGGGTAATTTAGAGCAGCCAATTCACCTTGAATCGAGTAAGTCAGCATGCTGCCCACTCACAGCATCATCCATCCATTATCTTCCGCTTTATCCTCTATTAGGGTCGCGGTGGGGTTCCTCATGCCCATCCAGGGGAGAACGTTTCGGAAGCTGGGCAGATACACCCAGGACAGGGCGCCAATCCATCGCTGGGCACACACTCACTCACACAGACACACTCTATATGGGGCAATTTGGAGAATTCAATTGACTTGATCCATGTTTTTGGACTGTGGGAGGAAACCAGAGAACCTGGAGGAAACCCACGTGGACACGGGGAGAACATGGAGACTCCACTCAGATTGTGATTCGAACCGGGAATCCATAGCGCTGAGAGGAGAACGTGCTAACCACTAAGCCACAGTGCCGCCACACTTATTTACATTATATAGGGGCAATTTAGAGCAGCCAATTCACCTTGAATCGAGTACGTCAGCATGCCGCCCACTCACAGCATCATCCATCCATTATCTTCTGCTTTATCCTATATTAGGGGGGGGGGGGTCCCCATGCCCATCCAGGGGAGAACGTTTCAGCGCTGGGCAGATACACCCAGGACAGGACGCCAATCCATCGCTGGGCACACACTCACTCACACAGACACACTCTATATGGTGACTTAACTTACTGCCCCGAAAGCCCAGGTCTAACTGCCCCTGCCTTCCAGAGTACTGAGTAAAGCTGCTAAATGGAATATGTTATTTAATACTCGAGTTACTCTGCTCTCAAAATAGCCAGACAGCACTGCAGTAACCTCGTCTGCATTTATAATTAATCTGTGACATTACATGACATTCAAGATGCCTTTGATCGCAATTATTTATTTAGTACTGGTTCCCCACGCTTGTGTGCGGGCCTATTTTTGCAACTAGGTTCTCTCTCTCTCTCTCTCACACACACACACACACACACTTAATAGAAGTATTGAGCCACATTTTGCTCATTAAATTCAGGTTTCATTCAGTCCTATAGCCATTGGTGTGTAAAATCAAGCCCATGGTCATGTAGTTTGCAGTAGCAAAGAAGGGCCTTCCCCAAACTGTTCTCAGAAACGTTTTTCAAACACATGACTAGTTGTAAAAAAATAAAATAAATAAAAGTACACTTTCGTCAAGGGAACTGAATGACCCCTGCATTCAGTGATTAAGAGGTGTGCCCCAATAATTTTGTCCATACAGCATAAACCGTATGTTCCATTATCCATTACCTTTCATGCAATCCTCTACTAGTTGTGGGGGGTTAGTGGGTTCCCATGCCCATCCAGGGGAGAACGTTTCGGGTGCTGGGTAGATACACCCAGGACAGGGTGCCAATCCATCGCTAGGCGCACACACACACACTATATAGGGACTATTTAGAGCATTTAATTGACCTTAAATCCATGTTTTGGGACTGTGGGAGGAGACCGGAGAACCCGGAGGAAACCCATTTGGACACGGAGAGAACATGGAAACTCCACCCAGATTGGGATTCGAACCGGGAATCCCCAGCACTGAGGTGGGGGGATGTAAATGCACCCCCCCTTTGACCCTGGTACACTGCAAAAAATCTAAATCTTACAATAACGAAGCAAATATTGTTTTTGACTTGAATAGATTTAATAAAACAAATATTCTATCCATCCATTCATTATTTTCCGCTTTATCCTATATTAGGGTCACAGAGGGGTTCCCCATGCCCATCCAGGGGAGAACGTTTCGGGCGCTGGGCAGATAGACCCAGGACAGGGCGCCAATCTATCGCTGGGCACACACTCACTCACACCGACACACTCTATATGGGGCAATTTGGAGAACTCAATTGACTTGATCCATGTTTTTGGACTGTGGGAGGAAACCGGAGAACCCGGAGGAAACCCACGTGGACACGGGGAGAACATGGAAACTCCACCCAGATGGGGATTCGAACCGGGAATCCCTAGTGCTGAGAGGAGAACGTGCTAACCACTAAGCCACCGTGCCACCCTGTTCATTTACATCCATCCATTATCTTCCGCTTTATCCTATATTAGAGTCGCGGAGGGGGTGTGGGGGGGTTCCCCATACCCATCCAGGGGAGAACGTTTCAGGTGCTGGGCAGATACACCCAGGACAGGGTGCCAATCTATCGCTGGGCACACACTCACTCACACAAACACACTCTATATGGGGCAACAACATTTGGAGAACTCAATTGACTTGACTCAATTGGAAACTCTACCCAGATGGGGATTCGAACCGGGAAACCCTAGTGCTGAGAAGCCGCCCTATAAATATATTCTAGTTTGAAGAAACCTTAACAAGATACATTTACTCACTTTATTGCCAAATTTCCCTCTTAATTCATGTGATTTGTGTTTTTTCTTATTTATTGACATTTTTTTGCTGTGTATGGGATTAAGGGAACGATAACAGACAGAGGTTTGTGTTACTTTAATTACAGTGTCTTTTACTCTTTTATGTCCTTTATTTCATATACATTTATTTTCTGTTATTGCACTATTTTAATCATGTTTAATAGTTTTTAATAGTTTTTTTACTACTCTGTAAAGCCCTATGAAATGCTTTTGTATGAAAGGTGCTCTATAAATAAACCTGCCCCGCCTTAACATTTATTGCATTACTCTGCGTTGAGGCCTCTAAATATTTTTCTAGCTTCACTTTCTACCAGAAAACAGAAAATCCATCCATCATCTCCCGCTTTATCCTCTATTAGGGTCGTGGGGGGGTTCCCCATGCCCATCCAGGGGGGAACGTTTCGGGCGCTGGGCAGATAGATAGATAGATCTATCGCTGGGTGCACACTCACTCACACAGACACACTCTATATGGGGCAATTTGGAGAACTCAATTGACTTGATCCATGTTTCTGGACTGTGGGAGGAAACCGGAGAACCCGGAGGAAACCCATGTGGACACGGGGAGAACATGGAAACTCCACCCAGATGGGGATTCAAACCGGGGAATCCCTAGTGCTGAGGGGAGAACATTCCAAACCACTAAGCCACCGTGCCGCCCCACTTTCTACCAGAAAATAGAAAACCAATACATTCATTCATTATTTTCCGCTTTATCCTCTATTAGGGTCGCGGTGGGGTTCCCCATGCCCATCCAGGGGAGAACGTTTCGGGCGCTGGGCAGATAGACCCAGGACAGGGCGCCAATCCATCACTGGGCACACACTCACTCACACAGACACACTCTATATGGGGCAATTTGGACCTTGATCCATGTTTTTGGACTGTGGGAGGAAACCGGAGAACCCGGAGGAAACCCACGTGGACACGGGGAGAACATGGAAACTCCACCAAGATGTTGATTCGATGATACACCCAGGACAGGGCACCACTCTATTACTGGGCACACACTCACTCACACAGACACACACTATATGGGGCAATTTGGAGAACTCACTTGACTTGATCCATGTTTTTGGACTGTGGGAGGAAACCGGAGAACCCAGAGGAAACTCACGCGGACACGGGGAGAACATGGAAACTCCACCCAGATGGGGATTCGAACCGGGAATCCCTAGCAGTGAGAGGAGAACATGCTAACCACTAAGCCACCTTGCCGAAAACAGAAAATCCCTCATTTTTTTTTTTTAGCTGGATCAATAAAACGATTAGTGATTTGATTTATTACATAGAATAATATTATTTCCACAGGACTGCGACAACAACAACCGTCTCACTGATGATCATCCAGCACTTCGCACATACTGAAGTGATTTCACTTTGTCACGTCACTTCACATCAAACACGAAAGACATCGTCACGATCCAGGGACAAACAGCATGTATCCGTCCATAGTGTGTTTTTCCTCTGTTGACATTAAACACAGACCTGCCACATTATTCTGTTCATCAGCACTTCCTGTCACTTCAGCCCATTTCCTGACTCAGAACTCCCAGTGGAACGTCTGAAGCGAAACAACTCGACGCGATTCCAAATTTAACTCATTTACAGCTATATGGCCAAAAGTATTAGGACGCTCACAGCATAATATCACAAAAATAAACTGGACTTTTCATGAGCTCACGTTTCAGAATGCCCCTTCAGTGGCAGCTACAGCAACGTCCACTCTTCTGCCCCATTCAGGTGCATTTGGAGGTTATGGACCACTTATCCATGACAGAACCTGACTCATGGTCTGCTTTCTAGTTCATCCCAAAAAGGGCTCAATGGAGACCCAACTGCGTCTTCACTGCAAATGGAATCCTAACAAGTCACAATATCTTTAAAAAGATATTCTTGTTTTCAACTTTAATAGATTTCCATCCACACATTATCTTCTGCTTTATCCTCTATTAGGGTCGTGGGAGGGGGGGTTCCCCATGCCCATCCAGGGGAGAACGTTTCAGGCGCTGGGCAGATACACCCAGGACAGGGCGCTAATCCATCGCTGGGCACACACTCACTCACACAGACACACTCTATATGGGGAAATTTGGAGAACTCAATTGACTTGATCCATGTTTTTGGACTGTGGGAGGAAACCTGAGAACCCGGGGGAAACCCACGCGGACACGGGGTGAACATGGAAACTCCAACCAGATTGGGATTCGAACCCTAGCGCTGAGAGGAGAACATGCCAAACCACTAAGCCACCTTTAATAGAATTCTAAGTGAGATAAATAATGTAGTTTTTAGCACCTTTTTCTTATTTTAAGGAATCGTTACAAAGGCTTAGTGGTTAGCATGTTCTCCTCTCAGCATTAGGGATTCCCGGTTCGAATCCCCATCTGGGTGGAGTTTCCATGTTCTCCCCGTGTCCGCGCGGGTTTCCTCCGGGTTCTCCGGTTTCCTCCCACAGTCCAAAAACATGGATCAAGTCAATTGAGTTCTCCAAATTGCCCCATATAGAGTGTGTCTGTGTGAGTGAGTGTGTGCCCAGCGATGGATTGGCGCCCTGTCCTGGGTGTAAAACAGAACGAGATGGACAGACAATACAATCCTAAAGAACTAACGATGTGGGGGGGCGGCACGGTGGCTTGGTGGTTAGCATGTTCCCCTCTCAGCACTTGGGATTCAGGTTCGAATCCTAATCTGGGTGGAGTTTTTAAGTTCTCGTGTCCACGTGGGTTTCCTCTGGGTTCTCCGTTTCCTCCCACAGTCCAAAAACATGGATCAAGTCAATTGAATTCTCCAAATTGCCCCATATAGAGTTTGTCTGTGTGAGTGAGTGTGTGCCCAGTGATAGATTGGCGCCCTATCCTGGGTGTATCTGCCCAGCGCCCGAAACGTTCTCCCCTGGATGGGCATGGGGAACCCCCCCACGACCCTAATAGAGGATAAAGCGGGAGATAATGAATGATGGGTTATATTTGCAGATCTTGACTCGATTCATGTTGATGTTTTCCTGTTTGGAGTTATGGCTTTTCGGCAGTGTTTACAGACCCCGTTTCGTGCCGGAAAACTTAGCAGCATGGCGTCACACCTGTGGACATAAGACTAAAGAAAACACACGTTTAAGAATTACGAGGTATGTCTGAATACTTTTGTCCTTTCTGTGTATGTATATCACTGTGGATGTGCTTCTGAGAGATAATGAAAAAGAGTCATGTGCAGCTGAGAACTTCCTCAGAGTGGCTTTGATGGAAGGATCTCTCACTTCCTGTAGAAGTTCTGTCTGATTACTTGGCGGCTGGCGGCTCCTGAGTGGTACTTCTGTTTTTTCCCTCCTTCCTGTTGTTCAGCTCTTTCAGCCCTTCCTCAAACTGCTCGATGGCATCGGTATCTCCAGCTGCCCGCGCCAGTGCCAGCGCCTCCTCATACAGCTTAAAGGATTCCTCAAACTCACCTGAAAACACACGGCAGTCTTGTTATACCCGAAGGTTTGCAAGCACACAATGCGTTAAGCATGTGGGCTACACCCCATAGAGCTGGTGTCGCTGGAGATATTACGGGTTCTAATCATCTATCATCTACGAGGGTTGGAGGGTAAATAGTGAACATTGGCATTCAGAATCCAAAAGTTCCAGAGATGCCCACTTTTGGAGATCTACTTGTGAAGGTCATCAAGTTGCCACTATTTAAGTTCCAACCATCGTAAAAAAAGTCATTCAGTTAGTGCAAAATAAAGTGGGGGCTGCTGGCGTAGTGGTTAGTACGTTCACCTCTCAGTGTTTGGCATTCCCGGTTCGAATCCCAATCTGGGTGTTTTCCCCGTGTCCGCGTGGGTTTCCTCCGGCTTCTCCGGTTTTCTCCCACATTCCAAAAACATGGATCAATGTCAATTGAATTCTCCAAATTGCCCCATATAGAGTGTGTCTGTGTGAGTGAGTGTGTGTGTGCCCAGTGATGGATTGGCGCCCTGTCCTGGGTCTATCTTCCCAGCGCCCGAGATGTTCTCCCCTGGATGGGCATGAGGAACCCGACCGTGACCCTAATAGAGGATAAAGCGGGAGATAATGAATGAATGAATGAATGAATGAATGTTAGTATTGGGGAGCACGTTGGCTTAGTGGTTAGTACGTTCACCTCTCAGTGTTCGGGATTCCCGGTTCGAATCCCAATCTAGGTGGAGTTTCCATGTTCTCCCCGTGTCCACGTGGGTTTCCTCCGGGTTCTCCGGTTCTCTCCCACAGTCCAAAAACATGGATCAATGTCAATTGAATTCTCCAAATTGCCCATATAGAGTGTGAGTGTGTGCACAGTGATAGATTGCCCCCCTGTTCTGGGTGTATCTGCGCAGCGCCTGAAACACTCTTCCCTGGATGGGCATTGAAGGACACTTTGAAGGACAGTAACAGGTGCAAACATCTAACTCTTTTGGAACGCATGTGAATCAATAGTTGCTATTTAATAATAATTAATAGTTGCTAGTTACTATTTAAGTTCCAAACCTCGTAATCGAAGTCATTCAGGTATGCAAAATATGCAAAATAAGTGGAAAACGGTGGCTTAGTGGTTAGTATGTTCTCCTCTAAGCTCTAGGGATTCCCGGTTCGAATCCCCATCTGGGTGGAGTTTCCATGTTCTCCCCGTGTCCGCATAGGTTTCCTCCGGGTTCTCCGGTTTCCTCCCACACTCCAAAAACATGGATCAAGTCAATTGAGTTCTCCAAATTTCCCCATATAGAGTGTGTCTGTGTGAGTGAGTGTGTGCCCAGCGATAGATTGGCGCCCTGTCCTGGGTGTATCTGCCCAGCGCCCGAAACGTTCTCCCCTGGATGGGCATGGGGAACCCCACCGTGACCCTAATAGAGGACAAAGCAGAAGATAATGGATGGATGGACATAACTAATAACATAGTAGATAATAATAACCAACCATAGTAACCAAGGTTGAATATTTTGAAGGATTAAATACAATGTGCATAATAACAGACTGAAATAAAAACTAATTACAAGCCACTACATGAATACAATATTTAAAATGAAAGATTTTTACCAAGAATTGACCAAAAAAACATGATGAGTGGAATGTTTTTCACAAATAAAGAACCTTTGTACCTTTGTGCATTAGAATTCCCGCCATGTTTCCCAGAAGAACATGCTGATCAGGGTGACCGGCCACCTGTCCGAGTTCCACAGCTTTCTTCACCTGGGTTAATGCCTCATCGTGCTTCCCCTGCAGATCCAACACCGTGGCCAAGTCACTCATCAGAACAAGGGTCTGCCGAAAACAAACCGACAGTCACATGACTAAGTTCGCTTCCTATTACATTACATTTGGTCATTTATTGGACGCTTTTATCCAAAGCGACTTACAAGGTGAGCACAGGGTTAATCACAACAACCCTGGAGCAATGAGGGTTAAGGGTCTTGCTCAAGGACCCACATTGGTAACTTCAGTGGACCTGGGATTTGAACCCCCAACCTTCAGATTGATGGCCCAATGCCCTGACCACTGAGCTACCACTCCCAAAATGAGCTACCGCTTCCCCATGTCCATCCAGGATAAAACGCAATGTGATTTTTCATTACATCTGGTCATTTAGCAGACCCACATTGGAAACTTCAGTGGATCTGGGATTTTAACCCAACAGAACCCAACCCCAACTCCACTAAGCCACCACACTCTCAAAAAATACTTTAAATACTGTACTGTATAAATATATACTGTAATATTATACTGTAATAAAGCCCATTCCTGGGCGTGAGATAGCCTGTTTACCAACCAGGGGACGAGGAGGTTATAAATAAGTCCTTTAAAACATCATGCACTGTTCTAATATAACAAGTTCATTCATTCATTATCTTCCACTTTATCCTCTATTAGGGTCGCGGGGGGGTTCCCCATGCCCATCCAGGGGAGAACGTTTCGGGCGCTGGGCAGATACACCCAGGACAGGGCGCCAATCCATCACTGGACACACACTCACTCACACAGACACACTCTATATGGGGCAATTTGGAGAGCTCAATTGACTTGATCCATGTTTTTGGACTGTGGGAGGAAACCGGAGAGGAGAACATGCTAATCACTAAGCCACCGTGCCGCCTATAACAAGTTTAAACTACAAATATATGAATATACTTTTCTGTCAATTTACTTAGCATTCATCTTTGGTTGTTTAGCAGATGATTTTATCCAAATCGACTTATAAATGAGGCGGCATGGTGGCTTAGTGGTTAGCATGTTCTCCTCTCAGCGTTAGGGATTCCCGGTTTGAATCCCCATCTGGGCGGAGTTTCCATGTTCTCCCCGTTTCCGCATGGGTTTCCTCAGGGTTCTCCGGTTTCCTCCCACAGTCCAAAAACATGGATCAAGTCAATTGAGCTCTCCAAATTGCCCCATATAGAGTGTGTCTGTGTGAGTGAGTGTGTGTCCCAGTGATGGATTGGCGCCCTGTCCTGGGTGTATCTGCCCAGCGCCCGAAACGTTCTCCCCTGGATGGGCATGGGGAACCCCCCGCGACCCTAATAGAGGATAAAGTAGAAGATAATGGATGGATGGACTTAGAAATGTCAGAACACAGGGTTCTTACAACACCCTGGAACAATAAGGGGTTAAGGGTTTCTTCATTAGACCTGGGATTTGAACCCACAAGCTTCAGATTGAAAGTCAAGCACCCTAACCACTGAGCTGCCACGCCCTTCTTAACGAGTGACCAAAGTCTACAGTGGATACATCCTTTATTAGATGACTATGGTTACTAAGCATGGGCTTGCCCACCAAATGGACCTTTTAAACTCTTTACTCTCTTCAGTTTCTCACGGCATCATCGGCTCTTGAGTAATTAACTGTTTTACTGGAAGTTCAAACCTCACGTCAGTCACTCCAGTCTGACAGGATTTTATTCACCAACCACAATCTTGACACAAACTAAAAGGCAGGTCTGAAAACATATCTGTTAGCACGGCTGTTTGCACTCCCTTCAGGATTACGTAGGTATTATAACGAATCAAAACACCAACAATTACTCTTAGTGAATGAGGTCATATGAAATGTACATAAATAAACTAAACATTAAACCATGAACCAACTCAACTGTACTTATAAAGCTCTTTAAAAAACAACAGAAGCTGCAACAAAGTGCTGTACATAGTTCATATGTATATATATATATATATATATATTTTTTTTTTTACTTATTTACAAAGTTGGGTGGCACGGTGGCTTAGTGGTTAGCATGTTCTCCTCTCAGCGCTAGGGATTCCCGGTTCAAATCCCAATCTGGTTGGAGTTTCCATGTTCCATGTCAACTGAATACTCCAAATTGCCCCATATAGAGTGTGTCTGTGTGAGTGAGTGTGCCCAGCGATAGATTGGCGCCCTGTCCTGGGTGTATCTGCCCAGCGCCCGAAATGTTCTCCCCTGGATGGGCATGGGGAACCCCCCCCGTGACCCTACTAAAGGATGAAGCGGAAGATAATGGATGGATGGATTTACAAAGCTAATAAAATCTCATCATTATTTTCCATGTTCTCCCCATGTCTGTGTGGGTTTCCTCCGGGTTCTCCGGTTTCCTCCCACAGTCCAAAAACATGGAATGAAGTCAATTGAGTTCTCCAAAATTGCCCCATATAGAGTGTACCCAGCGATGGATTGGCGCCCTGTCCTGGGTGTATCTGCCCAGCGCCCGAAACGTTCTCCCCTGGATGGGCATGGGGAACCCCCCCGCGACCCTAATATAGGACAAAGCGGAAGATAATGGATGGATATATAAACGTCTAGTTAAATGCTGTGTGGTGTCAATGAGAACATTGATACCTGTAAACTGTATGCAACTAATTTGGAAATAATATCCATCCATCCATTATCTTCCGCTTTATCCTCTATTAGGGTCGCGGGGGGGTTCCCCATGCCCATCCAGGGGAGAACGTCTCGGGCGCTGGGCAGATACACCCAGGACAGGACACCAATCTTTCGCTGGGCACACACTCACACTCACTCACACTCTATATGGGGCAATTCGAAACCAGAGAACCCGGAGGAAACCCATGTGGACACGGGGAGAACATGGAAACTTCACCCAGATGGGGATTCGAACCGGGAATCCCTAGTGCTGAGAGGAGAACGTGCTAACCACTAAGCCACCGTGCCGCAATTTGCAAATAATGTAAGAGGAAAAATTGCAAAAAGGGAAATGATCGAGAATAACCGGCAGGTGTGAGAACCGAGAACGTTCTGACTGTATGCAAAACTGTACTGAGACAAACAGAGCACAGAGGGAAAACGCAGTTGAGGTGTGGCGCAGACAAAGGGCTACGGGGCAAGACGTTTATGTTAATTAGCAGACGTTCCGTACCTGAGGATGTGCCTCTCCCTGCTCCTCCTGACAGATCTGAAGGGCGTGGCGGTAATCTCGACACGCTCCTGTAAATCGCTGGCTGGAGGCCAGGTAGCGCGCCCTAGCATCCAGACTGAGGCCGAGCAGCAACCGGGTGTCCTTCCTTTCTTCTTCTGTTGAGGTCAACGATAAATCATGGGATGACCACCTTTCTTAATAATTACTAATATCAATATAATTACGTGACATTTTATCCAAAAGGGCAATTTATCCATAAATTAGTACAGTGGAACCCCGTTTGCGTTACTAATCCGTCCGCATACAATCTGAAATCCGAAATCGATGAAAACTGAGGCACCTATTGTCCTTTAAATCAATTTAGATCTAATTCTTTTGTTCTAGAGACTTCAAAATACATAAAAACTAATTCTATAGGGCATACATTTAGTGTTTAATACTTAAAACATAACCAAGAAATGACATTTTTATATCACATATATTTTATATATTCATTCATTCATTCATTCATTATCTCCCACTTTATCCTCTATTAGGGTCGCGGGGGGGTTCCCCATGCCCATCAAGGGGAGAACGTCTCGGGCGCTGGGCAGATAGACCCAGGACAGGGCGCCAATCCATCGCTGGGCACACACTCACTCACACAGACACACTTTATATGGGGCAATTTGGAGAATTCAATTGACTTGATCCATGTTTTTGGACTGTGGGAGGAAACCGGAGAACCCGGAGGAAACCCACGTGGACACGGGGAGAACATGGAAACTCCACCCAGATGGGGATTCGAACCGGGAATCCCTAGTGCTTAGAGGCGATCGTGCTAACCACTAAGCCACCGTGCCGCCGTATTTTATAATTATTTTATAAAAAATTAATATGAAAAATGGGTGGCACGCTGGCTTATTGGTTTAGCATGTTCTCCTCTCAGCACTAGGGATTCCCGGTTCAAATCCCCATCTGGGTGGAGTTTCCATGCTCTCCCCGTGTCCGCGTGGGTTTCCTCCGGGTTCTCCGGTTTCCTCGCACAGTCCAAAAACATGGATTCAAACAAAGGTAAATGAAATGCTCTAAATTGCCCCATAATGAATTGTTTTTGTGTGTAACTGAGTGTGCCCAGTGATAGATTGGTGCTGCCCTTAGATCACTTTTTTTTAATTAAAAAATGAGTTACTATTCACAGGGTTAGTGTTTAGCATGTTCTCCTCTCAGCACTAGGGATTCCCGGTTCGAATCCCCATCTGGGTGGAGTTTCATGTTGTCCCCGTGTCCACGTGGGTTTCCTCCGGGTTCTCCGCTTTCCTCCCACAGTCCAAAAACATGGATCAAGTCAATTGAGCTCTCCAAATTGCCCCATATAGAGTGTGTCTGTGTGAGTGAGTGTGTGCCCAGCGATGGATTGGCGCCCTGTCCTGGGTCTATCTGCCCAGCGCCCGAAACGTTCTCCCCTGGATGGGCATGAGGAACCCCCCCCCCCACGACCCCAATAGAGGATAAAGCGGAAGATAATGGATGATGAATGAATGAATATGAAAAATGTGCTCAAACATTTGACTATTACTGTTAAAGTGTTCAATTCTTATATATTTTTTTTATTTACAACGAATTCCCAACAGACATATCTAAGCATTAAAATATATAATATTTGTAATGAAATTATGTAATAAACAGCGTGATGTCACAAGCTGACTCACTTTCATGGCTGTGACTAATACCTTAAATCATGATGTAATCAAAACCCGAATGTAAAGCACTTATCTAAAAACGTTCCGTCATTTGATAGAAAGATTATGTTATTTGGTTTTATGTTGCCACAACATCTTATCTGTTTTCAGAACTTGGAGTTCCTCATCAGAGTAACATTGTCCGCATGAATACTTTTAGCTTTTATGTTTAAAATCACTTAAACTCATACGATTCTAAAGATGTGGGTTCCTCATGATCATCCAGGACAGGGTGCCAATCTATTCCTGGGGACAAACTCATTCACTCAGACACAGAGCCTATATGGGGCAATTTAGAGCATCCATTTGAAGCTCAACAGAACATGTAACCACAGTTTTTTAACAATACTCTCCGGTTCTCCGGTTTCCTCCCACAGTCCAAAAACATGGATCAAGTCAATTGAATTCTCCAAATTGACCCATATAGAGTGTGTCTGTGTGAGTGAGTGTGTGTCCAGAGATGGATTGGCGCCATCCTGGGTGTATCTGCCCAGCGGCCGAAACGTTCTCCCCTGGATGGGCATGGGGAACCCCCCCCGCGACCCTAATAGAGGATAAAGTGGAAGATAATGGATGGATAGATTATAACAATGGGGGGGCGGCACGGTGGCTTAGTAGTTAGCATGTTCTCCTCTTAGCACTAGGGACTTCAGGTAGAATCCCCATCTGGGTGGAGTTTCCATGTTCTCCCCGTGACTTCGTGGGTTTCCTCCGGGTTCTCCGGTTTCAGTCCAAAAACATGGATCAAGTCAAGTGAATTCTCCAAATTGCCCCATATAGTGTGTGTATGTGTGAGTGAGTGTGTGCCCAGCGATAGATTGGCACCCTGTACTGGGTGTATCTGCCCAGCGGCCGAAACGTTCTCCCCTGGATGGGCATGTGGAACCCCCCCCCGCGACCCTAATAGAGGATAAAGGGGAAGATAATGGATGGATAGATTATAACAAAGGGGGGCGGCATGGTGGCTTAGTAGTTAGCATGTTCTCCTCTTAGCACTAGGGATTCCGGGTTCGAATCCCAATCTGGGTGGAGTTTCCATGTTCTCCATGTGTCTGCGTGGGTTTCCTCTGGGTTCTCCGGTTTCAGTCCAAAACACATGGATCAAGTCAATTGAGTTCTCCAAATTGCCCCATATAGAGTGTGTATGTGTGAGTGAGTGTGTGCCCAGCGATGGATTGGGGCCCTGTCCTGGGTGTATCTGCCCAGCGCCCGAAACGTTCTCCCCTGGATGGGCATGGGGAACCCCCCCGCGACCCTAATAGAGGATAAAGTGGAAGATAATGGATGGATAGATTATAACAAAGGGGGGCGGCACGGTGGCTTAGTAGTTAGCATGTTCTCCTCTTAGCACTAGGGATTCCGGGTTCGAATCCCAATCTGGGTGGAGTTTCCATGTTCTCCCTGTGACTTTGTGGATTTCCTCCGGGTTCAGTCCAAAAACATGGATCAAGTCAATTGAATTCTCCAAATTGCCCCATATAGAGTGTGTCTGTGTGAGTGAGTGGGTGCCCAGCGATGGATTGGCATCCTGTACTGGGTGTATCTGCCCAGCGCCCGAAACGTTCTCCCCTGGATGGGCATAGGGAACCCCCCGCGATCCTAATAGAGGATAAAGGGGAAGATAATGGATGGATTATGACCTCTTTAAAGGGTAAATGCAAAGGAAACACCTTGGTACAAGTGATCACTCTGTTGCAGGGCAGACAGTCATACATTCCTATATAAGGACATTGTAGTCTCTTCAAACCACCTGACTTGCCTGTCTTTGGGGTTAACACACTCATTCAGACGAGAGGAAATTGTGCACACACAGTGAAATATAAAAAACCCATGACCTTTATGTTGTGAACCGATACCCGCAGCCCGACCATGCTTCCTAGAACAACTTCAAAAAAAAAACACTACAAGCAGTCTGACGCAACAACCACCTTAACCATATTAATGAAGAGACATTCATCACAAGACCACCACATGTTTCATAATGTGGATGTGAGTCAGACTTGTACGCATGGCAGGAAATCACCAGTAAGTACGACTACAGCTGTTTGCCATTATGAATTCAGAATTAGGACACGCCTCCTCCTTCGTGTTAGTAAATATAAAATGATTAAGACCTCTGACAGATCCAGAAACAATGACACCACCACATGTTCTTCACTGAGAGTGTGTGAACCACAATGGTACCTGACATGGACTCCGGTGGAAGATCCTTCTGTTTCTCAATCTTGGCCTCCAATGACTCTGTGCAGAACTGGAAGCCGTGCTCCGCCAAGTCATTCCTTCAAAACACAATGTTAATAGTAACTTATTCATCCATTATCTTCCACTTTATCCTCTATTAAGGTCCAGGGGAGAACGTTTCGGGCGCTGGGCAGATACACCCAGGACAGGGCGCCAATCCATCACTGGACACACTCACTCACACATACACACTCTATATGAGGCAATTTGGAGCACTTAAATGACTTGAGGCGGCATGGTGGCTTAGTGGTTAGCATGTTCTCCTCTAAGCACTAGGGATTCCCGGTTCGGATCCCCATCTGGGTGGAGTTTCCATGTTCTCCCCGTGTCTGCGTGGGTTTCCTCCGGGTTCTCCGGTTTCCTCCCACAGTCCAAAACCATGGATCAAGTCAATTGAATTCTCCAAATTGCCCCATATAGAGTGTGTCTGTGTGAGTGAGTGTGTGCCCAGCGATAGATTGGCGCCCTGTCCTGGGTGTATCTGCCCAGCGCCCGAAACGTTCTCCCCTGGATGGGCATGAGGAACCCCCCCCCCCCCCCGACCCTAATAGAGGATAAAGCGGGAGATAATGAATGAATGAATGAATAAATGACTTGATCCATGTCTTTGGACTGTGGGAGGAAACCGAAGAACCCGGAGGAAACCCACACAGACACGGGGAGAACATGGAAACTCCACCCAGATGGGGATTCGAACCAGGAATCCCTAGTGCTGAGAGGAGAACATGCTAACCAGTAAGACACTGTGCCGCCCTTGTTAGTAGTAACTCATTTTTTAAATAAAATGATAAAGTGATCTAAGGGCGGCACGGTGGTTTAGTGGTTAGCACGTTCTAGGGATTCCTGGTTCGAATCTTCATCCGGGTGGAGTTTCCATGTTCTCCCCGTGTCTGTGTGGGTTTCCTCCGGGTTCTCCGGTTTCCTCCCACAGTCCAAAAACATGGATCAAGTCAATTGAATTCTCTAAATTGCCCCATATAGAGTGTATGTGTGTGAGTGAGTGTGTGCCCAGCGATAGATTGGCGCCCTGTTCTGGGTGTATCTGCCCAGCGCCCGAGACGTTCTCCCCTGGATGGGCATGGGGAACCCCACCGCGACCCTAATATCTTCCCTAATAAAGCGGAAGATAATGAATGAATGAATGAATCTTCAAGCCATCATGGTGTTTTTCGCAGGAACAACAGGGCAGTTGGGCCTCACTCTTCTTTAAAGGTGAAAAGAGTTTTATGGTTAAACCGTGTGTGCTGAGACGTCCAGCCATCAAATACGAAACTGAACAAAGTCTGTGTCCACTTACTTATTTTGAGTGGCATAGATGCTGGCCAGCTTCAGGGACATTTCAATGACCGCATTATCATCCTGTTTGGAGAAATGACACACACACAGACGTAAATACAACACATATTTGATATTATTTGATATTTGATTATTTAGCCGACGCTTTTATCCAAAGCGACTTACAAGGTGAGCACAGGGTTCATCACAACATCCCTGGAGCAATGAGGGTTAAGGGTCTTGCTCAAGGACCCACATTGGTGACTTCAGTGGACCTGGGATTTGAAACCCCCAACCTTCAGATTGATAGCCCAACACCCTAACCACTGAGCTACCACTCCCTCTACCATGTTGTGTAATCAACACATTGATTACACAACGCTTTAAAAACCGATGCTTCTCATTAGCGTCATTGTTAGTTGTGTATGGGGGGAAGCAGCTTTATGTGGGTGTTTCCTTTTACTTTCTACTGGGAGCCATTTCAGATTTTTTTTTTTTTTACTGTTATGGGATTTACTGTAAGGCCAGCCCCCGAAACCATGAACCGTTAATGAATTTATAAATCGCCTTTTATACAGTACCATTAAAAAGTTTGGACACGCCTCCTTTTTGCTCCAGTGTCCATGTAATCAGTTCCACTTAATGTAAAGATGGACTTTGTAATTACAAATCCATTACATTTAGTCATTTAGCAGAAGCTCGTGTCCGAAGGGAATTACAAATGAGAACAAACGCATGTCAGCTTACACCGTAGACTTATAAAACCTTATCCTTTAACCTTTAAACATTATCATTCATTCATTCAGTATCATCCGCTTTATCCTCTATTAGGGTCGTGGGGGGTTCCCCATGCCCATCCAGGGGAGAACGTCTCGGGCGCTGGGCAGATACACCCAGGACAGGGCGCCAATCTATCGCTGGGCACACACTCACTCACACAGACACACTCTATATGGGGCAATTTGGAGAACTCAATTGACTTGATCCATGTTTTTGGACTGTGGGAGGAAACCCATGTGGACACGGGGAGAACATGGAAACTCCATCCAGATGGGGATTCGAACTGGGAATCCCTAGAGCTGAGAGGAGAACATGCTAACCACTAAGCCACCCCAATAAACAATCCACCACCCAAATTATACCTGTTCAGTGATGGTCCTGACCAATAAAGAACAGAGAACCAACAGGGGACTAACAACAACAAGTAAGCACCTGGACTAGTCTGTAACAGTAAAAAATAATTCATTCATTCATTATCTCCCGCTTTATCCTATAGTAGGGTTGCGGTGGGGTTCCCCATGCCCATCCAGGGGAGAACGTTTCGGGAGCTGGGCAGATACACCCAGGACAGGGCGCCAATCTATCGCTGGGCACACACTCACTCACACAGACACACTCTATATGGGGCAATTTGAAGAATTCAATTGACTTGATCCATGTTTTTTTGGACTGTGGGAGGAAACCGGAGAACCCGGAGGAAACCCACGCGGACACGGGGAGAACATGGAAACTCCACCCAGATGGGGACTCGAACCGGGAATCCCTAGCGCTGAGAGGAGAACGTGCTAACCACTAAGCCACCCAAAAAATAAGCCCAGTAAAAAATAATAATCCAGAAAAATTAATCTGGATGTTAGGAGGTCATTAATGCCACCTGTCCTTATTGTGTCCTATCCTGTCACATTTTTATTACAGCCTCATCAAACCTGAATTGCTTATCTTAAATAATTATGCAAACCAATTATTTAAATGGGCGGCACGGTGGCTTAGTGGTTAGCACGTTCTCCTCTCAGCGCTAGGGATTCCCAGTTCGACTCCCCATCTGGGTGGAGTTCCCATGTTCTCCCCGTGTCTGCGTGGGTTTCCTCCGGGTTCTCCGGTTTCCTCCCACAGTCCAAAAACATGGATCAAGTCAATCGAATTCTCAAAAATTGCCCCATATAGAGTGTGTCTGTGTGAGTGAGTGAGTGTGTGCCCAGCGATGGATTGGCGCCCTGTCCTGGGTGTATCTGCCCAGCGCCCGAGGCGTTCTCCCTGGATGGGCATGGGGAACCCCACCGCGACCCTAATAGAGGATGAAGCGGGAGATAATGAATGAATGAATGATTTAAATGTTTAGTTTGTGTCTCGATCGTGCACTTCGTACCTGTGGCGTTCCACCTGACAGCATGAAGCTCATGGCTGCCTTGAACAGTTTCTCAGCCTACAGAGAGGAGCAGGAGAACAGGGGTCACACTGTGTGCTTCTCACTGATGGTCATTTTGTCTAAAACAAGCTTTTGAGATCACTGGACTTGAGTGGAAAGATTTTCTTTCGCTTACTCACATTCTCCAGTTGACCTTGAACAAATGCCAAGTTGCCCATCTATTTCAAAAGAAGAGCAGAACCACATTTAACCCTCCGGATAAATATAGATAGAGATGAATAGAACCGTACTACAGCCAGAAGACCAACGTGGTCACAGAGAGGAAGGAGGCAGGATATGAGAATGGTCAGAATATGAGATGTTACCAGACTATAGGTGTAGATGATGGCATCGGTGTTGTGACTTTGATGAGCAAGTCGAATCGCTTTATGTAAGAAGCCGTCTGCCGCCTCCAGCTCCCCCATCATCATGCTGTACTGTGAAACAAAAGCTCTCATTACACTGTAGTATTTCTATGAATTATGATTACTCTCAAATCCATCCATTATCTCCCGCTTTATCCTCTATTAGGGTCGTGGGGGGTTCCCCATGCCCATCCAGGGGAGAACATTTCGGGCACTGGGCAGATAGACCCAGGACAGGGCGCCAATCTATCGCTGGATACACACTCACTCACACACACAAACTCTATATGGGGCAATTTGGAGAACTCAATTGACTCCCACATAAAGCTGCTTCCTTCCGTACACAACTAACAGTGACGATAATGAGAAGCATCAGTTTTTAAAGCGTTGTGTAATCATCGTGTTGTATTTACGTCTGTGTGTGTGTCATTTCTCAAACAGGATGATAATGTGGTCATTGAAATGTCCCTGAAGCTGGCCAGCATCTATGCCACTCAAAATAAGTAAGTGGACACAGACTTTGTTCAGTTTCGTATTTGATGGCTGGACGTCTCAGCACACACGGTTTAACCATAAAACTCATTTCACCTTTAAAGAAGAGTGCGGCGCAACTGCCCTATTGTTCCTGCGAAAAACACCATGATGGCTTGAAGATTCATATTCATTCATTATCTTCCGCTTTATTAGGGAAGATATTAGGGTCGTGGGGGGGGGGGGTTCCCATGCCCATCCAGGGGAGAACGTCTCGGGCGCTGGGCAGATACACCCAGGACAGGGCGCCAATCTATCATTGGGAACACACTCACTCACACAGACACACTCTATATGGGGCAATTTGGAGAACTCAATTGACTTGATCCATGTTTTTGGACGGTGGGAGGAAACCGGAGAACCCGGAGGAAACCCACGCGGACACGGGGAGAACATGGAAACTCCACCCAGATGGGGATTTGAACCGGGATTCCGTAGTGCTGAGAGGAGAACATGCTAACCACTAAGCCACCGTGCCGCCCTACTCTCAAATTGTGAATTCAATAGGAAAGTTCAGTTTAACGTTCTGTTCAGTCAAACTAGCACCAAGAACACAATTCTTTATCACAATATTGCTGCATTCACTGACATTTCTTTCATATCCAATCAATGTGACCACGTCAAAGACAACTTTATTATTAAATATTATTAAATAAATATATATGGGAGGCGGCACGGTGGCTTAGTGGTTAGCACGTTCTCCTCTCAGCACTAGGGATTCCCGGTTCGAATCCCCATCTGGGTGGAGTTTCCATGTTCTCCCCATGTCCGCGTGGGTTTCCTCCGGGTTCTCCAGTTTCCTCCCATTGTCTAAAAACATGGATCAAGTCAATTGAGTTCTCCAAATTGCCCCATATAGAGTGTGTCTGTGTGAGTGAGTGTGTGCCCAGGGATAGATTGGCGTCCTGTCCTGGGTGTATCTGCCCAGCGCCAGAAACGTTCTCCCCTGGATGGGCATGGGGAACCCCACCGCGACCATAATAGAGGATAAAGCGGAAGATAATGAATGAATGAATGAATATTGCTGCATTCACAGACATGTCTTTCATATCCAATCAATGTGACCACGGCAAAGACAACTTTATTATTAAATATTATTAAATAAATATGTGGGCAGCACGGTGGCTTAGTGGTTAGCACGTTCTCCTCTCAGTGCTAGGGATTCCCGGTTCGAATTCCCATCTGGGTGGAGTTTCCATGTTCTCCCCGTGTCCGTCGGTTTCCTCCCACAGTCCAAAAGGATGGATCAAGTCAAATTGAGTTCTCCAAATTGCCCCATATAGAGTGCATCTGTATGAGTGAGTCAGAGCCCGTGATAGATTGGCGCCCTGTCCTGGGTGTATCTACCCAGTGCCCGAAACATTCACCCCTGGATGGGCATGGGGAACCCCACCCCCCACCCACGACCCCAATAGACGATAAAGCGGAAGATAATGGATGGATGGATAAATAAATATGTACAGGACATTCCCAGTATTAAAATGGTGTATTTCACCGACCAACGGGGCTGTAGTAAATATTACACATTAAATAAACAATAAATACACCCTAAGCCAGGTGTGCCCACACTTTTCTGGCTCAAAATCTACTTTTTCCACTGGACAGGTTGCCGTGATCTACCAGGATTCATTTTATTTTTAAAGCTTTAATGTTGAAACCTGTTTACACACATCATTGTTAATATTGTAGAATCAGCATAGAAAACACTCCGCTTCGGGTTGCCAAAATATATATTCCAAACCACTGCATTACAATTAAAAAAAAACTTCAGTTATAATGGGGTTTGTTATCTGATGGGAATACTTTGCTGTATTACAGTATTGTATTACTGGAAGTGTACCTTTGCTTTTTTTAGGTGAAGTATAATTTCATCCTCTATTTTCTGGGCTTCGGTCCTCTCGTCAGCGCTGCCGAACAGTGAGAATGCTACAGAGAGCAAAATAAAATGGGATTTCAATAAACTGTTAAAAAGCTAGATATTTTTAAAGGAGGACATAAGCAATTAAAATACAGTGAGTTAAAAAAACAAAAAACAAATCTGAAGTGCTGAGTCATCAACTCAACAAAGGTCAAATATATAAGCTTACTTACTTTCTAACATACTACCCCCTACCCCAGTAAGCCTGTATATATCTCCATGTGTGTGTGTGTGTCTGTGTGTATGTATATATATATATATATATATATATATATATATATACACATATACACACAACACACACGGATATATATATATATATATATATATATATATATATATATATATACACACACATTATCTTCCGCTTTTATCCTCTATTAGGGTCACGGGGGGGTTTCCCCATGCCCATCCAGGGGAGAACGTTTCGGGCGCTGGCAGATACACCCAGGACAGGACGCCAATCTATCGCTGGGGCACACACTCACACACACAGCGACACACTCTATATGGGGCAATTTGGAGAATTCAATTGACTTGATCCATGTTTTTTGGACTGTGGGAGGAAACCGGAGAACCCGGAGGAAACCCACGCGGACACGGGGAGAACATGGAAAAACTCCACCCAGATTGGGATTCGAACCGGGAATCCCTAGTGCTGAGAGGAGAACATGCAAATCACTAAACCACCGTGCGCCATATAAATAATATATAATATATATATATATATATATATATATATATATATATATTATATATATATATATACATATACATACACACAATCCATTTTTGTACCTCATTTTGGAAATAGTATCTCATTCATTCCACTCAGAGACTCATGTGATAAATGTTTATCAGATTTAACATAAGTTTATGTATAACATACTGATAAAAAGAATAACTAGTTCCTGTAACTTTGAAATGTTTAACTAAAAGTACTTGGTGTAAAAGGGCAGGAAAAAACTGACCATCACTTAAAAAGTGACCCTATTCAACACCAAAACCATTTTTCTTTAATTATTAAAATATGTATAATATGCAAGGCCACTTTTTGGTTGAATGTATGACGTTACGGTGAATGTTGAACAAAAAAAACAGTCAGGACGGCTATCTGGTTTTTTTGTTTGGGACAATGAGAACGTTCAGACCTGAACGCGTCTCGTCTTGAAGTCACATGTCTGTAGTGAATGATCTAAATATGCTGCTTCAGTCTGTGCTTCTGGGGTTTTAATCTGTCTACATGCAACCAATCAGCTGTCTGATCTTATCAACACAAAAGGGACTTCCTTAATTGTTGTTATTACATTCAAGTATTTTATGTCATTCCACAATATAAAGTACAGTACAGTATATCTGGAACGAGACGGCGTTCCCCAGGAACAAGGTGCTACATCAGAATCAGAATCAGAATCAGAAAATCTTTATTGTCATTATACCAGGTATAACGAAATTAAGGTGCCATAATGTATGGCACCTTAGTGCCATACATGGGAGTGGTAGCTCAGTGGGAGTGGTACATACATGGGAGTGGTACATACATGGGAGTGGTAGCTCAGTGGTTAGGGTGTTGGGCTGTCAATCTGAAGGTTGGGGGTTCAAATCCCACTGAAGTTACCAATGTGGGTCCTTGAGCAAGACCCTTAACCCTCATTGCTCCAGGGATGTTGTGATTAACACGCTTTGGATAAAAGCGTCTGCTACCCATAATTTATTTAATTTAATAATTTTTTCGGTGTCACATACATAAATTTAAACAGATAAAGAGATTTAAAAGAGTTTTAAAAGAGTACACTATAATATACAATATACAATTTACAAAAGAAATTTGAAAGAAAGAAAGAATCTTATTTACAATAGTGTATAAGAATGTATAACCTGAGTTGGAATTGTATTTATATATTGCACGTTTTTTATTTAGTGTTTTTATTGCACGTTCAAAAATTGCACCAAAATTGCACATTCAATAGTGAATTATGACTGTAAAAAATTTACAATGCACCATTTAGTGTTCAAACAGCGGTTTGTTTTTGTTTTTATTACTCTGTAACGTCTACCTGATGGTAGCAGCTCTAGGAGATGGTGACCGGGGTGACAATTGTCTGTAATAATTTTGTGAGCTCTCTGCAGACAACGAGAACTGTGTAGATCCTCCAGGGTGGGTAGAGAGCATCCAATGATCTTCTCTGCAGACCTCACGATCCTCTGTAGTTCTTTTCTCTGTGCTGCAGTGCAGCTGGAGAACCACACACAGAGTCCGTGAGTGAGGATGCTCTCATGTAACTATCTACCACACCAGAGGTGCCCACACTTTTCTGGCCTGAGATCTACGTTTCCATTGGACAGGTCATCGAGATCTACCGGGGTCAATCTCTCTTTTTTAGGCTTTAATATTGAAACCTGTTTACACACATCATGTTTGTATTGTCTAATCTGTTAGAATTGCTCTTTTATTAAACACAATCCAGCAAATAGCACAGAGAAAACCTGATTTTAGTTAAACACACACACACACACACACACAGACAGTATACAGCACAAATGCACAACAATCACTGTAACACACATTTCCCCAAACAGAACATCCATCCATCCATTATCTTCCGCTTTATCCTTTATTAGGGTCACGGGGGGGGGGGATACACCCAGAACAGGGTGTGCACTGGGGCACACACTCACTCACACAGACACACTCTATATGGGGAAATTTGGAGAATTCAATTGACCTTGATCCATGTTTTTGGACTGTGGGGGGAAACCGGTTCCCCTTACCCATCCAGGGGAGAACGTTTCAGGCGCTGAGCAGATACACCCAGGATTGGGCGCCAATCTATCGCTGTACACACTCACACACACTCTATATGGGGCAATTTGGAGAACTCAATTGACTTGATCCATGTTTTTGGACTGTGGGAGGAAACCGGAGAACCCAGAGGAAACCCATTCGGACACGGGAGAACATGGAAACTCCACCCAGATGGGGATTCGAACCGGGATTCCCTAGTGCTGAGAGGAGAACATGCTAACCACTAAGACACCGTGCCGTCCAGCTGCTTCACAAAGTAAAATAAAATGGTAAATTAAGCGATAAACACATTTAAGACAATATTTAATGTAGAGGTGGGCTGTATTATTACATCATAAGGACTAGTGATTCGTTATTACCTAGGCAAATTAAGACCCGGAACTACAAGTGGATTTGCCTTTTTGAGTGACCGTTACCTTGCATGGCCTGAAGCCAAATTATAATTCTGACAGGTGTTATTGCAAATAGCCGCAGGGTGAGTGCAGTCATGGGAAGAACAGTGTCAAAGCAGGTCAAGCAGGGTTCTAATGTTATTCTTTTACGTGTAACAGTAATCTAAAACAACAATCTTCCAGAACCTTTATGTAATTTAAGCAAATCAGGATTACATACAGTAAAAACAAACAGCTGAACGTGGGTTAAAACAGCTGTAGCACTCGGCAACCAGAACGGTCACTCCGCATTTTACTCAACTTGCAATCCACAACGTCCATCCATCCATTATCTTCCGCTTTATCCTGTATTAGGGTCGCGGGGGGGGGTTCCCCATGCCCATCCAGGGGAGAATGTTTCGGGCGCTGGGCAGATACACCCAGGACAGGGCGCCAATCTATCACTGGGCACACACTCACTCACACAGACACACTCTATATGGGGCAATTTAGAGAATTCAATTGACTTGATCCATGTTTTCGGACTGTGGGAGGAAACCGGAGAACCCGGAGGAAACCCACGCGGACACGGGGAGAACATGGAAACTCCACCCAGATGGGGATTCGAACCAGGAATCCCTAGTGCTGAGAGGAGAACATGCTAACCACTAAGCCACCGTGCCGCCTGGTAGCTATACATTTCCATTTAACTTTAATAGAAAATTACTTACTTCATACACTTCACACATTTATTCATTCATCCATTATTTCCCGCTTTATCCTCTAGTAGGGTCGCGGTGGGGTTCCCCATGCCCACCCAGGGGAGAACGTCTCAGGCGCTGGGCAGATACACCCAGGACAGGCACCAATTCATCCCTGGGCACACACTCACTCACACAGACACACTCTATATGGGGCAATTTGGAGAACTCAGGACAGGACAGGACGCCAATCCATCGCTGGGCACACACTCACTCACACAGACACACTCTATATGAGGCAATTTGGAGAACTCAATTGACTTGATCCATGTTTTTGGACTGTGGGAGGAAACCGGAGAACCCGGAGGAAACCCACGCGGACACGGGGAGAACATGGAAACTCCCTATCCCTAAATCCCTAAATCCCTAGCGCTGAGAGGAGAACATGCTAACCACTAAGCCACCGTGCCGCCCTTAATCCACAACTTACAACCTCCATTTAACATAGTGCTATTTTTGCACAACAGCGTTTGTATAAATATCCCATTCATTCTGTAATTATCTGTAAATAATAACAAACTATAATAACACTGTGTATTCATTCATTCATTCATTATCTTCCGCTTCATCCTATATTATGGTCGCGGTGGGGTTCCCCATGCCCATCCAGGGGAGAACGTTTCGGGCACTGGGCAGATACACCCAGGACAGGACGCCAATCTATCACTGGGCACACACTCACTCACACAGACACACTCTATATGGGGCAATTTGGAGAATTCAGTTGACTTGCTCCATGTTTTTGGACTGTGGGAGGAAACCGGAGAACCCGGAGGAAACCCACGCAGACACAGGGAGAACATGGAAACTCTACCCAGATGGGGATTCGAACCGGGAATCACTAGCGCTGATAGGAGAACATGCTAACCACTAAGCCACCGTGCCGCCGCTTTGCCATTTAATATTTAAAATCACGTAAGCAGAAATAGGTGGCACGGTGGCTTAGTGGTTAGCACGTTCGCCTCTCAGCGCTAGGGATTCCCGGTTCGAATCCTCATCTGGGTGGAGTTTCCATGTTCTCCCTGTGTCTGCGTGGGTTTCCTCCGGGTTCTCCGGTTTCCTCCCACAGTCCAAAAACATGGATTAAGTCAATTGAGTTCTCCAAATTGCCCCATATAGAGTGTGTCTGTGTGAGTGAGTGTGTGCCAAGCAATGGATTGGCGCCCTGTCCTTGGTGTATCTGCCCAGCGCCTGAGATGTTCTCCCCTGGATGGGCATGGGGAACCCCACCGCGACCCTAATAGAGGATAAAGCGGGAGATAATGAATGAATGAATGAATAAGCAGAACTATTTCTTAGCAAACGAAAGCTGAATAAAGCAAGTTCGGTGATGGTTTTAAAAATCCTTAAGCATAGAAAAGGAAATAAACGTCCAAAGATCAAAGAACACAAACTAATTTCAGGCCCTTCCTGCAACAAAGTTATGCAAAGCATGAAAGGCACAATATCCGGTTACATGGACAAACATTTTAATAATACAGTAGTGAAGTCAAGTGGTCCAGAAAGCGGCCGATCTGAGCAGATCCACCTCGTGTTTTCGAAGCGACGGAACAGCAGACCCTGGCGGAACATTCCTGTGGTTCGGTCCATAAACTTTTTTCACATATTTTTGACAAACCAAACGTTCTGTGACAGAAATGATTTTTACTAAGTTTTTATTTTGGATCAAATTACACATTTTGGTGCACTGGCCATTTTATTAGGTACAGCTCATTGTTTCTGTATATAATATTCAGATGGACTTGTAGTTCCACAATTCCATTCTGTAGTCCCCTTCACTCTGTTCTCTGATGATCAGGACCCACAGATGCACGTATTGGGTATTATTAGGGTGGTGGATGAGGGTATGAGTGGATCAGATATCTGTATGCTGTGATTGCACTACCACCATGTCAGGTGCACTGCAGTACTGAGAACTGTCCACCACCCTAAACCCTCCTCTGTGGGGGTCCTGATCATCACAGAATATATTGAAGACTCAACTCAACCGCATTTACATTACATTTGGTCATTTATTGGACGCTTTTATCCAAAGTGACTTACAAGGTGAGCACAGGGTTCATCACAACATCCCTGGAGCAATGAGGGTTAAGGGTCTTGCTCAAGGAGCCACATTGGTAACTTCAGTGGTCCTGGGATTTGAACCCCCAACCTTCAGATTGATAGCCCAACACCCAACGCTCTAACCACTGAGCTACCGCACCCTCTCACACATGAGAACGCTGCATTTGCATTCCATTTGGTCATTTATTGGACGCTTTTATCCAAAGCGAGTTACAAGGTGAGCACAGGGTTAATCACAACATCCCTGGAGCAATGAGGGTTAAGGGTCTTGCTCAAGGACCCACATTGGTAACTGCAGTGGATCTGGGATTTGAACCCCCAACCTTCAGATTGATAGCCCAACACCCAACACCCTGACCACTGAGCTACCACACCCAACTGAACACCATTTTATTTATAAAGCACTTTAAAAACAACAACAGCTGCAACAAAGTGCTATACAGCGTTGAACATTGTAAAAAAAAATGATAAAACAAGAACACGATATATAAATAAAACAATATGAGCAAGAAAAACAAATCAAACTAATAAAACCAAAGTAAAATCATGTTGTATTAAAAGCCAATGAGTAAAAATAGGTCTTAAGACTACATTTAAGGCTGATTCACTTGTATTATCATCCACCACCCTAATAATACTGTTCTTTGGAAGTGCTGGGGCGGCACGGTGGCTTAGTGGTTAGCACGTTCTCCTCTCAGCACTAGAGATTCCCGGTTCGAATCCCAATCTGGGTGGAGTTTCCATGTTCTCCCCGTGTCTGCGTGGGTTTCCTCCGGGTTCTCCGGTTTCCTCCCACAGTCCAAAAACATGGATCAAGGTCAATTGAATTCTCCAAATTGCCCCATATAGAGTGTGTCTGTGTGAGCGAGTGTGTGCCCAGTGATAGATTCAGCGATAGATAGTGTATCTGCCCAGGACTGAGGGAGCAAACCGGAGAACCCATGCGGACACGGGGAGAACATGGAAACTCCACCCAGATTGGGATTCGAACCGGCAAGCCCTAGTGCTGAGAGGAGAACATGCTAACCACTAAGCCACCGTGCCGCCTGGTAGCTATACATTTCCATTTAACTTTAATACAAAATTACTCACTTCATACACTTCACACATTCATTCATTCATTCATCCATTATTTCCCGCTTTATCCTCTATTAGGGTCACGGTGGGGTTCCCCATGCCCATCCAGGGGAGAACGTCTCGGGCGCTGGGCAGATACACCCAGGACAGGGCGCCAATCCATTGCTGGGCACACACTCACTCACACAGACACACTCTATATGGGGCAATTTGGAGAACTCAATTGACTTGATCCATGTTTTTGGACTGGGGGAGGAAACCGGAGAACCTGGAGGAAACCCACGCAGACACGGGGAGAACATGGAAACTCCACCCAGATGGGGATTCGAAGCGGGAATCCCTAGTGCTGAGAGGAGAACGTGCTAACCACTAAGCCACCGTGCCGCCACATTTCAGACATTCAAATGATATTTTAATAAATTAATATTTTAATAAATATATAGAGTTGTGTCTGTGTGAGTGAGTGTGTGCCCAGCGATAGATTGGCGTCCTGTCCTGGGTGTATCTGCCCAGCGCCCGAAACGTTCTCCCCTGGATGGGCATGGGGAACCCCCCTCCCCCCACGACCCTAATAGAGGATAAAGTGGAAGATAATGGATGGATGGGGCAGATGCTGATCAGAGAACATACTAAAGAGGACTAACAGAGTACATAGAGAAACAGATGGACTACAGAATGGAATCGTAGAACTACAAAGTCCATCTATATGACCAGCCGAAGTGAAAATAGACAGTGAGTGTTGGACTGAGGAGGTGGACTTAATGAAATGACCGGTGAGTGGAATCGATACAATTAACAATGAAGTTCGAGTGGAAGGTCAAACCAATAAAGCGTCGAAGATGACTAAACAGTGCCATCTACCGGTGGAATACTGCAAGTGACGAACGTGACGTGTAAACAGCTATCACACATTTATTCTCGAACACGACGCCCCAAGATAATAGTGTAAAAAACGAGATAGCTGGAGATATTTGAGACATTTGAGACATACCCAGCACCGCGTACAGAGCAGAGTGCCCCCGCTGATGATGATGATGATGATGGAACTCTTCCTCCTCATCGCTGCGCCACCATGACGGTTCACCCGCCCGTGTCGACACGCGGCGTGGCAGCGGCGGAGCTCTGCTGGCTTTAAAGGACGGTCTGACAGCGTGCCGCAACCCACGAACAACTACATTATTCAAACAAAACGTTCTTAAACCCAAAAGTCTAGAACAGTTGCACAGCGCCATGATGCTTTTCTTCCTTGCAGTAGACAAATGTTACTGCCCCCTATTGGACTGGAGCGGGGGGTTCTCCATGCCCATCCAGGGGAGAACGTCTCGGGCGTTTGGCAGATCCATCGCTGGGCACACACTAACTCACACAGACACACTCTATATGGGGCAATTTGGAGAACTCAATTGACTTGAGCCATGTTTTTGGACTGTGGGAGGAGACCGGAGAACCCGGAGGAAACCCACGCGGACACTGGGAGAACATGGAAACTCCGCCCAGATGGGGATTCGAACAGGGAATCCCTACTGCTGAGAGGAGAACATGGTATATTAGGGTCGTGGGGGGGGGGGGGGTTCTCCATGTCCATCCAGGGGAGAACGTCTCGGGCGCTGGGCAGATACACCCAGGACAGGGCGCCAATCCATCACTGGGCACACACTCACTCACTCACACAGACACACTCTACATGGGGCAATTTGGAGAACTCAATTGACTTGATCCATGTTTTTGGACTGTGGGAGGAAACCGGAGAACCCGGAGGAAACCCACGCGGACACGGGGAGAACATGGAAACTCCACCCAGTGCTGAGAGGTGAACGTGCTAACCACTAATACATTTCAATTTACCTTTAATAGTAAATTCCTCACTCAATACATTTCACATTCGAATATTTTAATAAAAGTTAAATGGTTTTCCCAGCTCCATTAATCATATAGATGGACTTTGTAGTTCTATGATTCCATTCTGTAGTCCATCTGGTCCTCTACATACTTTGGTAGTCCACTTTACTGTTCTCTAAAGATCAGGACCCCCACAGAGGAGGTTTCAGGTGGTGGATGATTCTCAATCATGCAGTGGTGGCGTGTTAGTGTGTTGTGCTGGTACGAATGGATCAGACACTGCAGTGCTGCTTGACAGAGAACAGTCCACCAATCCGTCTGATCCACTCATATCATCCACCACCCTAATAATACCTGCTCTGTGGGTCCTGCTCATCAGAGAACCGAGAGAAGGGGACTAACAGAGTATGTAGAGAAACAGATGGACTACAGAATGGAGTTGTAGAACTACAAAGTCCATCTGAATGATCAATGGAAACGGTCATTCATGCTCATGGGTTCTCTCATCATTGCTATTGTGACGACACTCAGCATCACCTGTCTTTTACCCCCGAAGACACCTCTCCCAAATATTGTATATATATATATATTAGGGGTGAGCTGCAATATTCGCTGATTCGATTCGGAGAACCGTAGTCGACTATGAACCTCATAGTCGAATGTACTATTTTGACCACACGGGGGTGCCCATGGCTGCTGCTAAGCATTAGTTTTCACATTAAATGTCTTTGTTTTCATTATATATATATAGCCTTTTGTCAAATAAAATCATAATTTCTAGAAAAAAAAAGAAAAAAGATTTTCTTTTGTTAGAAAAACAAGTAAAATATATTTAAAAAATATTTTTTTAAAAAACTATGCTTATAGCGCCATCTTGTGGTGAAATTTTAACTGATTCGACTATCAGTCGACTATAGGGAAAATCTGACGAATCAGATTCGACTATGAAAATCTGTAGTTGAATACAGCCCTAATATATATATATATATATATCATGAATCAGCTTAGTGGTTAGCATGTTCTCCTCTCAGCACTAGAGATTCCCGGTTCAAATCCCCATCTGGGTGGAGTTTCCATGTTCTCCCCGTGTCCACATGGTTTCCTCCGGGTTCTCCGGTTTCCTCCCACAGTCCAAAAACATGGATCAAGTCAATTGAGTTCTCCAAATTGCCCCATAGAGTGTGTGTGTGTGTGTGAGTGTGTGTCCAGCGATGGATTGGCACCCTGTCCTGGGTGTATCTACCCAACGCCCGAAATCGTTCTCCCCTGGATGGGCATGGGGAACCCCACCGCGACCCTAATAGAGGATAAAGCAGAAGATGATTGATGGATATACCATGAATCAGCTTGCTGTTTATATTAATCTGCATTTCTATTTATGGAACATGATTTTTTAGTAATATTATTGTATAATAATGCATTGATTGAAATGTGAAGCACTTGGGGGTGTACATTATAGAATAACGGCTAAACAAAGAGCTCAGCCGATATGATTTAAAGACCAGAACTACCTATTACTCAATTAAGAACTACCATTAAGCAATAACATGACAAAAATAAAATAAAAAAATAAAACAATAAATAGTCCCGATTTTTTCAATGTTGAACTCTGTGTTAAGATGACCTCCTACTTTAAATTCATTCATTCATGATCTCCCGCTTTATCCTCTATTGGGGTCGTGGTGGGGTTCCCCATGCCCATCCAGGGGAAAACATTTCGGGCGCTGGGCAAATACACCCAGGACAGGGCGCCAACCCATCGCTGGGCACACACTCACTCACACAGACACACTCTATATGGGGCAGTTTGGAGAACTCAATTGACTTGATCCATGTTTTTGGACTGCGGAAGGAAACCAGAGAACCCGGAGGAAACCCACGGGGAGAACATGGAAACTCCACCCAGATGGGGATTCGAACCGGGAATCCCTAGTGCTGAGAGAACATGCTAACCACTAAACCACCGTGCCGCCCTGTACTTTAAATAATGTGTATAAATATGGCAAACTTAATGAATTATTATTGTAGTCCTCCATATTTGGACCTGACCAGATTCATGACTTCCATACAAATCCCGTTCACATCCTCCAAATATTGACAAAAGTTCTTTTATTCAGCCTTTTTCCCGATAATTCCATTATTGCAGATAAAGCATTAAATAATACTTCAAAATAAAAGCTCTTTAAGAGCTCAAGTAAATGTACTTAAGTCATACATCAGCGTGTGTCCTGTTGAACTGCTGTAAAATGTAATCTACCGTGAAAATATGGATAAGTGCACACCTGCAGCTATTGATTTAGACAATTTAGGAGGATCACCCTCCTCCCTCCCGCCCCCCCCAAAGAAAATGACAGAAAAATGACAGCGGACGACTGACGACGTGGCAGTATGGTGCCTTGACTGCATGCATGTGGTGGGTGGACGATCCATTTCCTGCATCATACATGTTTGTCGATTTTGGATTTGAGATGTTCTTTGTAAGCCAGGATATCTTTGCTCCACTTGGTGATGGTCTGATTCTCACAAACCCAGATCTCCTGAGCTACCTGTGAAGAGAAGAAGCATGCCGATGTTTCTCTGAGCAAAAGAAGACCGGGTTCAGACTCGGAGCAGGACTGGCAGACGAGTAGGAAACAAACCTGCTGAATGAGTCGGAAGTCGTGACTAACCAGCATCATTCCTCCCTCAAAGTCATTGATGGCGTCAGCAAGAGCATCGATGGTTTCAATATCCAAGTGATTAGTAGGCTCATCAAGGAAGAGCATGTGGGGGCTCTGCCAAGCCAACCAGGCAAAGCATACACGGCACTTCTGCCCATCAGACAGGTTTCTGATGGGACTTACCTGGAATCAGAAACAAGACAAGGTTATAAAATGGCACTCGGTATTAGGGATAAGACTAGGGGTGTCTTCAACTAAGGAAATTCATAGTCGAATCTGATTCGTCAGATTTTCCCTATAGTCGACTGATAGTCAAATCAGTTAAAATTTCACCACAAGATGGCGCTATAAGCGTGGTTTTTAAAAAAGATTTTTTTTAATATATTTTACTTGTCTTTCTAACAAAAGAAAACCTTTTTTGTTTGTTTTTCTTTTTTTTCTAGAAATTAGGATTTTATTTGACAAAATGCTATATATATATATATATAACGAAAACAAAGACATTTAATGTAAAAACTAATGCTTAGCAGCAGCCATGGGCACCCCCATGTTGTGAAAATGGTACATTCGACTATGAAGTTCATAGTCGACTACGGTTCTCCGAACCGAATCAGGGAATATTGCAGCTCACCCCTAGATAAGAACATTTTTTAGGTCATTTGTTGGACGCTTTTATTCAAAGCGACTTACAAGGTGAGCACAGGGTTAATCACAACATCCCTGGAGCAATGAGGGTTAAGGGTCTTGCTTAAGGACCCATATTGGTAACTTCAGTGGACCTGGGATTTGAACCCCCAACCTTCAGATTGATAACCCAACACCCTGACCACTGAGCCACCACATCCTTTAGTATTAGGGAGAACCATTTTTACAATCCCAATGATTTTGATCCCAATTAAAAGCATTACAATTAATCCATAATAAGCGTGCCTCAACATTGTCATAACAGTCATAAATAGCTGCAGTGTTTCTCCCTTTGTGCGTTTCATTTATTCATTTTCAGTTTTGTACATGTTCCTATACAAGTATATACTTTAAACATGTTTACTACATATGCATTTATAACCTTAAAGTAGCTTTAAGTAAGATGTAAGGGGGGGGGGGTCATTTTTGGGAATGACGGAGCATAAAATTGATATTTGATGCTTTCATGTCAACTCTCAAATTAAATAATCAATAATAAATACGCATTATGGTGGAGCTGTAGACCAAGTAGCAAACCTCAGACAGAACAAAAATAAAGTTCCACTTACAAAACACACGTCTGTGTATTTTGTCTGTACTATTGTTCTTTCAAATTAATATGAAAATGCACTTTAAAAAGGTCATGGTTAGTGTTAATATTTTGCATTGTCTATTTCTAATAACAAAATAATGTTATTTTATGTTAACATGAAATGAATAAACAAACAGTGCATTGTTTTTTCAGATTTCTGACCCTTTTTGGTAAAATTAATTTTGGAATATTAAATCACGATTAATTCTTAAGACAATAAATCATACCATCAAAATGCCTAATCAGTATCAATCAGCATATTCAGTCAAGCTGCATACATGTTTCAGCATCCTGCACAACCAACCTGCTGTTTGCCGGTAAGTCCATATCGACCGATGATCTTCCTCATCTCCTCTTTCTCTTTGATTTCTGGGTAGCACTTCATCATGTACTCAAGTGGGGACAGATCGAGATCCAGTTGCTCAGTCAGATGCTATAGGAATGAAAAATAAATAAATAAAATAAAAATATATATATATATATATATATATATATATATATATATATATATATATATATATATATATATATAAAACGACCTGTCTGACGCATAAACATGCGGAAAATGTGACGTTTCAGAGGTCTTACCTGATGATATCTGCCGATCTTGACATGGGAGTGTTTCCTAATCATTCCATCAGTGGGAAGCAGCTAAAGTAGAGAATGTGTTGAATTAGTTATATATTTTTTAAAAATGTAAATAATAATAATAATAATAATAATAATAATAATAATAATATAAAAAAAACGGCATCTACATTTTATTTGCTTTTTAAAAACACATACCTCCCCAGTAAGCAGCTTCAGTAGTGTAGATTTACCGGCCCCATTGGGCCCCACAAGGGCCACTCTAGTATCCAGGTCAATACCAAATTCCAGGTTTTTATAAATAATTGGCTAAAAACCAAAAGTAAAAAAGAAATTTATAGAAAAATGTTTACAGAATAAAGTAAATAACATTCATTTGATGACCAGTTGGGTACTAATAGTTGGTATTAAATTAAAAAAAAAAAAAAAAAAAAAAAAAAAAAAAAAACAAACACTTTAAATCTGATCTTTTCAGTCATAACAAAATTGTATGTTAAACTACAATTAAAACATTACCATAAATTCATCCATTAAAACAAACTTCAGCACAAAAGTCTGGCATTCCTACCGAATCAGGTGAGTATTTGAAGCTGACATTTTGAACCATAATGACAGGAGGGGGGATCTTCCCACAGGAAGGAAAATAAAATGACAGTGTCTGAAAGATGAGAGAGACAAGATCACACATGGTAAGAAAGCATAGAATATCAAAAAGCTTATTAATCACTCTGCTAATCCATAGCAAGGAATCAGAAAAGCAGATGTTTCACCTTGTCATTGACGACCCGTTCGGTCAACCCTGAAGCCACCATCTTTTGCAGCGTTTTCTCTTTGCTTTGGGCCTGACGAGCTAGTTTAGCAGAACCATGACCAAAACGTGCTATGTAGTTCTAAAGAGTAGGAAAAAGCTTTGGTTTGTAACACGTTTATTTAAGTTAACATGAATTTTCAGCAAAGCAATATTAAAATCAGACATGAACAATCGAATGTACCTTCATATGTGCGATTTGATCCTGTTCCCAATTAAAGCGCTTCATTTGGTTTTCCTCGAGCTCCTCTCTGGTCTTTACATACTGGTCATAGTTACCCTACAAAGAGACATAAATCAGCTTCCATCAAACAGATTTAGTAATAAAACTACTGACAAAAGTTCCCATGTTCTCCCCATGTCCGCGTGGGTTTCCTCCGGGTTCTCAGGTTTCCTCCCACAGTCCAAAAACATGGATCAAGTCAACTGAGTTGCCCAAATTGCCCCATATAGAGTGTGTTTGTATCCGTGTGTGCCCAGCGATAGGTTGGCACCCTGTCCTGGGTGTATCTGCCCAGCGCCCGAAACGTTCTCCCCTGGATGGGCATGGGGAACCCCCCCCCTCGCAACCCTAATATAGGATAAAGCGGAAGATAATGGATGGATGGAACTACTGACAAACGATTTCATGATTCCTCTGAATCAATAAAAAGACTTGGTTTACTAAAAGGGGCGGCACGGTGGTTTAGTGGTTGGCATGTTCTCCTCTCAGCGCTGGGGATTCCCGGTTCGAATCCCAATCTGGGTGGAGTTTCCATGTTCTCCCCGTGTCCGCGTGGGTTTCCTCCGGGTTCTCCGGTTTCCTCCCACAGTCCAAAAACATGGATCAAGCCAACTGAGTTCTCCAAATTGCCCCATATAGAGTGTGTCTGTGAGAGTGAGTGTGTGCCCAGTGATGGCTTGGCGCCCTGTCCTGGGTGTATCTGCCCAGCGCTTGAGACGTTCTCCCCTGTATGGGCATGGGGAACCCCCCCCCCCCCCCCCATGACCCTAATAAAGGATAAAGTGGAAGATAATGGATGGATGGTTCACTAAATTCACTTAAAACAAACAGCAAATTCATCCAGTATACAACAGGCTTTACAATAGCTCAGAAAAAGGCACAGCCAATCAGATTTTCTTGTTTTACAAGACAAGCTTTCAAAGACTTGATTAGTTAAGCTTTGGAAAAGAACTGCATATTTATTCTAAAGGTTTTGATATTACTATGAACAAATTAAAGCATTTGAGTGTGAAATGCCCCGGGGAAGACCCAGGACACACTGGAGGGATTATATCCCTCAGCTGGTCTGGGAACGCCTCGGGGCTCCCTAGTTGAACTGGTGGAGGTGGCTGGGGCGAGGGAGGTCTGGGTGTCCCTACTTCAGTTGCTGCCCCCGTGACCCGAACCCAGGACAAGCGGAAGATGGAGTGTGAAATGTTGTATTTACCGTATAGTATTTCAGCTTGCACTGATGCAGGTGGATTATATTTGTGCACACACCATTAAGGAAGTCTTGAGAGTGGGATATCAGGACTAATATTCTTTTGAATCTAAAAGAGAAAGACAAATTGAAAAGGTTGAAACTCAGGGAAAACAAAATCTGAGCAAAGCTAGACATTTCCTCGCACACACGGATCAGAAAAACGCTTCGGTCTGGTTTTTGTCAAAGCCAAGGGTGCACTGAGAAATAATACTGCTCGACACCGAGGCTACAATTCGGCCTTTTGTTTACATCATGTCACCTGCGTTAAGCCATTAAGGGCTTGAGAAACTGCAGGAAACTTACTCCTTAAGTTCTTCCTCCAACCACACACAGGCATCAAGGTCCAGGTGGTTCGTGGGCTCATCCAAGAGCAACATGAAGGGTTTTAGAAACAAAGCTCTGAAAATAGAGGCAAAAGACTGAAATCAATTTTAATCAGGAATACCATGAGCCAAAAAATGTGAAATGAATAAATGAACAGCTGCAGTAATCAGATTTTCGCTTCGGACGATTTTTGTCACTGCACAGGCACGTCGCAGGTCACTGCTCGATGGATGTGCTATCATTCGGCCTTTTAGTTCATCATTTCACGGCAGCGTAACGAGAGATTAAGGCTCGGCGGAGGTCATACGTTTGGTCACACGATTAATTACAGAAGCATTTCCCCAGAACCCAATAAACAATGAGGACTTACCTGGCAAGAGCGACTCGCATTCTCCAGCCACCACTGAAGTCTTTGAGCTGCTTTCTCTGCATGGCGGTGGTGAAACCGAGGCCATGGAGGATCCGGGATGCGCGCATCTCTGCTTTATCGGCGTCCAGCTCCTCTAACCGCTCGTACAGATCGGTCAGTTTTTCACAACTGGCTGAAAACAAAAGTTACGACAGACGATACTGAATCAAAGATGAAGGTCTCGATATCAAAGCAATCAAATTGACATTTGTTCCCTAACTGAACGCCGCCACAGTAGCATGATGCGCTAATAAGGAAGGTGTTCAGAAAGGGCTGTACTGTCCCACGCCTAGGAAAGGAAGCTATGACATACAGAATAGCCCCTATGAAAACGTGGCCCTCTGACTGTTCATTAAAAACCGTTGTGCAACTCACCATCTTCGTGAGCAAGCCTCTCGGCCTCTTGCTCGAGCTTGATTCGTTCCTCATCAACCTCCATGACACACTGCAGTGCTGTCTTCTCACTGGGAGGCATCTCACGAGTTAGGTGGTAAATATCGATGTGTTCTGGAATGGGCACCTCCCTGTGGCCGATAGCTGACAGCAGCATGGATTTACCTGCACACAGTTAAATCAAACAGGTGGGTTTTGGTCTGCAGCGAGGCTCTGAATGCTAAAACGTTACAATAAGGGAGAAAGTTGAGGGATTCATTTATCATTGCAAATTAAACCCCGACAGCAGGATGCAGGGCTTAAATTATTCTGGGCTTTATTTTGCAATAATGGCCAAACGCGATGATCATAATCCCATTTTGCAAAAACAAGGTTTTTTTTCACCAAATACCAGGGACTTAAGTGTTTTATTGACTTAGTCTGTTAAAGCAAAATCCCCTTAGAGCCACATTTGGCATTCTACTATATAATTCTATTCTACCTACAAGAATGTGCTTTTTATGACATTCCACTGAGCTAATTCCTCCTTTGCAGATATAACTGCTGCCACATTTCAGGAAAAGCCTTCAATAAGACTGAAAGGTGCCTGTGGAAACTATTTCCATTCATCCAGAAGAGCTTTTGCGAGGTCAGACACCAGGTAAACACCAAATCTGGATGAGATATTTACGCTGGCAGGTGTTGAAGTTGAAATAAGTTATAATTATTAAAAAAAAAAAAAAAATATATATATATATATATATATATATATATATATATATATATATATATATATAAATAATATAATATATATAATATATATAAATATATATATAATATATATATTATATATATATATATATATATATCCACACACATTTGATGATTAAGTGCAATTTCAGGGTTCTGATAAATTGATAAAAAATAAATAAAGCAACAAATTAAACTGGATTCATTGGTGGCGGCACGGTGGTTTAGTGGTTAGCACGTTCGCCTCTCAGCGCTAGGGATTCCCGGTTCGAATCCCCATCTGGGTGGAGTTTCCATGTTCTCCCCGTGTCTGCGTGGGTTTCCTCCGGGTTCTCCGGTTTCCTCCCACAGCCCAAAAACATGGATCAAGTCAATTGAATTCTCAAAATTGTCCCATATAGAGTGTGTCTGTGTGAGTGAGTGTGAGCCCAGCGATGGATTTGCGCCCTGTCCTGGGTCGATCTGCCCAGCGTCCGAGGTGTTCTCCCCTGGATGGGCATGGGGAACCCCCCCGCGACCCTAATATAGGATAAAGCGGAAGATGATGGATGGATGGATTCATTGGTATGATACAAATGCACAAGTGCAGAATACAAATTCTTTCAATGAAACATTGGGACATGATCCGTCATAATGTGTATCCACTGCAGCAGGGAGGGTTAAGGAAACACTCTGGCAACAACCTGATGAACATTTATTGGCCTATAGATAAGTCTGGTTATTCAATACAACCGTTTTACCTACTGTGAATTAAATTTTTGTAAAACATTTTTTTATTAAAAATAACAGGAAATTAATCAGTTCCCAACCCTTACACAGGATTCATTTTCATAACCTTACACTGCAAATAAACCATTTACAAAGTTACATACCATCAGCATTTTTGATAAAAGCTGTGTTTAAGGCGAACGTTTTCTAAAAAGCAGTACCTGTTCCGTTGAGGCCAATAAGACCATAGCGGCGTCCGGAGTTGAGCTCCAGGCAGGTGTCACTGAGCAGCTCCTGCCCGTGGAAGGTCAGGGAGAGACTGCTGATGTGCACATCTGTGCTGTTGGGGTGAGAAGCCAGCACTCCAGTTACAGCACGTGCCTCAGTCTTCTTTAGCTCAAACTCATCCAACTCCTTTGTAATACTGGCAACACCTATGTAAAAAAAAAAAGACAAATGACACCACAGGTCGAGAGTTGCAAATTTATGTAGTCAGCTGATATAAACGGATATCTTATTTGATTTAACTCAGAACATTATAAAAACAGTCTTAAAATAAATTGTGACTGGCAAAGAACTCTACATGGCAGTGCATTACATTTACATTTAATCATATAGCAGACGCTTTCATCCAAAGCGACTTACAAATGAGAACATTACAAGTCAGAAGTTATGCAGAAAACCAACTACACTGTAAAATCATCAAACCTGATTGTTATTTGATGCTGCACCCCTCTCTTTTTTTTTTTTACACAACAGGTATTTGTTAAAAAGATACGTCTTCAGTAGTTTCTTAAAACTGCTTAGTGATTCTGCCTTACAGACAGAGTTGGGAAGATGGTTCCACCATTTTGCAGTGGTGAACGCCACTGAGTGAGAATTAGCTCCTCGGTGAGGTGGAACCGCCAGGCGGCAATCATCACCGGAGCGAAGTGAACGAGCCGGAGTGGATTTTGAAAAGATAGAGTGAAGGTAGGAGGGGGAAGATCCAGAAATGGTTCTGTAGGCCAGAGTCAGTGACTTGTACTGAATGCAGCAGCTACAGGGAGCCAATGGAGGGAAATGAGTTCTCTTGGGGGTTAAACACGAGTCGGGCTTGCAGGCTACACATTTGGTGCATCTACACCAAATGTGTAACATTTCTGTTTAGATGAAACAGAACGCCTGCCTTAATACTGAACTTCCTTTCTAATAAACATAATTAAGGGCTCAATGAAAGATGTGAGTGATGCCACCATATCAGGTCTACTGGTTAAAACTACATGACAGAGGGTCCGGTGGAAACGGTTCTTTCAGCTCACCGTTGTCCTCATTCATGCCATTCTCTTGACCCTCTGGCTTGTCTGAATCGTCGTTCAATTCATCTGCTTTCTTGGGCCGCAGACGAGCCTTGGCAGCTTCCTTCTTTTTTGCTGCCTTCTTTTTAGCCAAGTCGGACGGCATTGTGATGGTGGGTTGGGGTTACAGGAATTTAAAATATCCCAGAGTGTGGACCCTGTAAAAAAATAATACAAAAAAATTATAAAATATGAATATTTATGAATACATGCGTTAACTGATTCGGCGAGGACCTACTATATATAACTCGAGCTCAAAATGTTCATCAGGCTGCAATGTAATACAAACTACATGTACATCTGTCTCAGTGGTTAGGACTAAGTTTATGTTCTCTGTGTTCACCTGGGTTTCTTTCAGGATCTTTGCTATGGTCCAAAAACACAGATTGAAGGTAAAATGGCTGCTCTAAATTGCCCTTATATAGTGTCCGTGTGCTCAGTGATGGATTGGCACCCTGTCCTGGATGTATTTGCCCAGCGCCCTTAATGTTCCTCCCCAGATGTCTATGAGGAACCCTCGCCATGAAACTACGTATAAAAATAAGCAGAAGATAATGGATAGAGGACGTCTGCCTCTCAGCACTAGGGGTTCCCGGTTTGAATCCCAGTCTGGGTGGAGTTTCCACGTTCACCCTGTGTCCGCATGGGTTACCTCCCACAGTCCAAAAACATGGATTAAGGTCAATTGAATGCTCCAAATTGCCCCATATAGAGTGGGTTTGTAATACAAACTACATGTACGTCTGTCTCAGTGGTTAGGACTAAGTTTATGTTCACGTGGGTTTCTTCCAGGATCTTTGCTATGGTCCAAAATAGAATGGACCATAACCTAGAATCCTGTACCTCGTGTCTGTTCAATTGAATGCTCCAAATTGCCCCATATATAGTGTGTTTGTAATACAAACTACATATGGAAATTACTTAATTTCCCTGAAGGAATTACCCAAAGGGATCAATAAAGTTTTCTTATCTTATGTACATCTGTCCCAGTGGTTAGGACTAAGTTTATGTTCTGTGTTCACATGGGTTTCTTCCAGGATCTTTTCTATGGTCCAAAATAGAACGGACCATAACATAAAATCCTGTACCTCGTGTCTGTTCAATTGAATGCTCCAAATTGCCCCATATAGAGTGTGTTGTGTGAGCAAGATAGATTGGCCTCCAACGTTCTCAGGGCATGGAGAATCATCCGCGACCCAAGAGGATTAAATGGAAGATAGAGAGATGAGTGCATCATTTCTAAACCAAACTTAACACAATTAACCTCTGAAATCAGAACTTGATCTGGCTTTTGTCCATTGTTCCATATTCCAGGTCTCTGGCACAACTTTGTTTCATTACACGAAGAATAAATAAGCTATATTTCTCAAAAAAACACACTACATTAAGCAGCATGACCCCAACCTAGAATCCTGTACCTCATGTCTGTTCAATTGAATGCTCCAAATTGCCCCATATATAGTGTGTTTGTAATACAAACTACATGTGGAAATTACTTAATTTCCCAAAAGGAATTACCCAAAGGGATCAATAAAGTTTTCTCTTATGTACATCTGTCCCAGTGGTTAGGACTAAGTTTATGTTCTCTGTGTTCACATGGGTTTCTTCCAGGATCTTTGCTATGGTCCAAAATAGAACGGACCACAACATAAAATCCTGTACCTCGTGTCTGTTCAATTGAATGCTCCATATTGCCCCATATAGAGTGCGTTTGTGTGAGCAAGATAGATCGGCCTCCAACGTTCTCTGGGCATGGAGAATCATCCGCGACCCAAGAAGAGGACTAAATGGAAGATAGAGAGATGAGTGCATCATTTCTAAACCAAACTTAATACAATTAACCTCTGAAATCAGAACTTGATCTGGTTTTTGTCCATTGTTCCATATTTTCAGTTCTCTGGCACAACTTTGTTTCATTACACGAAGAATAAATAAGCTATATTTCTCAAAAATACACATTACATTAAGCAGCATGACCCCAACCTAGAATCCTGTACCTCGTGTCTGTGTTCTAAACTTCATTTACATGTGAACTAAAAACCACATGGCTAAGTCACCAGGTCAGTTTTTCCTTATATTTCCTTAAATATATCCTTATATTCAGAGGTTTTCATTAGAACACAGGCAACATGTTAGTTGTTAGTTAATTTAGGACGTGTGTCGTTTCAACATTATTTAGTGGAAAGAAGTCAGCGTTCTTCGAATTAAGTGACGACGGCGAAGCAAAAAACGAGGCCCAACCTAAAGCTAACCATGCCGGTGTGTAATTAAACATATTTAAAACCATCACAATGACTGCGTTTTAGGTTAGTTATACGCGTAACATTTCTATTTCTGTTATAAACCAAACAAAAGAAGACAAACACCTCATAAAAAGAGCTCCGTGTCAGATAACGTGTGGATTTCTGCTGCCGCATTGTGCGCTCATATACCGGCAACTCGGGCTGCATCCCAAATGGCGGAGATTCGAAATCGTAGTGCACTAGGTACGACACGAGGGGAACTGCGCTGCCGGTGAAAGTAGCAAGGCTAGCTAGATAGAACGCCGCCATTGAGGACGAAGCCACGGCCTGCCGAGCTCCGTTCATTTCGAATGCTAACTGTTACGTTAGTCGGTGTAAAATTAATAGGCCGGTAACTCCTATGTCGTAACGACTAAACCAAACACGTAAACATGATCTAATAACGAGAACCAAAACGACATAAATGAAGTCGTTACCTGCGCGTTAATCAGCGGGATTCTTAGTTAGTGAATCTGTAGAATTCTCGTGGCTCACCGCCACTCAGCGTCAGAGAAGCGCGCGTGTCCAATGCCGGCTTTAAGCGCATGCGCAGTAAACGCTGGTAGGTTGGTTCAGCGGGTAGGATAAATGTTCAGGTTTGTGTAGCATGATGTTTACTAAACATTTATTTATAAGTTTTAAACGAAGACTTTGATGTTTTGTCAATTAAATTAGGCAAAGAGAGCGTTTCGTAGAAAGTTGTGTGGACGGAGACTGTAAACTTGTTTTAGTTGAAGATTAACATGACGGTATAAACCTGACACGATGTCGAAAATTGCTTATTAATCTTTAATTAGTTCATAATTTCTTATATAATTATAATAGTAATAATAATAAGGGCGGCACGGTGGCTTAGTGTTTAGCATGTTCTCCTCTCAGCACTAGGGATTCCCGGTTCGAATCCCCATTTGGGTGGAGTTTCCATGTTCTCCCCGTGTCCGCGTGGGTTTCCTCTGGGTTCTCCGGTTTCCTCCCACAGTCCAAAAACATGGATCAAGTCAATTGAGTTCTCCAAATTGCCCCATATAGAGTGTGTCTGTGTGAGTGAGTGTGTGCCCAGCGATGGATTGGCGCCCTGTCTTGGGTGTATCTGCCCAGCGCCCGAAACGTTCTCCCCTGGATGGGCATGGGGAACCCCCCCCCCCCCATGACCCTAAATTGCCCCATATAGAGTGTGCGTGTGTCTGTGTGAGTGAATGTGTGCCCAGCGATAGATTGGCGCCCTGTCCTGGGTGTATCTGCCCAGCGCCCGAAACGTTCTCCCCTGGATGGGCATGGGGAACCCCCCCCCCCATGACCCTAATAGAGGATAAAGCGGAAGATAATAAATCGATGCAATAATAATAAGTTAATATTAATATTATAATAATAAGAGTTCAACTTTGTGTGGAAGACTGTGAGTTCCGAATCTGAGTCGAGTTTCAGAAAAATCCGCGTCGTACGGAACACCATAACATTACGTTGTATTTATTTTATTGCTTTTAACAATTTACATTTTTATTAAAAACTCTGAATCCATCCCTCAGAGACTTCCAGACACGTGATAATGATTTATAACCAAACAAAACTCGATCACAGCATGCTGTTCGAAAGTTGGTTTTATTCATTCATTCATCCATTATCTTCTGCTTTATCCTCTATTAGGGTCGCGGGGGGGGTTCCCTATGCTCATCCAGGGGAGAACGTTTTGGGCGCTGGGCAGATAGACCCAGGACAGGGCGCCAGTCTATCGCTGGGCACACACTGACTCACACAGACACACTCTAAATGGGGCAATATGGAGAACTCAATTGACTTGATCCATGTTTTTGGACTGTGGGAGGAAACCGGAGAACCCGGAGGAAACCCACGCGGACACGGGGAGAACATGGAAACTCCACCCAGATCAGGATTCGAACCTGGATCCCCAGGGCTGTGAGGTGACCATGCTAACCACTGAGCCACTGTGCCGCCTGGATTATAGACATGAAATAATGAATACGCTTCAAAGATTTTTGGAACTCATAAAGCACCATATACTCTTACCGGCCATTTGTTTAGGTACACCTCCTAAAGTTAATAATAATAATAATAATAATAATACATTTTATTTCAAAGTACCTTTCTAACACACAAGGACACCGTACAGCAAGTAAGACATGTACATAACATAAAAATAAGAACACAGTAAAATGATAAAATTTAAGAGAACATTGATTATAATGAAAAAGCAATTAAAAAAATTTTTTTGAGTCCAGATTTAAATAGAGAGAGTGATTCAGTATTTTTTAGAGTAGAGGGTAGTGAGTTCCAGAGTCGGGGAGCAAAGCGATGGAAAGCTCTGTTTCCCAAAGTGGCAAGACGAGAAGAAGGTACAGTTAGAAGTGGCTATTTGAACTAAATCGGACAGATATGGAGGAGCACGGTTATGAATAATCTTAAAAGTTACCAGAAGAGTTTTATAATCTGAACGAAACTTAATGGGTAACCATGAATTTAAGCTGAATGAAGCTGCTGCAAGACCGGAGTGATGTGATGGGTGGAGGAGGTTCTCGTAATTCATTATTATTTCTCGCTTTATCGTCTATTGGGGGGGGGGGTTCCTCTTGGGGGGGGGGGGGGGGTCCCCATGCCCATCCAGGGGAGAATGTTTCGGCAGATACACCCAGGACAATCCATTGCTGGGCACACACTCACACAGACACACTCTATATGGGGCAATTTTGGAGAACTCAATTGACTTCTCCAGTTCTCCGGTTTCCTCCCACATTCCAAAAACATGGATCAAGTCAATTGAGTTCTCCAAATTGCCCCATATAGAGTCTGTATGTGTGAGTGTGTGCCCAGCCATAGATTGGCGTCCTGTCCTGGGTCTATCTGCCCAGCGCCCGAGACGTTCTCCCCTGGATGGGCATGGGAACCCCCCCGCGACCCTAATAGAGGATAAAGCGGAAGATAATGAATGAAAAGCACAATGAAACATCCCTCACTTAACAACAAAAGTCATGATACTCAGTTGCCCTCAGTAATGAACCAAATATTGTCTGTTCTGTAGCCTATTGGGGAAAAAATAATTAACAAATTAGCCAATTAACAAAAAATACCTCTTGTGTGAAATGTCAATTGGACACCGAGACATATGTGGCTGCTTTGGTGCACAAGGCTTCCCATTTGTCTCTCTTTTGTAAATCGTCGGTAAACAGACACTTGCGCTTCGGCATGTTGCTTGTGGACTGACACGCAGCGCCGCGCAGTGACCTAGTGTCTGTACATTTAATGGTCCATTAAACCAAAGTCATTTAGAAACCCAGAACATTTCCTCACTTTAAAAAAAAAAACCGGGACAGTATGTGAAATAATAATAAATAATAACAAAAATAATAATAATTAGGGGTGAGCTGCAATATTCGCTGATTCGACGATTCGATTCGGAGAACCGTAGTCGACTATGAACCTCATAGTCGAATGTACCATTTTGACCACATGGGGGTGCCCATGGCTGCTGCTAAGCATTAGTTTTTAAATTAAATAAATTAAATTGGGTCATTTAGCAGACGCTTTTATCCAAAGCGACTTACAAGGTGAGCACAGGGTTCATCACAACATTCCTGGAGCAATGAGGGTTAAGGGTCTTGCTCAAGGACCCACACTGGTAACTTCAGTGGACCAGGGATTTGAACCCCCAACCTTCAGATTGATAACCCAACACCCTGACCACTGAGCTAACCCGCCCCTACCTAGTTTTTACATGAAATCCTAATTTCTGTTAATATTTTTTTTTTTTAAATGTGTGCGCTTTAACAATAGGCTACACATTAATAAAGCTCCCCCTGCAGTTAGTTGCACATTCCAAATGTAAGTAAAATATTTTTAAAAAATCTTTTTTTAAAAACCACGCTTATAGTTCCATCTTGTGGTTTAATTTTAACTGATTCGACTATCAGTCGACTATAGGGAAAATCGGATTCGACTATGAAAATCCTTAGTTGAAGACACCCCTAATAATAATAAATAATAATACAGACATGTCCTGGGTAATATATGTTTGGTCAGCCTCTTAAAGGCAAATAATGCGAATCAAATACTGATGAAAGAATGCCTTTATTTACAGATATCAAACGTTTGCAACACGAGAACACACGGTTTCTTTAGTATAAATAGAATTTTTTAGAAAAATGATAGGACTTGTCCAAGAATGAACAACCTTAACATTCAAAATGAACTCGTACATTAGAGGGAACTTCAGTACCCTTTAGGAACAGTTAGAACCCCTGAAAGATCAAACAGTTCGAATGTTAGTGCTATCCTCCTGTGGGAACCCTCATGAGTGAGCAGATAGAAATGTACGGAAATTAAATTGAACAACAGTCCAACTTTGGTAAATGCTTTTTTTTTTCAGTTACATCATTGGTGAGTTTTTAAGGCAACAAATGAACCACGCAACAATATTCATTTAGTCATGCTTAGGTTTTTAAAAAAAAAAAAAAAAAAACAGGTCTATATGTTTTCATGCAGTGTTCTAACAAATGATTCTACAATACAGTTTAAAATTAATTTTTGGTATTATAATAATAATAATAATAATAATAATACTAAAGTCATATATACACAACATCTAAATTTACAGTCATGAATAAATCAGACCCTTAAGAACTACATCAACTCATTACATAAATCTTTACTATAAATAAGAACTAACTGTGCAAGACTGTGAAATCATAGTATTCATTCATTCATTATCTCCCGCTTTATCCTCTATTAGGGTCGCGGTGGGGTTCCCCATGCCCATCCAGGGGAGAACGTTTCGGGCGCTGGGCAGATACACCCAGGACAGGGCGCCAATATATCGCTGGGCACACACTCACTCACTCAAACACACTCTGTATGGGGCAATTTGGAGAACTCAATTGACTTGATCCATGTTTTTGGACTGTGGGAGGAAACCGGAGAACCCGGAGGAAAACCACATGGACACGGGGAGAACATGGAAACTCCACCCAGATGGGGATTCGAACCAGGAAACCCAGCGCTAAGAGGCAAGTTTTTGCAAGTTTGTTTAGATGAGGATCGGTTCTCAGATTTGTCATGTCTAGGCGGAACTGTTCTGTTATCATGTGGATGAATTCAAAGGCTTTAAAATGTGTAATAATACTATGATTTCGCGGCACGGTGGCTTAGTGGTTAGCATGTTCTCCTCTCAGCACTAGGGATTCCCGGTTCGAATCCCCATCTGGGTGGAGTTTCCATGTTCTCCCCGTGTCCATGTGGTTTTCCTCCGGGTTCTCCGGTTTCCTCCCACAGTCCAAAAACATGGATCATGGTCAATTAAATTCTCCAAATTGCCCCATATAGAGTGTGTGTGTGTGTGATAGATTGGCACCCTGTCCAGCGCCCGAAACGTTCTCCCCTGGATGGGCATGGGGAACCCCCCCCCGCGACCCTAATAGAGGATAAAGCTGAAGATAATGGATGGAGAGATATTTCGCATGAATGGGGCGGCACGGTGGCTTAGTGGTTAGCACGTTCTCCTCTCAGCGCTGGGTTTCCAGGTTCAAATCCAAATCTTGGTGGAGTTTTCATGTTCTCCTGGCGTTCACGTGGGTTTTCTCCAGGTTCTCCGGTTTCCACCCACAGTCCAAAAACATGGATTTAAGGTGACTCTAAATTGAGTGAGTGTGTGCCCAGCGATGGATTGGCGCCCCGTCCTGGGTGTATCTGCCCAGCGCCCGAAACGTTCTCCCTTGGATGGGCATGGGGAACCCCCCCCCGCGACCCTAATAGAGGATAAAGCGGAAGATAATGAGATGAGATATAGACCAACCTTTTCCGTACTTGAAAATTGTACACAGTGCATCAGTTCACAGACACACAACAGACAACAAAGACGAGTCTGTATTCCTACAGATGATACTAAAATGGTAGAACCTGGTAGAAAATCAAATGTAACCTACACATTCAAAAATTCACAGTACGCAGCCCTTTCAAAACTGAACGAATGATAACGTCACGCTAAAGCAGTGCTTCTCAAATAGTGGGGCGGTGCAGTGCGGTGCCTGGGGGGGGGGGGCATAACAAGAAATCACAGAGCAAGTGATATTAAGTGAACTGAACAAACCCTCAAGAGACAACATGGAGAAATATTTAACAGAGATGAGGAGAGAGACGAAGATAATGAGAGCAACAAAAGTCAACCGAAAACTAAAACGAGGAAAGTGTATGTAGCGCTTGGTTTCACTGTAACTGAGGTGGAGACGAAGAAAGACCGGTGTGTCTTCTGTGTCTTTAAATGTTAACAGCAGACAGCATGAAATAAATGAAGGCGTCACTTAAAGACATTACACGCTGATAAACCGCTTGAGTTTTTAATCGTAAACGTGACGCGTACAGCAAGCAATTATAACGCTTTATGAAAACTACTTCAAAAAAGCTGTGCTGCAGAACGGATGCGTTGTAGACATTAGTTCTGATTTCCTTATTTTGATAAAAAAATAAATAAAAATAGCACAAATTGTCATATTCATTTTTGTTTTGTAGGTTAAAGTGTTAATATATTGAGCTCCTGAATTAATGTTGCTGATGAATTTGAATTTATTATTATTTATTGATTTTATTTCATTTCATTTTTCAGTCTCAAATGCCGGTCAGTTCAAAAATGTTTCTAGTTTAAATAAGGATTTCATTCGTTTCTGTTACAAACTAAACAACAAAGTTAATAAAATGATTCTTTGTTCTAAGTTGATCTATATTTCTTTCTTTTTTGTTTTCTTTAATGTTAATAAGGAGACGTTGTTATAAAAGAGGTGTACTTAGAACAAATTTATAGACCAATGATACTACAGTGGGCGTGTTAAAATACTTTTTCATCCCATTTTGTCATGTACAGGGGGGGGTGAGTGTGCGTGTGTATGTGTGTGTGTGGGGGGGGGGGGGGCTCAAAAAGTTTTCTTCTTCCTAGGGGGGGCTTAACAGAAAATAATTGAGAATCACTGCACTAAAGCCACAAGATAAACAATACTTCATGATAGAAACATTACTTTTACACAAAAAAAAAAAAAAAACTGGTCACACAAAAAATTCTAAAGTAGCCTATTTTTGGCAGACTGTAAATAACGAGACACTATGACGAATTTGTACGACATGAGAATGTTGAGGACGACAGGTATACCGAACATGGAGAACTATATTAAAATCATTCATGGCGATTAGCCAAAAAACGCTGCTGGTCACTTCTACATCAAGTTAAAAAACCTTAAGTAGTACGCATGGCCAGGGCCTGTTCCAGTTCTTGTCTCCGCTGTTGAATCTGTTGTAAAATAAATGACAATTTATTAGTTAATAAGTTTCCGTTTGTGGGCGGCACGGTGACTTAGTGGTTAGCACGTTCTCCTCTCAGCGCTAGGGATTCCCGGTTCGAATCCCAATCTGGGTGGAGTTTCCATGTTCTCCCCGTGTCCGCGTGGGTTTCCTCCGGGTTCTCCGCTTTCCTCCCACAGTCCAAAAACATGGATCAAGTCAATTGAATTCTCCAAATTGGCCCATATAGAGTGTGTCTGTGAGTGAGTGTGTGCCCAGTGATGGATTGGCGCCCTGTCCTGGGTGTATCTGCCCAGCGCCCGAAACGTTCTCCCCTGGATGGGCATGGGGAACCCCCCCCACGACCCTAATAGAGGATAAAGCTGAAGATAATGAATGAATGATGAAAACGAAATTCCTACTAGCCGCACGGTGGCTTAGTGGTTAACATGTTCTCCTCTCAGCGCTAGGGATTCCCGGTTCGAATCCCCATCTGGGTGGAGTTTTCATGTTCTCCCCGTGTCCGCGTGGGTTTCTTCCGGGTTCTCCGGTTTCCTCCCACAGTCCAAAAACATGGATCAAGTCAATTGAGTTATCCAAATTGCCCCATATAGTGTGTTTCTGTGAGTGTGTGCCCAGTGATAGATTGGCGCCCTGTCCTGGGTGTATCTGCCCAGCGCCCGAGACGTTCTCCCCTGGATGGGCATGGGGAACCCCCCCACGACCCTATTATAGGATAAAGCGGAATATAATGAAAGGAAGGAAGTTTCCGTTTGTTGTCATTATACATCCATCCATTATTGTTAGCTTATTCCTATACTAGTTTTGGGCGCTGGGCAGATACCCCCTGGACAGGGTGCCAGGTTTTCACAGGGCGCACACTCACACTAGATAGGGGCAATTTAAAGCAGCCAATTCAACATAAATCCATGTTTTTGGATTGTGGGAGGAAACCGGACAACCGTGAGGCAACTTACGCAGACATGGGGAGAACATGGAAACTCCACCCAGATCAGGATTCGAACCTGGATCCCCAGCAACAAGCGAACAGGCAAACATGCTAAGCACTACACCAACATTATTCATTCATTCATTATCTTCCGCTTTATCCTCTATTAGGGTCGGGGGGGGTTCCCCATGCCCATCCAGGGGAGAACGTTTCAGGCGCTGGACAGATACACCCAGGACAGGGGACCGATCCATCACTGGGCACACACTCACTCACACAAACACACTCTATATGGGGCAATTTGGAGAACTCAATTGACTTGATCCATGTTTTTGGAGTGTGGGAGGAAACCGGAGAACCCGGAGAAAACCCACGCGGACACGGGGAGAACATGGAAACTCAAACCGTGCTGAGAGGAGAACATGCTAACCACTAAGCCACCATGCCGCCACACCACCATTAAACAAACTAAATATAAAAAGTTGTTATTTTACTTAATAATGAAATTTCAGGGGTGGCACCGGCGGTGTAGTGGTCAGCACGTTCTCCTCTCAGCGCTGGGGATTCCAGGTTCGAATTATGATCTGGGTGGAGTTTCCATGTTCTCCCCGTGTCTGTGTGGGTTTCCTCCGGGTTCTCCGGTTTCCTCCCACAGTCCAAAAGCATGAGAAGGTGAATTGGCTGCTTTAAATTGACCCTCTGTCTGTGTGTGAGTGAGCGAGTGTGTACCCAGCGATGGATTGGTGTATCTGTGCAGCGCCCAACGTGGAGGACAGTAGAGAATAAAACGTTGAAGCCAATTAGAACAGACGATGTATCTTTTTTTCACAGCAGATATGTGGGATATGTGGGACAATAAAACATGATTTTACAGTCAAAATGCCAAATTAATTTAAACATACATGATTAATATCAAACTATAAAGACTTAATATAGACATTAGATCACGAAGATTAAAAAATACAAAATGCATCTACAGGTTTTTACTCACCCTGCAGTAGAAATATCGACTGACGGCTTCTTGAGCCCAGGGTTGATTATAAAACTCTGCTCTTCTCTCCTCCTCTGGGTTTCCCACCACATCAGTCATCAGCTGTGCAAACAATCACAGTTAGTTTCTGATTTCATCATCATCATCTTCATCATCCTCATCATCATCAATGTACATCATAGTCAAACATTGAGGTGAGAAGCAGAAACAGTGAAGACCTTCCATCTCTAAAGGTATACTGTATTATATCTTCCATCCATCCATTATCTCCCGCTTTATCCTCTATTAGGGTCGCGGGGGGAGAACGTCTCGGGCGCTGGGCAGATACACCCAGGACAGGGCGCCAACCTATCGCTGGGCACACACTCACTCACACATACACACTCTATATGGGGCAATTTGGAGAATTCAATTGACTTGATCCATGTTTTTGGACTGTGGGAGGAAAGCGGAGAACCCGGAGGAAACCCACGCGGACATGGGGAGAACATGGAAACTCCACCCAGATTGGGATTCAAATCGGGAATCCCTAGTGCTGAGAGGAGAACATGCTAACCACTAAGCCACTGTACCGCCCCGTATTATATCCATCCATCCATTACCTTCCGCTTTATCCTCTATTAGGGTCGCGGTGGGGTTCCCCATGTCCATCCAGGGGAGAACGTTTTGGGAGTTGGGCAGATACACCCAGAACAGGGTGCCAATCTATCACTGGGCACACACTCACTCACACAGACACACTCTATATGGGGCAATTTGGAGAACTCAATTGACCTTGATCCATGTTTTTGGACTGTGGGGGGAAACCGGAGAACCCGGAGGAAACCCACGTGGACACGGGGAGAACATGGAAACTCCACCCAGATTGGGATTCGAACCAGAAATCCCTAGCGCTGAGAGGAGAACGTCAGTATTATATATTATTTAATAATATTTTAAGCTCACTGAACTCCATATGGCTTCCAAGAAATCTTATTTATTGGTTGGTTTGTCGATTTAAAAAAAAATGTCTTTAACTTCCCCGTGTCCGCGTGGGTTTCCTCCCACAGTCCAAAAACAAGGATCAAGTCAATTGAATTCTCAAAAATTGCCCCATATAGAGTGTGTCTGTGTGAGTGAGTGTGTACCCAGCGATGGATTGGCACCCTGTCCTGGGTCTATCTGCCCAGCGCCTGAAACGTTCTTCCCTGGATGGGCATGGGGAACCCCACCGCGACCCTAATAGAGGATAAAGCGAGAGATAATGAATGTGTTTAACTTACCTTTTAAAGGCAGATATTAGAACACGAGCAATTAACCTGCTTTTTGTTTAAACTGCATCTGTTATTTGCAAAGTGGAAAAATGGATAGCTCAGTGGTTAGGGCATTGGGCTATCAATCTGAAGGTTGGGGGTTCAAATCCCAGGTCCACTGAAGTTACCAATGTGGGTCCTTGAGCAAGACCCTTAACCCTCATTGCTCCAGGGATGTTGTGATTAACCCTGTGCTCACCTTGTAAGTCGCTTTGGATAAAAGCGTCCAATAAATGACCAAATGTAAATGTAATGTAAATGTAACAAATGACGGAAGGTTTTAATGAACAAATTAGCATTTATCATTCTGACCTTGAGATCTCGGTTCTGGGAACAGATCCAGTCCTGTATGTAGCCTTTGGGGTCTCGGGAGAAACTGAGCATGAAATCTCTCTGGATCTTCAACTGGTTAATGGACTCAATGGTCTCATGAATCTGTGAATTCACAGAGATGTGCTCAATAACTATTCAATCATTATACGTACAATACATTTTTGCTGGACAATCTTTTTACAATTAACACATTTTAAAAAATGTTTTAACAATTAACCACTTTTTAACCACTTTATTTGATCAATACATCATTGCTGTGCAGTCTGTTGTCTTTTATAGAGTTTTCTATTGTCTTCCTTTTATATTGTACATCATGTAAATAATTTAACAGTTTATTTTATATTTTGTATACACTGATTTCCATTCAGGGCGGCACGGTGGCTTAGTGGTTAGCACGTTCTCCTCTCAGCGTTAGGGATTCCCGGTTCGAATCCCCATCTGGGTGGAGTTTCCATGTTCTCCCCGTGTCTGCGTGGGTTTCCTCCGGGTTCTCCGGTTTCCTCCCACAGTCCAAAAACATGGATCAAGTTAATTGAATTCTCAAAATTGCCCCATATAGAGTGTGTCTGTCTGAGTGAGTGTGTGCCCAGCGATATATTGGCGCCCTGTCCTGGGTCTATCTGCCCAGCGCCCGAGATGTTCTCCCCTGGATGGGCATGGGGAACCCCACCGTGACCCTAATAGAGGATAAAGCGGGAGATAATGAATGAATGAATGATTTCCATTCATTATCTTCTGCTTTATCCTACCTATATTAGGGTTGCGGGGGGGGGGGGGGGGTTTCCCCATGCCCATCCAGGGGAGAACGTTTCGGGCGCTGGACAGATACACCCAGGACAGGATGCCAATCCATCGCTGGGCACTATACACGGATTTCATTTCTAAAATATCTTTTCTTTTTTCGTACTTCTCTTAAAGGTATGTTAGAGGTATATTTTTAACTTTCCCAATTATTCTCTGCTTGTTTTGCTGCTGAGAATGTCCATTATCTTCATCCATTCATCCATTATCTTCCGTTTTATCCTATATTATGGTCGCGATGGGGTTCCCCATTCCCATCCAGGGGAGAACGTTTCGGGCGCTGGGCAGATACACCCAGGACAGGGTGCCAATCCATCACTGGGCACACACTCACGCACACATACACACTCTATATGGGGCAATTTTGGAGAACTCAATTGACGTGATCCCTATTTTTGGACTGTGGGAGGAAACCGGAGAAACCCACGCGGACACGGGGAGAACATGGAAACTCCACCCAGATGGGGATTCGAACCGGGAGTGTGTAGGAGAACATGCTAACCACTAAGCCACCGTGCCGCCTTCATTTGACCTTAATCCATGTTTTTGGACTGTGAGAGGAAACTGGAGGAAACCCACACGGACAGGGGGAGAACATGGAAACTCCACCCAGATGAGTGTGTCTGTGTGAGTGAGTGTGTGCCCAGCGATAGATTGGCACCCTGTCCTGGGTGTATCTGCCCAGCCCCCAAAACGTTCTCCCCTGGATGGGCATGGAGAACCCCCACGACCCTAACAGAGGATAAAGCGGGAGATAATGGATTAATTAAAAGAATATTTCGGCTGTATAGTTATCACTCCACTGTTCGCTGACTGGACATCAGCGCCCCCTATTGGGTCCAGTTATTATTATTATTATTTGTCATTTATGAGAAATGTTGCAGCTGTGTGTCTTGTCATGTGACCATCCCTTACATGTTTAAAAGCCCTTCCTTCCCTGTGTTGAGTGTTGGAACTTGTATATGTTGCATTATGTCGTGTCACATGCTATTAGTCTATGCTCTCTGACACTGGATGTAATTAAATACTGCATTAAATATTATTTTACCATCTTAACACCATGGGCAAGGTAGCTCAGTGGTTAGGGTGTTGGGCTATCAATCTGAAGGTTGGGGTTCAAATCCCAGGTCCACTGGAGTTACCAATGTGGGTCCTTGAGCAAGACCCTTAACCCTCATTGCTCCAGGGATGTTGTGATGAACCCTGTGCTCACCTTGTAAGTCGCTTTGGATAAAAGCGTCCAATAAATGACCAAATGTAAATGTACCATCTACAGCTCTGGACTTTTTTCCTTCTAGCCAGCATTTCATGACAATAGTGCATCATCCTCTGCCGCCGTTTTGTTTTGCAGCACCGACCTTGTTATCTAGCGAAGCTATCTCCTGCTGATTGGCAGTGGAAAGCAGAAAGCCATTCATTTGAGTCTTTAAAGGATCATCAACCTCAACGTCAATATCATAGCAGGCCGTCTTTTTGTGATCATTAGGATCCACACTGTGGATAAAACACCATGCATGTTAATGTAAGTACCGAGCCTTTGACCATAAAAAAAAACAGCTGAACATTTAAAGGAAGACTTGTCATTAACCTGATGATGTGGTTTATAACAATGGGGTCAGGTGGCAATAGCAGGTTGGTGAGCCTCTGAGGAATCTCACAAAATTTTAGACGTGGACAGTCAAATATCTGAACACAGAATATGAGATCACGACCTCGCAGATGAAAGAAAGACTGTTATACGGTTATGACAGTGTTATTAAGAGGAGAGTGCCAAACTACTGACCTGCTGGAAATACTTGTCACAGTTAATGTATTCCTTTTCATGAGAGTCCTGCAGCTTATTGGTCTTGACGTACTGCCACAGCGCCTGAATGATGCAGGAGCGTGTCTGGGTGTGGATGCCGAGAAGACGCGCAAGGCGAGGGTCTAGTTTGAACTGGGGTGGCTTAAAGACAGCAAACACAGACATCTCAAATCCTACCTGAGATCGGTCAGTCACAAAGATAATGTCAGTCATGTCAACTGCAAGTTGACAAGTTAAGGGTTAATGTAACGTTACGGGTGCGGTAGATTAGTGGTTGGGTGTTGGGCTATCAATCTGAAGGATGTTACCTGTGGGGATTAGGGGTGTGAACGGGGGGTTCCCCATGCCCATCAAGGGGAGAATATTTCCGGCACTGGGCAGATACACCCAGGACAGGGTGCCAATCTATCGCTGGGCACACTCACTCACAGAGATACACACACTTTACATAGGGGAAATTTAAACAGCCAATTCAACATATAATCCATTGGAGAAAACCAGAGAACCTGGTAAAAAAAAAAAAACAATGCAGATACGAGGAGAACATGAAAACTCCAACCAGATTGGGATTCAAACCCGGATCCCCATCACTGAAAGCCGATGTGACGCCCCATTTAAGTTACGAGTAGTCCAGATCCAGGAAAATAATATAATTACCAAATTAATAATGAGCTCCCAGTGATGGATTGGCACCCTAACATGGGTGTACCTGCCCAGTGCCTGAAACGTTCCCCCTGGATGGGCACGAGGAACCCCCTCGCGGCCCTAGTAGAGGATAAAGCGGAAGGTAATGGATGGATGGATGAATTACTAATGAGTTCCCAGTGATAGATTGGTGCCCTGACGTGGGTGTACCTGCCCAGTGCCTGAAACGTTCTCCTTTGGATGAGCATGGGGAACCCCCTGCAACCCTGGCATAGGATTAAGTGGAAGATAATGGATGGATGAAATGAATTAATGATTAATGAGTCAGTGATCCCTCATCCCATGATGCAGCTCATACCTGGTAATCCAGCATGAGCAGCAGGGTGCAGCGTACGTTCACATCCCCAGGTCTCTTCACTTGAAAGCCGTCGGTCTCCTGAGTCGTGGAAGTGCGGTGCCACTGTTCGCACCCATGCAAACCAAATCACAAGAAGAACTTAATACACACACAGCAAAAGATGCATATATAATATAATATATATATATATATATATATATATATATATATATATATATTCACTCATTTATTCATTATCTTCCGCTTTATCCTCTATTAGGGTCGCGGTGGGGTTCCCCATGCCCATCCAGGGGAGAACGTCTCGGGCGCTGGGCCGATACACCCAGGACAGGGCGCCAATCTATCGCTGGGCACACACTCACTCACACAGACACATTCTATATGGGGCAATTTGGAGAATTCAATTGACTTGATCCATGTTTTTGGACTGTGGGAGGAAACCGGAGAACCCGGAGGAAACCCACGCGGACACGGGGAGAACATGGAAACTCCACCCAGATGGGGATTCGAACAGGGAATCCCTAGTTCTGAGAGGAGAACATGCTAACCACTAAGCCACCGTGCCGCTCTATATATATATATATATATATATATATATATATATATATATATATATATATATATACACTGAGATTTCTTCTGAGGCTGTCAAATTCTGCCTTCTGCTTGTTTAATTGCCGCTGTGTCCTTTTAAAAGAAGGCACGGATTCATAGATATATAGATAGAATACTTAATTAATCCCGAAGGAATTTTAGCAGCCAGTAGCAATAACAGTACAATAAAAAATAGAGGGAAAAAAAAAAAAAAAAAAAAAAAAAAATATATATATATATATATATACACTCACCGGCCACTTTATTCTAGTAACGGGTTGGACCCCCTTTTGCCTTCCGAACTGCCTCAATTCTTCGTGGCATAGATTCAACAAGGTGCTGGAAGCATTCCTCAGAGAGTTTGGTCCATATTGACATGATGGCATCACACAGTTGCCGCAGATTTGTCGGCTGCACATCCATGATGCGAATCCCCCGTTCCATCACATCCCAAAGATGCTCTATTGGATTGAGATCTGGTGACTGTGGAGGCCATTTGAGTACAGTGAACTCATTGTCATGTTCAAGAAACCAGTCTGAGATGATTCCAGCTTTATGACATGGCGCATTATCCTGCTGAAAGTAGCCATCAGATGTTGGGTACATTGTGGTCATAAAGGGATGGACATGGTCAGCAACAATACTCAGGTAGGCTGTGGCGTTGCAACGATGCTCAATTGGTACCAAGGGGCCCAAAGAGTGCCAAGAAAATATTCCCCACACCATGACATCACCACCACCAGCCTGAACCGTTGATACAAGGCAGGATGGATCCATGATTTCATGTTGATGACGCCAAATTCTGACCCTACCATCCGAATGTCGCAGCAGAAATCGAGACTCATCAGACCAGGCAACGTATTTCCAATCTTCTATTGTCCAATTTCGATGAGCTTGTGCAAATTGTAGCCTCAGTTTCCTGTTCTTAGCTGAAAGGAGTGGCACCCGGTGTGGTCTTCTGCTGCTGTAGCCCATCTGCCTCAAAGTTCGACGTACTGTGCGTTCAGAGATGCTCTTCTGCCTACCTTGGTTGTAACGGGTGGCTATTTGAGTCACTGTTGCCTTTCTATCAGCTCGAACCAGTCTGGCCATTCTCCTCTGACCTCTGGCATCAACGAGGCATTTCCGCCCACAGAACTGCCGCTCACTGGATGTTTTTTCTTTTTCGGACCATTCTCTGTAAACCCTAGAGATGGTTGTGCGTGAAAATCCCAGTAGATCAGCAGTTTCTGAAATACTCAGACCAGCCCTTCTGGCACCAACAACCATGCCACGTTCAAAGGCACTCAAATCACCTTTCTTCCCCATACTGATGCTCGGTTTGAACTGCAGGAGATTGTCTTGACCATGTCTACATGCCTAAATGCACTGAGTTGCCGCCATGTGATTGGCTGATTAGAAATTAAGTGTTAACGAGCAGTTGGACAGGTGTACCTGATAAAGTGGCCGGTGAGTGTATGTATATATATATATATATATATAAAATATACAATTTTATATATTTATATAAAATTATAATGGTATATACAGTACAATTTACCATTATAATATATAGATCATAGATCAACTCAGTAACACTGGGCCAGGGTTGGACTTTCAAGGCTTTTCAGAGCAGGTAAAAATCACCATTTCATCGCCCACTTTGTCCTGGAATTTAGTCTGATGGAACATTCAGGCATCAAGGACAGTCTAAAGTGCCGTGAATGACGAGACGCACAAAAAAAAACTTGCATTGCCTTCAATCATGGGCACTGCCTGATTGAAAAGACGAGGCAAAGGCCCAGGTCTGAAAGCAAGATGATGTTAGGAGGATAAATGAAGACAAGCTGCATAGGATCATTTCCCAGACTTAAAAAAAAAAAAAAAAAAAGCCAAAACAATCCATTAACTTGAGCCAAGGCAAAAAGGTGGGAATGTTCTCATGCCTCAAGTGAATTCATGAGTCGCACCTGCATCCTGCATCCTGCATTCCATAAACTCCTCTAACGAAATTAGGAAAACTGGTTTCAGACCAGGGCGGCATGGTGGCTTAGTGGTTAGCACGTTCTCCTCTCAGCGCTAGGGATTCCCGGTTCAAATCCCAATCTGGGTGGAGTTTCCATGTTCTCCCCGTGTCCGTGTGGGTTTCCTCCGGGTTCTCCGGTTTCCTTCCACAGTCCAAAAACATGGATCAAGGTCAATTGAGTTCTACAAATTGCCCCATATAGAGTGTGTCTGTGTGAGCGAGTGTGCCCAGTGATGGATTGGCGCCCTGTCCTGAGTGTATCTGCCCAGCGCCCGAGATGTTCTCCCCTGGATGGGCATGGGGAACCCCCCGCGACCATAATAGAGGATAAAGCAGAAGATAATAGATGGATGGATGGTTTCAGACTATTAGAACAGAGGTTTTAAAAACGTTCCATTCAGACATGGATTTATAAAGAATACCCCGCCCCAGCACAGCTTCATGGGTAATAAACTATGTAAGAATGCTATGGAAACCAGAAAGGCATTTTTGTTTGAAGTGGGGTTATTATGGTAACTTTTTAATACATCTCATCTCAGTATCCATCCATTCATTATCTTCCGCTTTATCCTCTATTAGGGTCGTGGGGGGGGTTTCCCATGCCCATCCAGGGGAGAACGTTTGGGGCGCTGGGCAGATACACCCAGGACAGGGCGCCAATCTATCGCTGGGCACACACTCACTCACACAAACACACACTATATGGGGCAATTTGGAGAACTCAATTGACCTTGATCCATGTTTTTGGACTGTGGGAGGAAACCGGAGAACCCGGAGGAAACCCACCGGGACACGGGAAGAACATGGAAACTCCACTTTCTGGTTTCTATGCTATAGAAACCAGAAAGGCATTTTTGTTTGAAGTGGGGTTATTATGGTAACTTTTTAATACATCTCATCTCAGTATCCATCCATTCATTATCTTCCGCTTTATCCTCTATTAGGGTCGCGGTGGGGTTCCCCATGCCCATCCAGGGGAGAACGTTTGGGGCGCTGGGCAGATACACCCAGGACAGGGCACCAATCTATCGCTGGACACACACTCACTCACACACACACACTCTATATGGGGCAATTTGGAGAATTCAATTGACTTGATCCATGTTTTTGGACTGTGGGAATCGAACCGGGAATCCCTAGCGCTGAGAAACGAACATGCTAATAACTAAGCCACCATGCCGCCTCTCATCTCATTATCTTCTGTTTAATTTACTAATAGAGAGTGTGTGTGTGTGTGTGTGTGTGTGTGTGTGTGTGAGAGAGGAGGGGGGGGTGTTCATGACCATTCAGCAGAGAATGTTTTCGGGCGATAGGCAGATACACACAGAACAGGGCTCTATTCCATCACTGTGAGAACATGGAATCTCCACCCAGATTGGGATTCAAACCGGATCCACAGCGCTGAGAGGAGAACATGCTAACCACTACACCCCCCCCCTTTTAAGCAGTCCTCCTATTACATACAATACGGCACGGTGGCGTAATGGTTAGCACGTTCGTCTCTCCGTGCGAACTTAAAGATTTCCGGTTTGAATCCCAATCTGGATGGAGTTACCATGTTGTCTCCATGCCTGTGTGGGTTTTCTTCAGGTTCTCCAGGTTCCTCCCACAGTCCAAAAACATGGATTCAAGGTGAATTGGATGCTCTACATTGCCCCTATATAGAGTGTGTGTGACTTTCTGAGTGAGTGAGGATGTGTCCAGCAATGGTGTATCTTCCCAGCACCCGAAATGTTACCCTGGATGATCATGAGGAACCCACCAGCGACCCTAGTAGAGGATTAAGATAATAAAATGAGATTTCATAAGTCAGCGATAGATTGGCGCCCTATCCTGGTTGTATCCGCCCAGCGCCCGAAATGTTCTCCCCTGGATGGGCATGGGGAACCTCACCGCGACCCAAGTAGGATTAAGTGGAAGATAATGGATGGATGGATTTCATTACATTTACATTGACATTTAGTCATTTAGCAGACGCTTTTATCCAAAGCGACTTACAAATGAGAACACCACAAGTCAGAAGCCATGGAGAAAACCAACTATACTGTAAATTCATCAAACCTGATTGTTCTTCGAAGCTGTGCCCCCCCCCCCCCTTTTTTATAACAGGTATTTGTTAAAGAGATGCGTCTTCAGTAGTTTCTTAAAACTGTTTAGTAATTCTGCCTTACGGACAGAGTTGGGAAGATCATTCCACCATTTTGCAGTGGTGAACGCCACGGAGTGAGCATTAGCTCCTCGGTGAGGTGGAACCACCAGGCGGCAATCATCACTGGAGCGAAGTGAACGAGTCGGAGTGTATTTTGAAAAGATAGAGTGAAGGTAGGAGGGGGAAGATCCAGAAATGGTTCTGTATGCCAGAGTCAGTGACTTGTACTGAATGCAGCAGCTACAGGGAGCCAATGGAGGGACATGAGTAATGGAGTGACATGAGTTCTCTTGGGGGTTAAACACGAGTCGGGCTGCAGAGTTTTGAATTAGTTGAAGAGGTCAGATTGTGGAAGCTGGGATACCGGCAAGTAGCGCATTACAATAATCAAGCCGGGATAGGACTAGGGCTTGAACAAGCAGTTGGGTAGCATGTTCAGTCAAGAAGGGTCTGATCTTCCTTATGTTGTAAAGAAGGAATCTACAAGATTTCATAAGCCAGAAACCATGAAGACCATAAAGCACTTGACTGAACAGTCACTTTGTTTATTTCCCTGAACAATCTGTGGGACAGGTCTATAAATTAAGAGTACAATTCGAGGCAGTGTAGGTGTGTATAAAGGACAGGTGGATGGTTACCTCCACTAAATGGTTATCAGGGCCATACAGGTCTTTATCCAGCTCGATGACCAAGCTCTTGAAGAAAGAAGAAAACTTTCTCTTCTGCTTCCCGGGCTAAGGCAATAAAAACAGCGAGATTATACTGTACATTTAATTCAGACCTAACACAGGTCCACTTTTAAAATGCAACAAAAATGAAAAGGTGGAGAACATATTACCCACGAAAAGGATTCAAACTCTACCAGACATGTGGTAACTCAGTGGTTAGAGTGTTGGGCCATCAATCCGAAGGTTAAGGGTTCAAATCCCATGTTCACTGAAGTTACCAATGCGGGCCCTTGAGCAAGACCCTTAACCATCATCGCTTCAGGGGGGCCGTCCCTGTGTTCTGACCCCAACCATCAAGTTAGGATACCTAAGTTGCGGTCCTTCTGATTGGATACTGATGTTACACCAAATGTAGCAGTCCTTAAAGCTTCATCTACAAATTGCCCTGAGCTCAGCTTTATCAATGTGTATTATAAAGAAAAAGAATTTCAATCCCTCAACATTTACTCACATCTTCCAGCAGCTTGCCTTCCACTCGTAGCTCCCAGGATGCAATGCTGCCTTCGGAGTCCTCTAAATCAGCCTTTGCTGGGTTGAACGTGTTGGAAATGTACAGACGAAGCTTCCGCTTTTGCTTTTAAGAGATTAAGGTTGAACAGCGTCAGGAAAAATGGACATTTACCTGAATGTGAAAATTAAATCTTTTTAACTTTCATTTATTTGAACTTCGAATCCCAATCTGGGTGGAGTTGAGATTGGTGGATGTCCTCCCCGTGTCCACGTGGGTTTTCTATGGGTTTTTCGGTTTCCTCCCAAAGTCCAAAAACATGGATCAAGGTCAATTGAGTTCTCTAAACTGCCCCATATAGAGTGTGTCTGTGTGAGTGAGTGTGTGCCCAGCGATAGGTTGGTGCCCTGTCCTGGGTGTATCTGCCCAGCGCCCGAAACGTTCTCCTCTGGATGGGCATGGGGAAGATAATGAATGAATGAATGAAGGATATGTTGGTATTCAAGATCTGTTTATAGAATTTTAAGAAAAATAAAGCTTATCCAAATTGCCCCTATATAGTTTGTGTATGTCTGTGTGTGCCCAGTGATAGATTGGCACCCTGTCCTGGGTGTATCTGCCCAGCGCCTGAGACGTTCTCCTCTGGATGGGCATGGGGAACCCTCTGAACCCTACTACTTTATTTTGTCTAATTCATTTGGTTTGAATATTAATCTGGGTGGAGTTTCCATGTCCACCCCGTGTCTGTGTGGGTTTCTTCCGGGTTCTCCGGTTTCCTCCCACAGTCTAAAAACATGGATTCAAGGTAAATTGGCTGCTCTAAATTGCCTTTTTTGTCTGTGCCCAGTGTTGGATATGAATAAAAAGCATCATTTGGAAAAAGAATTAAAAAAGTATAATAAAAAATAAAATAAGTATATACTTATTAAAATAAAAATACACAGTTATGTACGTATAACCACACAACACATCAAAGAAGACTATAAAACAAAACTTACCCCATAAAAATAAAATAAAAAAATAAAAAAAATTAAAAATTAAAAAAAAATATATATACCCCATAATTGCATAATGTTGCCCTTGATTTGCCCAATACAAAAAATGTAAAAAGGCACATCAACAGATTATTGCACAAATAATGAATAAATGTGTATTAGCTGACTTAATTATTGGTACAATGAACTGTAAATTTATTTGCGTATTGGTAATGTACAGTACATGTCCCACCCAACCTACTGTGACCTTAATGCAATCAGGACAATCTGCAGTGATACCCACCTTCATGGGTCTTTTAAGTGCCTCTTGAATATCCACCCGCTTCCTCATAATGGTTTGGTCCAATTTGCGCTCGAATGCCAACAGGTCCATGTACGCCTGCGACTCGGGCACGAGCTCCCGGATCTAATGAGAACATGCTTCGATGTGAAGGATGGCTTGACAATGCCACTTAAATCATGATAAAATAATACATTGATTATTGGCAACTAAAACAAAGCGGTTTACTTGACTTTTCTTATACTAAGAAATTCATTCATTCATTATCTTCCACTTTATCCTCTATTAAGGTCACGGGGGGGGGGGGGGGGGGGTTCCCCATGCCCATCCAGGGGAGAACGTCTCGGGCGCTGGGCAGATACACCCAGGACAGGGCACCAATCCATCGCTGGGCACACACTCACTCACACAAACACACTCTATATGGGGCAATTTGGAGAACTCAATTGACTTGATCCATGTTTTTGGACTGTGGGAGGAAACCCACCAGACACGGGGAGAACATGGAAACTTCACCCAGATGGGGATTCGAACCGGGAATCCCTAACGCTGAGAGGCGAACGTGCTAACCACTAAGCCACCGTGCCGCATACTAAGAAATTGTTGACTCTAAACAAACGTTAACAGTTCTTAACCTAAAAAAGAACCTGAACATCATTTTAAAATTTTGCAGAAATGAGAACATGCTTCGAGGCAGCACGGTTGCATAGTGGTTAGCACGTACGTCTCTTAGCGCTAGGGATTCCCGGTTCGAATCCCAATCTGGGTGGAGTTTCCATGTTCTCCCCGTGTCCGCGTGGGTTTCCTCCGGGTTCTCCGGTTTCCTCCCACAGTCCAAAAACATGGATCAAGTCAATTGAATTTTCCAAAAAATTGCCCCATATAGAGTGTGTCTGTGTGAATGAGTGTGTGCCCAGCGATGGATTGGCGCCCTGTCCTGGGTGTATCTGCCCAGCGCCCGAGACGTTCTCCCCTGGATGGGCATGGGGAACCCCACCGCGACCCTAATAGAGGATAAAGCAAAAGATAATGAATGAATGAATGAGAACATGCTTCGATGTGAAGGATGGCTTGACGATGCCACTTAAATCATGATAAAATAACAGATTGATTATTGGGGCAACTAAAACAAAGCGGTTTACTTGACTTTTCTTATACTAAGAACTTGTTGACTCTAAACAACCGCTAACAGTTCTGTAACCTAAAAAAGAACCTGAACATCATTTAAAAATTTTGCAGAAGTGAGCACATGCCCTCGCTTAGAACATGGGCAATGTTATTTGAGACTTTTCAGCTTTTTCATTGTGTTGCATCATTCAGCCGAACAATAAATCTCGCAGCAAAAAAATAAAGCATGAACGAGCTCAGAGGACGGCGAACATGCCTTCTAAATAACACCCAAAAATCCCTTAATGCCCCAAAGTGACATTTTTGTATCATGCAAGACATGCCTGTAGCTTCCGTGGTGGCATTTTGTTTAAAGCCACTTTCTAAAAAGCTGCACATCTACCTGGATTCTCATCGCCAACCATCCACCATCAAATAAGAGATCGGAGAAAGCATCCTCTCCCCAAAAAAGGCTTTTTAAGGCTGACTGATGGTGGTCCCGCTTAATGCGTGCCTTCTAAGCTTCATCCCCATGTCCCCTCCCTGAACCTGTCCTACCCTCTCAAAGTGATGCAGTAGATTTGCCTTGCGGCTCAGCCTACTGTACTGTAGACTTATCAAAGAACAGAATTAAAAAAAACAAACCACACACACACACACACAGACACTAAACAATCTGATTAAGAACAGGCAACAGTGATGCACCTCACCCTCTGAGGGAGAATCTTGTCTGCCATTTTCCGTCTCTTGGCACTATGGATGGGAAAAAAGGGACGGAAAGAAAGAGGGAGAGGGGAAGAGAGAAAAAAGCATGTTACTATGGTGACTGATAGCAGAGTCCACAGGCCATCTGCTGAATAACTGGGACCTGTCCAGACGTTGTTCCAGCTTTGAATGAGTACACGCAGGGGAGAGAGAGAGAGAGAGAGAGAGAGAGAGAGAGGGGGCGAGAGAGATAGAGGCAGAGTTGTCCAGAGAGAAAGTGGGAATGGGTGCAAAAGTGAGCAGAGAACGAATGAAACAAAGTCTAATTTAAAGTTTCGGAAATCTCGGAAAATAAAAGAAGAAAAAAAAATTATTTTGTTTATTCTGTATTTTGCGGCACGGTGGCTTAGTGGTTAGCACGTTCTCCTCTCAGCGCTAGGGATTCCCGCTTCGAATCGCCATCTGGGTGGAGTTTCCATGTTCTCCCCGTGTCCGCGTGGGTTTCCTCCGGGTTCTCCGGTTTCCTCCCACAGTCCAAAAACATGGATCAAGTCAATTGAATTCTCCAAATTGCCCCATATAGAGTGTGTGTGTGTGAGTGAGTGTGTGCCCAGCGATGGATTGGCGCCCTGTCCTGGGTGTATCTGCCCAGCGCCCGAAACGTTCTCCCTTGGATGGGCATGGGGAACCCCACCGCGACCCTACTAGAGGATAAAGAGGGAGATAATGAATGAATGAATATTCTGTATTTTCTTTCTGTGTGTGTGTGTGTGTGTGTGTGTGTGTGTGTGTGTGTGTGTTTCAGCACTCGCTGAAACTCATGTAGACACAACATGGTGCTGAAATTACTGGACTGAAGCAAAGCCAATTTATTCTCTCTCCCGCAGAAAGCATTTTTTTGCAAATCAATTTAGATTTTACACTGGTGAGTCAGAGAGGTGGAGGCTCTCCATTCTTTTTGCGGCTTGCAGGGCAGCAGCAAGAACCGTAGAATATTTTAAAAGAGGAAAATCTGAAAGGAAAAGCTATTTGCAGTTAAAAGCCGGCTCTGTATTTAATACAAACCTCTTTTTTTAATGCAGTTTGAGACTCTGTGTGTGTGTGTGTGTGTGTGTGTGTGTGTGTGTGTGTGTGTGTGTGTTTAATGCGCATATCTGATAAGAGTCAGTTTCAGTTTTTGGAATTTCTTTAGCATCCGGCAGTGTACGGAAAAGTCATTACACCTGTGTTCTCCATCCATTCATTATCTCCCGCTTTATCCTCTATTAGGGTCGCGGGGGGGGGGGAGGGAGAACGTTTCGGGCGCTGGGCAGATACACCCAGGACAGGACGCCAATCTATCGCTGGGCACAGACTCACTCACACACACACACACACACTCTATATGGGGCAATTTGGAGAACTCAATTGACTTGATCCATGTTTTTAGACTGTGGGAGGAAACCGGAGAACCCGGAGGAAACCCACTTAGACACGGGGAGAACATGCAAACTCCATCCAGATGGGGATTCGAACCGGGAATCCCTAGTGCTGAGAGGAGAACATGCTAACCACTAAGCCACCATGCCGTCCTACACCGGTATTCTCTTTTTAATAAAATTCATTAATTCATTATCTCCCGCTTTATCTTATATTAGGGTTACTGGGGGGGGTTCCCCATGCCCATCCAGGGGAGAACGTTTCGGGTGCTGGGCAGATACACCAAGGACAGGGTGCCAATCTATCGCTGGGCACACAGTCACTCACACACACACACACACACTCTATGGGGCAATTTGGAGAATTCAATTGACTTGATCCATGTTTTTAGACTGTGGGAGGAAACCGGAGAACCCGGAGGAAACCCACACGGACACGGGGAGAACATGGAAACTCCACCCAGATGGGGATTCGAATCGGGAATCCCTAGTGCTGAGAGGAGAACGTGCTAAACACTAAGCCACCAAGCCGTCCTACACCTGTATTGTATTTTTAATAAAATTGCCGTTTCAAATTCTTTCTCCAAATATTTTTCTAAGGGCAGAACTCTTCTTCTTCCTCATCTGTTCTTTAAATACAAAGCCAGAGAACCATGTTCTTACAGATGGGCATATACACCAAGGACAGCGCGCCAATTTATCGCTGGGCAAACACTCACTCACTCATTAACATACATAGATTACATAGGGGCAATTTAGAGCAGTCAGTTCTCTTTGACTCCATGTTTTTGGACTGTGGGAGGAAACCGGAGAACCTGGCACGGGGAGAACATGGAAACTCCACCCAGATTGGGATTCGAACCTGACTCCCCAGCACAGAGAAGAACATGCTAACTACCAAGCCACCATGCCATCTCTCGGACAAGAATCCATCCATTATCTTCCGCTTTATCCTCTATTAGGGTCGCGGTGGGGTTCCCCATGCCCATCCAGGGGAGAACGTTTCAGGTGCAGGGCAGATACACCCAGGACAGGGCGCCAATCATCGCTGGGCACACACTCACTCACACAGACACACTCTATATGGGGCAATTTGGAGAACTCAATTGACTTGATCCATGTTTTTGGACTGTGGGAGGAAACCGGAGAACCCAGAGGAAACTCACGAAGACACGGGGAGAACATGGAAACTCCACCCAGATCGGGATTCGAACCTAAATCCCCAGCACAGAGAAGAACATGCTAACCACCAAACCACCATGCCATCTCTCGGACAACCAATGATGCTGAAATGTGATTGGTTAAACGCTTTAATAAGAAAATACACATCTGGAAACAGCACCGGGGAAGACGCTATGAAAGGAAGCTGACAGAGCATTTGGAATTATTCATTCATTCATTCATTCATTATCTTCCGCTTCATCCTCTATTAGGGTCGCGGTGGGGTTCCCCATGCCCATCCAGGGGAGAACGTTTCGGGCGCTGGGCAGATACACCCAGGACAGGACGCCAACCTATCACTGGGCACACATTCACTCACACACACACACACACACACACACACACACACACACACACACACTCTATATGGGGCAATTTGGAGAATTCAATTGACTTGATCCATGTTTTTGGACTGTGGGAGGAAACCGGAGAACCCGGAGGAAACCCACGCGGACACGGGGAGAACATGGAAACTCCACCCAGATGGGGATTCGAATCGGGAATCCCTAGTGCTGAGAGGAGAACATGCTAACCACTAAGCCACCATGCCGTCCTACACCGGTATTCTCTTTTTAATAAAATTCATTCATTCATTATCTCCCGCTTTATCTTATATTAGGGTTACGGGGGGGGGTTCCCCATGCCCATCCAGGGGAGAACGTTTCGGGTGCTGGGCAGATACACCCAGGACAGGGTGCCAATCTATCGCTGGGCACACAGTCACTCACACACACACACTCTATGGGGCAATTCGCTGGGCACACACTCACTCACACAGACACACTCTATATGGGGCAATTTGGAGAATTCAATTGACTTGATCCATGTTTTTGGACTGTGGGAGGAAACCGGAGAACCCGGAGAAAACCCACGCAGACACGAGGAGAACATGGAAACTCCACCCAGATGGGGATTCGAACCGGGAATCCTAGCGCTGAGAGGAGAACGTGCTAACCACTAAGCCACCGTGCCGCCATCATTTGGAATTAATCGAGACAAAATATAATTCACATCCGTCAGTGATTGAGATATTTTTTAAATATGAAAGGGCCATTCTGAATGTTTAGAATCATTGTACGTTATAAACATGTCCTTTTTCACATCTTGACCCTAACTGTAGCTCAACTTGTTAATAAAGGGGAAAAGCATTAAGCTGTTTTCTGCACATCTGACGACAAAACTGTATGTTCACAGTTGTTTCCCCCTGAGTAAAGATTCGCTTTCCCAGAGCCCTCTGCTCCCACCCCAAACCCACGGCTCCTCAGGGACCGGCTGATTGGCCTGAAGAGGTTGGGAATAATATAAAAGCCAAATCTTTAAATGCGTAGAGAAATTATTCAAACCACAATAAACTAATGGTTACTCACTTTAACCTAGTTTTGCTTTTATATATATATATATATATATATATATTTAATTATATATATATTCATTCATTCATTATCTCCCGCTTTATCCTCTATTAGGGTCGCGGTGGGGTTCCCCATGCCCATCCAGGGGAGAACATCTCGGGCGCTGGGCAGATAGACCCAGGACAGGGCGCCAATCCATCGCTGGGCACACACTCACTCACACAGACACACTCTATATGGGGCAATTTTTGAGAATTCAATTGACTTGATCCATGTTTTTGGACTGTGGGAGGAAACCGAAGAACCTGGAGGAAACCCACGCAGACATGGGGAGAACATGGAAACTCCACCCAGATGGGGATTCGATTAATTATATATATATATATTAAATTAAAATATAGAATTGTCACAAATCAGCTTTACAGTAGTTTTAGGCATCAAGCGTGTTCTCCTCTCAGCTCTAGGGATTCCCGGTTCGAATCCCCATCTGGGTGGAGTTTCCATGTTCTCCCTGTGTCTGCGTGGGTTTCCTCCGGGTTCTCCGGGTTCCTCCCACAGTCCAAAAACATGGATCAAGGTCAATTGAGTTCTCCAAATTGCCCCATATAGAGTGTGTCTGTGTGAGTGAGTGTGTGCCCAGTGATAGATCGGCGTCCTGTCCTGGGTGTATCTGCCCAGCGCCCGAAATGTTCTCCCCTGGATGGGTATGGGTATGGGTATGGGGCCCCTCACGACCCTAGTACAGGATAAAGCAGAAGATAATGGATGGATGGATAATGAAACATAGGAATGGAGTTTCCACGTTCTCCCCGTGCCTGTGGAGGTTTCTTCCCGGTTCTCAGGTTTCCTCCCACAGTCCAAAAACATGAAATTGAATAAATGGAATTCTCCAAATTGCCCCATATAGAGTGTGTTTGTGTGCATGTCTCTGTCTAGCGATAGATTGGCACCCTGTCCTGGGTGTATCTGCCCAACGCCTGAAACCTTCTCCCCTGGATGCGTATGGGGAACCCTATATGTAGAAAATGACATACTGTAGTCCATCTGTTTGTGTCCTACAGTACATACAGTGTTCACCTGTACTTTGTTCTCGTATGGTCAGGACTGATTTGGTTGGTGCATTATTCCTATCCCAGCAGTGTCGCTGAGGTGTATCAATTACATTTACATTTGGTCATTTATTGGACGCTTTTATCCAAAGCGACTTACAAGGTGAGCACAGGGTTCATCACAACATCCTTAAAGCAATGAGGGTTAAGGGTCTTGCTCAAGGACCCACATTGGTAACTTCGGTGGACCTGGATTTGAACCCCCAACCTTCTGATTGATAACCCAACACCCTGACCACTGAGCTACCACTCCCACAATTAAACCAAATACAGCTGGGATTTATTTACATATTTATTAAAAGAATAAAGGTTTATTTGGTAAGGGTGCATACATCTAGGATAGGATGAATAATCTCATCATAAAATAATCTGATTAGAAGACAAGCCAAATACATATTGTCCTTTATTTAGAACAATAGTTCGAGTGTAAATCTACCGGAAAAATTCAGCTGACAGTTCTCGGTCTGTGACATACCGAGGCATTGTTTAAATAATGATGTAACCGGAAGGCAAACGTGGTATTTCATATGTTGTGCCGTGTCCTCTAGCAGCACCGACTCTTCATTGCTAATAGGGTTACGCAGCTGGATGAGGAGCATGTGCGTAAAGCCTGACGATGAGCTGGACTTAAAGAATTACAGATCATGTAACACAATATGAAAACAATAATGACCAAAGCATTAGCAGCAAGCGTCTGTAAATATAGTGCTTATTCTGGTCACTAGATGGTGCAGAAGTAGCAGACGACCTATGGAAGATTAACGATAATGAACATTGCTGTAATCATCTTCCCCCGTATTTCTTTATCATCTCGGGAAAAGACGCTGATTGTAATGGTGGACATTATGGTGGACATTATGGTGGACATTATGGAGGATTATATTTAGCTTGATCATATGCTGGGGTTGCAGTGGTGGGGTGGGGGGTTGGTTGATCCCCATGCCCATCCAGGGGAGAGCGTTTTAGGTGATGGCCAGATACTCCCAGCACAGGGTGATAATCCATTGTTGGGTACATACTTACTCAGATACACACTATATGGGGGCAATTTACATAGAGGGGATTTAAAGCAGCCAATTTACCTTGAACCCATGTGTTGGGACTGTGGTAGGAAAACAGATAGGGATTCAAACCTCTAACGACTAAACCACCCTGCTGCCCCTGAATTAAATCTGTTTAATGAACCTGGATCCTTCTTGTTTTGGGTTGCTGACCCCTTGATCATATGGTGGGGTTGCAGTGGTGGGGTGGGGGGTTGGTTGATCCCCATGCCCATCCAGTGGAGAGCGTTTTAGGTGATGGGCAGATACTCCCAGCACAGGGCGATAATCCATTGTTGGGTACATACTTACTCAGATACACACTATATGGGGGCAATTTACATTGAGGGGATTTAAAGCAGCCAATTTACCTTAAACCCATGTGTTGGGACTGTGATAGGAAAACAGATAGGGATTCAAACCTCTAACGACTAAACCACCCTGCTGCCCCTGTATTAAATCTGTTTAATGAACCTGGATCCTTCTTGTTTTGGGTTGCTGACCCCTTGATCATATGCTGGGGTTGCGGTGGTGGGGTGGGGGGTTGGTTGATCCCCATGCCCATCCAGGGGACAGCGTTTATGTGATACTCCCAGCACAGGGTGATAATCCATTGTTGGGTACATACTTACTCAGATACACACTATATGGGGGCAATTTACATAGAGGGGATTTAAAGCAGCCAATTTACCTTGAACCCATGTGTTGGGACTGTGGTAGGAAAACAGATAGGGATTCAAACCTCTAACGACTAAACCACCCTGCTGCCCCTGAATTAAATCTGTTTAATGAACCTGGATCCTTCTTGTTTTGGGTTGCTGACCCCTTGATCATATGCTGGGGTTGCAGTGGTGGGGTGGGGGTTGGTTGATCCCCATACCCATCCAGGGGACAGCGTTTTAGGTGATGGGCAGATGCACCGAGCACAGGGCGATAATCCATTGTTGGGTACATACTTACTCAGACACACACACGCACACTATATGGGGGCAATTTACATAGAGGGGATTTAAAGCAGCCAATTTACCTTAAACCCATGTGTTGGGACTGTGATAGGAAAACAGATAGGGATTCAAACCTCTAACGACTAAACCACCCTGCTGCCCCTGTATTAAATCTGTTTAATGAACCTGGATCCTTCTTGTTTTGGATTGCTGACCCCTTGATCATATGCTGGGGTTGCAGTGGTGGGGTGGGGGTTGGTTGATCCCCATACCCATCCAGGGGACAGCGTTTATGTGATACTCCCAGCACAGGGTGATAATCCATTGTTGGGTACATACTTACTCAGATACATACTATATGGGGGCAATTTACATAGAGATTTAAAGCAGCCATTTTACCTTGAACCCATGTGTTGGGACTGTGATAGGAAAACAGATAGGGATTTAAACCTCTAACGACTAAACCACCCTGCTGCCCCTGTATTAAATCTGTTTAATGAACCTGGATCCTTCTTGTTTTGGGTTGCTGACCCCTTGATCATATGCTGGGGTTGCAGTGGTGGGGTGGGGGGTTGGTTGATCCCCATGCCCATCCAGTGGAGGGCCCAGCACAGGGCGATAATCCATTGTTGGGTACATACTTATTCAGACACACACACGCACACTATATGGGGGCAATTTACATAGAGGGGATTTAAAGCAGCCAATTTACCTTAAACCCATGTGTTGGGACTGTGATAGGAAAACAGATAGGGATTCAAACCTCTAACGACTAAACCACCCTGCTGCCCCTGTATTAAATCTGTTTAATGAACCTGGATCCTTCTTGTTTTTGTCATCTTCTATAGGTGGTCGATCATTACGTGTTGCTGCTCCATCTCTGGAACTCTCTACCTCAAACACTCAGTAAATGTCAAAATATCTATTCTATTAAAACTCAACTGAAGACATTTCTCTTTGCTTCTTACTCCTCATTTTGTTTTTCAAATTACTTTTTGATAACTACCATAAAGCGACCTCAGGTTTGTGAAATGTGCTATATAAATTTAACCTATTATTATAATCCATCCATTATCTTTCGCTTTATACTCTAGTAGACGTTTCGGGCGCTGGGCAGATACACCCAGGACAGGGCGCCAATCTATCACTGGGCACACACTCACTCACACAAACACACTCTATATGGGGCAATTTGGAGAATTAAATTAACTTGATCCAAGATTTTGGACTGTGGGAGGAAACCAGAGAACCCTGAGAAAACCCACGTGGACACGGGGAGAACATGGAAACTCAACCCAGATGGGGATTCGAACCAGGAATCCCTAGTGCTGAGAGGAGAACATGCTAACCACTAAGCCACCATGCCGCCCCTGTTATTATAATAGTTATTATGATTATTATCTTAAATATTGAACCTAAATTCAAAGTGTGAGGTGAAATGAACTTACTTTCTGGACCGGCTCTGAACTGGTTGGGTTTGCACAGGTGGAGTGGCAGCAGGGCGTTTCCGGTTCGGGTCCAAAGCAGGGTTAGGAATTCCAGGTCGAACCGGAGTTGTTGCTCCATAAGGAGGCCCGGGGGGACCCATAGGAGCACCTTGATGGGGCATTCGGGTTCCCGAAGTCATGCCTGGACGCTGTGGAGACAGAAACCCTGAGAATCCTTAAAGTATCAAACTGATTTGGCATCCGTTTGAATTAGGGGTGTCTTCAACTAAAGATTTTCATAGTCGAATCTGATTCGTCAGATTTTCCCTATCGTCGACTGATAGTCGAATCAGTTAAAATTTCACCACAAGATGGCGCTATAAGCGTAGTTTTTAAAAAAGATTTTTTTATATATATTTCACTTGTTTTTCTAACAAAAGAAAACCTTTTTTTTGTTTTTCTTTTTTTTTTTCTAGAAATTAGGATGATTTTATTTGACAAAAGGCTATATATATAACGAAAACAAAGACATTTCATGTAAAAACTAATGCTTAGCAGCAGCCATGGGCACCCCCGTGTGGTCAAAATGGTACAATCGACTATGAGGTTCATAGTCGACTACGGTTCTCCGAATCGAATCGTCGAATCAGCAAATATTGCAGCTCACCCCTAGTTTGAGTGTTTGAGAACTTACTGTTGATGTGAATAAACAGACATGGCAACATTCTACAAGACACGTCACAGATCTTTAAGAAAATCACTATTTGGCCAAAAGTGTCACACTCGCCTACCTCGGATTGAAGCGGCTGCGCATATGAAGCGCTTTAACGTGCTGCAGGGAGCCAGGCACGCAGGTAGCAGAACATCAGGATTTATTAAAGGTGTAGTGACACCAAAAGCGTTGAGGTACAACCCGACGAGTGAACATAAAATAAACGACGTGCACCGAGGACGGGGAACACAGGAGATAAGTACAAAAAGACACCCGACCACGTGCACAAAACAAACCAATGACAAGAACGAGTTAATTATCTAAACTAACGACCAATGAACGTTAATTAACTCAAAAGAAAAAAAGAAACGCAGAACAGGTGACAGGTGCCCTAGGCACCTGTTACAAAAAGAAAATGTGATAAATATTGTTATAAGGGCGGCACGGTGGCTTAGTGGTTAGCATGTTCGCCTCTCAGCACAGGGATTCCCGATTCGTGTCCATGTTCTCCCCGTGTCTGCGTGGGTTTCCTCCGGGTTCTCCGGTTTCCTCCCACAGTCCAAAAACATGGATCAAGTCAATTAAGTTCTCCAAAATTGCCCCATATAGAGTGTGTCTGTGTGAGTGAGTGTGTGCGGCACGGTGGCTTAGTGGTTAGCATGTTCTCCTCTCAGCGCTAGGGATTCCCGGTTCGAATCCCCATCTGGGTGGAGTTTCCATGTTCTCCCCGTGTCCGCGTGGGTTTCCTCCGGGTTCTCCGGTTTCCTCCCACAGTCCAAAAACATGGATCAAGGCAATTGAGTTCTCCAAAATTGCCCCATATAGAGTGTGTCTGTGTGAGTGAGTGTGTGCCCAGTGATAGATTGGCGCCCTGTCCTGGGTTTATCTGCCCAGCACCCGAAACTTTCTCTCCTATATGGGCATTGGGAACCCCCCACCGTGACCTTAATAGAGGATAAAGCGGAAGATAATGGATGGATGAATTATAATAACTATTATAATAACAGTGGCGGCACGGTGGCTTAGTGTTTAGCATGTTCGCCTCTCAGCACAGGGATTCCCAATTCGTGTCCATGTTCTCCCCGTGTCTGCGTGGGTTTCCTCCGGGTTCTCCGGTTTCCTCCCACAGTCCAAAAACATGGATCAAGTCAATTGAGTTCTCCAAAATTGCCCCATATAGAGTGTGTCTGTGTGAGTGAGTGTGTGCCCAGCGATAGATTGGCGCCCTGTCCTGGGTGTATCTGCCCAGCACCCGAAACGTTCTCCCCTGGATAGGCATCGGGAACCCCCCCCCCCCCCCGCGACCCTAATAGAGGATAAAGCGGAAGATAATGGATGGATGAATTATAATAACTATTATAATAACAGTTGCGGCATGGTGGCTTAGTGTTTAGCATATTCGCCTCTCAGCACTAGGGATTCCCGGTTCGTTTCCATGTTCTCCCCGTGGGTTTCCTCCGGGTTCTCCGGTTTCCTCCCACAGTCCAAAAACATGGATCAAGTCAATTGAATTCTCCAAAATTGCCCCATATAAAGTGTGTCTGTGTGAGTGAGAGTGTGCCCAGTGATAGATTGGCGCCCTGTCCTGGGTGTATCTGCCCAGCGCCCGAAACGTTCTCCCCTGGATGGGCATCGGGAACCCCCCCACGACTCTAATAGAGGATAAAGCGGAAGATGATGAATGAATGAATGAATATTGTTATGAGAACTAAAGGCTGGTCAGGTCTGCAATGACTGTGGAGTGCAGTAATGTTTTTCTCTTTTCACCATCACACAGAGTCTGGCACACCTGTGCCCATCACTTTAGAGATGACAGCTGCAACTGGAGCCAAGCTGTTTCAGGCTGCAGCTTAAGGGATGTCAGACCTCCAAGAGAAAGCAATAATTGTGCGAGCACGCCACATCGGTGTTGCCTTATTAACCTGGTTCATGTTTTAAACATCACCTGATACTGTTGTACAAATACAGCTAATTAATAAAGCAATAAGGCTCTCGAGGTCGTGCATTATTGTGTATAAATCCCCAAAAAAGGTGGTGTTAGGTCAAACACATTGCCGTTGCCGTTACTCCTTTTTTCCGCAATTTATTAACAATGCAGAACCTAGATTGCCCAATTGCTTTTTTATAAAACGAGTCATTCTGGTCCTTAATTCTGATTCTGACATCCATCCATCCGCTTTATCCTCTATTAGGGTCGTGGGGGGGTTCTCCATGCCCATCCAGGGGAGAACGTTTCAGGCGCTGGGCAGATACACCCAGGATAGGGCGCCAATCTAAACGCTGGGCACACACTCACTCACATAGACACACTCTATATGGGGCAATTTGGAGAATTCCATTGACCTTGATCCATGTTTTTGGACTGTGGGAGGAAACCGGAGAACGATGCTGATAGAAATAATTCATTCATTAATTAATTCATTCATTCATTCATTATCTCCCGCTTTATCCTCTATTAGGGTCGCGGTGGGGTTCCCCATGCCCATCCAGGGGAGAACGTCTCGGGCGCTGGGCAGATAGGCCCAGGACAGCGCGCCAATCCATCGCTGGGCACACACACTCACTCACACAGACACACTCTATATGGGGCAATTTGGAGAATTTAATTGACTTGATCCATGTTTTTGGACTGTCGGAGGAAACCGGAGAACCCGGAGGAAACCCACGCAGACACGGGGAGAACATGGAAACTCCACCCAGATGGGGATTCGAACCGGGAAACCCTAGTGCTGAGAGGCGAACGTGCTAACCACAAAGCCACCGTGCCGCCTATTTAAAATATATGTGCTAAAAATTTTATAGCACGCATTATTTTGTGCAGCCTTATATTACCAGTTTTTTATGAAGCTTAATGAACTGGGGAGCATAAATTATTCTGACATTTATTCTATAATCCAGAATCTTATTAGATCCAGCAAGCTATGGCATAACCTTGATAATGCGTTCAATTAACCACTGGTGTTGATATTGAGGCGTTTTTTTTAAATCAATGACCTGCAGGAACAATGAAAGCACAGCCCAAAGTGACCCAACATCGGATTGAATGAAGCATGACCAACGATAACACTGCAAAAATGAAATAATCATAATAATACAATTCCTCCATGCAAACTGCAGTTAGTAATGACTCATCCAGCAGCTCAAAGTCAGAAGAACTAGAGCTGTGAAAGCTTCCGAAAATGATGCCAAAACCCACTGTGCACCCCATAGGACATCTCCACTAGTCATGGTGCATTGACCTTCCTGACCCATTTGACCCTTTCTAAAATAAACGGAGCCCCAGGGTATCCTGGGTCAGTCCAATCCCATCACATACCGGTAATAGATGCCGGATTGGGCTTTGAACATGTGGACACAGCGGGGCACTGAGCATTTAGCGACTCTCAAGGTCACCAATAGGGTGTGAGGCACAAAGGGAGGTTTATCTGGGCAGAAGGAGTGGCATCAGACGGCCACTGAAGCCACTGATGGCTTACTTTGGGAACGGTCCTAATGAGAAAGCACCACACGGATAGTCGTGTTTTTCAGAAATAAGGGAGAAGAAGCAAAAAAAGAAGAAAAAGCTGATTATAAAAATAAAAAAATAAAAAAATAAAAAAATAATAAAAATAAATAAAGAAATAAAATAAAAAATATCGACTAACAATCAGGTTTGATGAATTTACAGTATAGTTGGTTTTCTCCATGGCTTCTGACTTGTGGTGTTCTCATTTGTAAGTCGCTTTGGATAAAAGCGTCTGCTAAATGACTAAATGTCTAAATGTAAATAGTCAAAAGCATTTACATGTGTTTAAATATCTAAATAAAGAGGTATGCATATAGGCTTGAATTAATGTTCTTTCACCAGACCTTGCACTGGTTTAACCCAAACCTTTTCAAAAGAAGTTCCTTTCCACATAAAGCAAAAATCAATTCAAAAGCTAATTAATGTACTGAAATTATTTTCCCATTTCATTTCACTTGTTACGTATGTTCTATTTTCAATTGCTTAATCAGACTGCGATCAAAGGCAACGAGGTTCAGTCTTAAAAACTCAAAAGATAAGGATCAAGGTTCCAAACTAATTAGGAACTACCTATTATAAACCCGGCAGTCCAAACAGTGAAGTAACAACAATATGGGCGTGGTAGGTCAGTGGTTAGGGTGTTGGGCTATCAATCTGAAGGTTGGGGGTTCAAATCCCAGGTCCACTGAAGTTACCAGTGTGGCTCCTTGAGCAAGACCCTTAACCCTCATTGCTCCAGGGATGTTGTGATGAACCCTGTGCTCACCTTGTAAGTCGCTTTGGATAAAAGCGTCCAATAAATGACCAAAATATAATGTAATGTAAATGTAAACATTCATTCATTCATTCATTATCTTCTGCTTTATCCTCTATTTGGGTCGCGGGGGGGTTCCCCATGCCCATCCAGGGGAGAACGTCTCGGGCGCTGGGCAGATAGACCCAGGACAGGGCGCCAATCCATCGCTGGGCACACACTCACTCACACAGACACACTCTATATGGGGCAATTTTGAGAATTCAATCGACTTGATCCATGTTTTTGGACAGTGGGAGGAAACCGGAGAACCCGGAGGAAACCCACGCAGACACGGGTAGAACATGGAAACTCCACCCAGATGGGGATTCGAACCGGGAATCCCTAGCGCTGAGAGGCGAATGTGCTAACCACCAAGCCACCGTGCCGCCCGTAAATGTAAACAACCCCAAAAAAACCAAGTATTTTTAAATTGGATAAAAGGGCAGAGTAACAAAACACTATTTAAAAAAAGAGTTTGGGGCAGTTGCGAGCTTGTGGTGAAGGAACCAGCATTGCAACCCTAAGGTTTCCAGTTCGAATCCCAATCCCAACCCCAACAAGTACCCCGATTGCTTTCTGGAGCCGTATAGAGGGCTGTCCAACGTTCTGGGCATGTCTGCTCACTTCACTCAGTGTGTATATGTGTGATGTGTTAAATGTGGAGGACACATTCCTCTGTGTGTAAAGCACAGTGGACAAAATGGTTCACATTTATTTATTTATTTACTACTTTTATAATTGCAGACACCATTTCACACTCCTTTTATTTTATTCCTTCCATTTATCCATTATCTTTAGCTTTATCCTCTATCAGGGTCGCAGGGGGGGGGGGGTTCCCCATGCCCATCCAGGGGAGAACGTCTCGGGCGCTGGGCAGATACACCCAGGACAGGGCGCTAATCTATCACTGGGCACACACTCACTCACACAGACACACTCTATATGGGGCAATTTGGAGAACTCAATTGACTTCATCCATGTTTTTGGACTGTGGGAGGAAACCGGAGAACCCGGAGGAAACCCACGCGGACACGGGGAGAACACAGAAACCTGATGGGGATTCGAACCGGGAATCCCTAGTGCTGAGCCACCGTGCCGCCCCACATTTTATCCCACCTTCGTGAAATCAAACATAAGATATTAATAGCATTGGGAATCTTCTTTTTGTGCATTTAAGGGCTTAAATAAAGGTTCAGTAAAAAAAAGAATTATGTATACTTGTTTTATGGTACCAGGCAACACGGTGGCATAGTGAATCCAGGTTCAAATCCTGATCTGGGTGGAGTTTCCATGTTCTTGCCATGTCTGTGCAGGTTTTCTCCGGGTTCTCCGGTCTCCGGATTCAGTTTTCAATCTATCGTTGGGCATACACACACTTTATAGGGGCAATTTAGAGCATTGAATTTATCTCTAATCCAAATTTTTGTACTGTGGGAGGAAAGCGAAGAACCCGGAATGTGGCGAATGTGCTAACCACTAAGCCACCGTGCCGCCCAAGGTGAATATCCAGCCATTATCTTCCGCTTTATCTATTAGGGTCGCGGGACGGAGAACATCTCGGGCGCTGGGCAGAAACACCCAGGACAGGGTGCCAATCCATCGCTGGGCACACACTCACTCACACAGATAAAACTATATGGGGTAATTTGAGAACTCAATTGACTTGAGCCATGTTTTTGGACTGTGGGGGAAACCGGAGAACCCGGAGACATAGGGACCACCCACGCGGACAACATGGAAACTCCACCCAGATGGGGATTTGAACTGGGAATCCCTAGCACTGAGAGGAGAACATGCTAACCACTAAGCCACCTTGCCTCCCTCCAAGGTGAATAAGCTGCTTCAAATTGTCACTATATAGTGTGTGTGTGCCCAGTGCCCGAAAACATTTCCCCCTGGATGGGTATGAGGAACCAACCTCTTACCCCTAGTAGAGTATTAAGTAGTATCTGATGAGGTGAGATTTCATACCAAAGGTTAATTGTCTGTTTACCACGAACCCCAACCTCACATTCATTCATTCATTATCTTTCTCTTTATCCTATGTTAGGGTCGCGGGGGGGGGTTCCCCATGCCCATCCAGGGGAGAACGTTTCGGGCGCTGGGCAGATACACCCAAGACAGGGCGCCAATCCATCGCTGGGCACTAGGACTGTATTCAACTACAGATTTTCGTAGTCGAATCTGATTCGTCAGATTTTCCCTATAGTCGACTGATAGTCGAATCAGTTACAATTTCACCACAAGATGGCGCTATAAGCGTAGTTTAAAAAAAAAAAATTTGAATATATTTTACTTGTTTTTTTAACAAAAGAAAACCTTTTTTTTTTCTCTTTTTTTTCTAGAAATTATGATGATTTTATTTGACAAAAGGCTATATATATAACGAAAACAAAGACATTTCATGTAAAAACTAATGCTTAGCAGCAGCCATGGGCACCCCCATGTGGTCAAAATGGTACAGTCGACTATGAGGTTCATAGTCGACTACGGTTCTCAGAATCGAATCGTCGAATCAGCGAATATTGCAGCTCACCCCTACTGGGCACCAACCTCACATATCCCTCAGATTGCTTTTAACCTCTTTTCTGTGTTTATAATAATAAAAACTTTACATTTAGACAAAGGACGGACATTTAGCATCATATCAAAGCGTAAAAAGGAGTTTTCAGTGAAAGCCCCACCCAGAGCTGTGAGGGGACATCGATGCTCACTCATTTTATTCCATTGTAACACGAGAGCCCCTTTTCCCAATACAGACGGAATGCAAACTGATCTTCTGCAGAATTCTATAATTGACTGCACACTCTCCACATGGCTACGCTTATACATACACAGTAGTTTAAACACACGAAAATCCAAACCGTGTGGCCGCACGAAGCACAACACTAGAACACTAGCTTGATAGTAAACCGGGCGCGAACTCTCGGCGGAAAGTTTACGCTTAGAGCAGACTAAACACAGAAGGTGTAGTCTGCAGGGGAAATCTAAAACGTACGAATAACGCGGCACAAAGCCTGGCGCCCTCTATCCAACATCCAGCCCTGGACTGGTGGAACTTTCAGATGTAATAAGTGTTTCAATGCTCCAGTGGGTTCTCCACCACACGCTGGGCTACTGCGAGTGTTCTAATAATCTGTGCAGCTGTGCACCTGAGGAAAGAGCGATGATGACTGGGATGACTGGAAAAAAGAAATGAGGGGGAAACGAGGATGGATGTAAGAAATCTAGAATAAAATGACAAAAAGATTTGATGATGTTTTTTCTTTATAACTACAAAGTTAATTCATTCATTCATTATTCATTATCTTCCGCTTTATCCTCTATTAGGGTCGCGGGGGGGTTCTCCCATGCCCATCCAGGGGAGAACGTTTCAGGCGCTGGGCAGATAGACCCAGGACAGGGCGCCAATCTATCGCTGGGCACACACTCATTCACACAGACACACTCTATATGGGGCAATTTGGAGAACTCAATTGACTTGATCCATGTTTTTAGACTGTGGGAGGAAACCGGAGAACCCGGAGGAAACCCACGCGGACACGGGGAGAACATGGAAACTCCATCCAGATGGGGATTCGAACCGGGAATCCCTAGTGCTGAGAGGAGAACATGCTAACCACTCAGCCACCGTGCCGCCCTTATTATTATTACTATTATTATTATATAAGAAATTATGAACCAATTGTCCTAGGTGCATCTGCCCAGCGCCCTAGTATTACTCTAGTTAGGATTTTGTCATTCATTCATTCATTATCTTCCGCTTTATCCTCTAGTAGGGTCACGGTGGGGGTTCCCCATGCCCATCCAGGGGAGAACGTTTCGGGCGCTGGGCAGATACACCCAGGACAGGGTGCTAATCTATCGCTGGGCACACACACTCACTCACACAGACACACTCTATATGGGGCAATTTGGGGAATTCAATTGACTTGATCCATGTTTTTGGACTGTGGGAGGAAACCGGAGAACCCGGAGGAAACCCACGCGGACACGGGGAGAACATGGAAACTCCACCCAGATGGGGATTCGAACCGGGAATCCCTAGTGCTGAGAGGAGAATGTGTTAACCACAAAGCCACCGTGCCACCCTGAAAGTTAAATTTATATTGTAGTTGTATATTTTATATATATATATATATATATATATATATATATATATATATATATATATATATATATATATACACACACTGTATTTATTTGATCTCATTTTCTCCTTTAAATTTTAATTAAAATTATAACTTTAAGAGAACAGGGTAATCGGGGTCCGTGACCCATCATCTCGTTCTTGTCCCATGTACCACATGTGATATTAATGATAATAAAATTTTCTTGATTCTTAATAGATTGCGGTAACGTTACTTAAACAACAAATTTTCACTGAAATTGGATTCTTAAAACTAAATACCGCGCGTGTCGATCTGTAATTAGTTTCCGTACACTTCATTCAGTTGGCAGCTGTCGCTAATATTCATCTTCCTTCGACTCGTCAATGAAATAATACCTCTCTGCACCTCACCCATCATCTCTTAGACTTCAATTCATTCTAAAAAGAAAGATAATACACCTCTGCATCCTTCCAGTGCTGTTTCTCTTTGTCCAGACAGCATCTCATACACACACACACAAATCAGACGGACACTCACTTACCACTCCATGGACGAGAAACTCAAACAGTTTACTCTTGGTAGCTTTGCGAGCTCCGCCGGCCGAATCGTCCGTTGCCATTGTGAGCCCCGATTTCTCTCCCCCCCTCCCAATTTCTTTTTTTTGTCTGTAATACTACCTCTCTCTCTCTTTCTCTCCCAGTCTGCTTCCCCTTATGTTTTGCCACATTCCCTCTGTTCCAAAAGAGAGCTTTCCCTCCCTCTCTTTCTCTCGCTCGCTCCCAAACACTCCCTCACTCTCCTCGCTCTCTTATTTAAAAGCATGTTAGCGTGTGGTCGTCGCCTCCCGTTCGACTCTCTCGTTCCCTCCCTCCCTGCTTTCCTCTTTTTAATTTGAACTCCCTCTCTCTCTCTCTCTCTCTCTCTCTCTCTCAGACTAAGGATAAGGAATCACTGGGGGTCTTACAAGGGGGCTATTGCTGGCCCACGACAGAACTTGGATGCATGGAGAATATAGCTTCAGTAATGACCATGAGATCTCCGTGACAGCCAGACTGATGCCAGGGTTTTTACACAGAACATGGGATGCTTTTCAAGACATTCACATAAATAGGATTGCAGTCAATTTAGTGCCAACAGACGAGGTTTGGCTTAATATGAGACTCAAAAGCCCGACACTGAGATAACACGGCGATAACATTATAACACAGTGATAACACGGCGATAAAACGGTGATAACATTATAACACAGTGATAACATGGCGATAACACGGCGATAACACTGTGATAACACGGCGATAAAGGGTTAGTACATGAAATGGAGAAAATAACAGGCGACAGACAACACGGCGACAACACGGCGACAACACTGTGATAACACTGTGATAACATGGCGATAACACGGCGATAACACGCCGATAACGGGTTAGTACATGAAATGGAGAAAATAACAGGCGACAGACAACACGGCGACAACACGGCGACAACACTGTGATAACATGGCGATAACACTGTGATAACACAGCGATAACACGGCGATAACCCTGCGATAACACGGCGATAACACGGCGATAACACTGTGATAACATGGCGATAACACTGTGATAACACAGCGATAACACGGCGATAACACTGTGATAACACGGCGATAAAGGGTTAGTACATGAAATGGAGAAAATAACAGGCGACAGCCAACACGGCGATAACACGGCGATAACACGGTGATAACACTGTGATAACACGGCGACAACACTGTGATAACACTGTGATAACACGATGATAACATGGCGATAACACTGTGATAACAATGTGATAACATGGCGATAACACTGTGATAACACTGCGATAACACTGTGATAACACTGCGATAACACTGTAATAACACGGCGATAACACTGTGATAACACTGCGATAACACTGTGATAACACTGCGATAACACTGTAATAACACGGCGACAACACTGTGATAACACGGCGATAACACTGTGATAACACGGCGATAACACTGTGATAACACTGCGATAACACTGTAATAACACGGCGACAACACTGTGATAACACGGCGACAACACTGTGATAACACGGCGATAACACTGTGATAACACTGCGATAACACTGTAATAACACGGCGACAACACTGTGATAACACTGTGATAACACGGCGACAACACTGTGATAACACGGCGACAACACTGTGATAACACGGCGACAACACTGTGATAACACGGCGACAACACTGTGATAACACTGTGATAACAGTGCGATAACAGTGCGATAACACGGCGACAACACTGTGATAACACGGCGATAACACGGCGATAACACGGCAATAACACAGCGATGACACGCCGACAACACGGCGATAACACGGCGATAACACGGCGATAACACTGTGAAAACACGGCAATAAAGGGTTAGTACATGAAATGGAGAAAATAACAGGCGACAGACAACACGGCGATAACACGGCAATAACATGGCGATAACACTGATAACACGTCGATAAAACGGTGATAACACGGTGATAACGTGGCGATAACGCGGCGATAACACTGTGATAACACTGTGATAACACGGCGATAAAGGTTTAGTATATGAAATGGAGAAAATAACAGGCATGTTTTTTTCTTCATTATATGATTTCTCTGTACACCAGAGTGCATTCAGGGAAATTCTTCAGGCTAATGTATATTTGATCTTAAAAGGGAGCTTTTTAATATACATGTCATTCTAAATCCCTGTGCACTCACTGCAAAATCCTCCACCTTTTTAAAAAGCTATTAATTATTTCGAGGCATCTCTATATTCATGTGATTAATTAACCAAATGTGACCAAGATGTTCCGGCTCACTGATGCAACCTTTCATGTGTTCAGTGATATTAAGCCTTAATACATAAAAAATTGCTTTAAATATTTGAATTGTGTAATGTTTTTTGAATCTTTTTTAAATCTTAATGGTTTCTGCACTATCAGTGTGATTAAGAGCTTATTGGATTTCACACTGTATACTGTAGTATTAAGATCCCAATTTATTGGAACTAATAATAAGATTCGGTGGCACGGTGGCTTAGTGGTTAACATGTTCGCCTCTAAGCACTAGGGATTAATTAAGCAGAAGATTCCCGGTTCGAATCCCAATCTGGGTGGAGTTTCCATGTTCTCCCCGTGTCCGCGTGGGTTTCCTCCAGGTTCTCTGGTTTCCTCCCACAGTCCAAAAACATGGATCAAGTCAATCGCCCCATACAGAGTGTGTCTGTGTGAGTAAGTGAGTGTGTGCCCAGTGATAGATTGGCGCCCTATCCTGGGTCTATCTGCCCAGCACCCGAGACGTTCTCCCATGGATGGGCATGGGGAACCCCCCCCCGACCCTAATAGAGGATAAAGCGGAAGATAATGGATGGATGGATCATAAGATTCATTCATTCATTCATTACCTCCCGCTTTATCCTCTATTAGGGCTCGCGGTGGGGTTCCCCATGCCCATCCAGGGGAGAACGTCTCGGGTGCTGAGCAGATACACCCAGTACAGGGCGCCAATCCATTGCTGGGCACACGTTTACTCACACAAACACACTCTATATGGGGCAATTTGGAGAATTCAATTGACTTGATCCATGTTTTTGGACTGTGGGAGGAAACCGGAGAACCCGGAGGAAACCCACGCAGACACGGGGAGAACATGGAAACTCCACCCAGATAGGAATTCGAACCAGGAACCCTAGTGCTGAGAGGAGAACATGCTAACCACTAAGCCACCGTGCCGCCCCGTGAGAAATAACAGATAAAAATATAGAAATACAAGCCAAAGCACAAAAAAGAAATTCGCAACATGGGTGTTTTGGTCCGTAAAAGCAGTAATCATGCCGTTGTGCATAAAATAATAAAATAACAATGAAGTAAATAATGGATCGTGATGTTCCTTGGAGGAAATATAATGACCAGTGGGATATAATGAACAGGGGAGATCTTGTTTCTCGCTGTCGTCTTTGCAAAAAAAACAAAAAACAAAAGGCGGGTCACATAGCAAAGACAGTCAATAAATCAATACGAGCAGAAAACATAAACGTTCGGGGGAACGACGGCCAGTAGAAAGGCCCCTTTACAGGACCCCCATAAAACCAAAATTATAGAATAGCATTGTGCTATTGAGGGGTAAGAGGGGCTGCAGCAGGGGAAACCTGGGATTAAGAAAGACTTCAACCATTCTCAAGGTTTGCTGAGAAGCCAGTTGATGCACTTTGATGCCAATTTTCCTAATTACTAAACAGATATTAATAAGAACAGGTTTAATTAGGTGGCTTGTTAATTAATGACTTTAATAGTATGCACTGCTGGTATTTAAGGGCGTTAATATAAATGAATTCATTTGAACAATCACGTTCAACAGTGCCACCATGTGGAGAGGATTTTTATTTGTTTGTTTTTATTTTTAAGAGACTTAGGTTAACAATGTTTCCAGAGGGGGGTGGGGGGTGGGGGGGGTCAGAAAGGACATTTCATTCATTTCTCTGTAGTTTCTCCCGGACAACAATAACATCAAGGTCAAGGATGGGAATCATCCACCAATATTACTTTTACACCACTGGAGTGTACTTGGTTTAACCCTGCAGGGTGAAAGTCCAGCCTGTGGTCAGGAACCTGTGGTCTTCCAGAATCCCCATCTGGGTGGAGTTTCCATGTTCTCCCCGTGTCCGCGTGGGTTTCCTCCGGGTTCTCCGCTTTCCTCCCACAGTCCAAAAACATGGATCAAGTCAATTGAGTTCTCCAAATTGCCCCATATAGAGTGTGTCTGTGTGAGTGAGTGTGTGCCCAGCGATAGATTGGCGCCCTGTCCTGGGTGTATCTGCCCAGCGCCCGAAACGTTCTCCCCTGGATGGGCATGGGGAACCCCCACTACCACACTATGTATAGAATTAAGCAGAAGATAATGAATGGAGCACGGCACGGTGGCTTAGTGGTTTGCACGTTCTCTTCTCAGCGCTAGGGATTCCCGGTTCGAATCCCCAACTGGGTGGAGTTTCCATGTTCTCCCCGTGTCCGCGTGGGTTTCCTCCGGGTTCTCCGCTTTCCTCCCACAGTCCAAAAACATGGATCAAGTCAATCGAATTCTCCAAATTGCCCCATATAGAGTGTGTCTGTGTGAGTGAGTGTGTGCCCAGCGATGGATTGGCGCCCTGTCCTGGGTGTATCTGCCCAGCGCCCGAAACGTTCTTCCCTGGATGGGCATGAGGAACCCCCGCCACGACTCTACATTAGCAGTAAGCATTAATTAAGCAGAAGATTCCAGGTTCGAATCCCAATCTGGGTGTTTCATGTTCTCCCCATGTCCGCATGGGTTTCCTCCGGGTTCCTCCCACAGTCCAAAAACATGGATTAAGGTCAATTGAATTCTCCAAATTGCCCCATACAGAGTGTCTGTGTGAGTGAGTGAGTGTGTGCTCAGCGATGGATTGGCGCCCTGTCCTGGGTGTATCTGCCCAGCTCCCAAAACGTTCTCCCCTGGATGGGCATGGGGAACCCCCACCACAGCACGGTGGCTTAGTGGTTAGTATGTTCTCCTCTCAGCATTAGGGATTCCCGGTTCGAATCCTCATCTGGGTGGAGTTTCCATGTTCTCCCTGTGTCCGCATGGGTTTCCTCCGGGTTCTCCGGTTTCCTCCCACGGTCCAAAAACATGGATCAAGTCAATTGAATTCTCCAAATTGCCCCATACAGAGTGTGTTTGTGTGAGTGAGTGTGTGCCCAGTGATAGATTGTTGCACTGTCCTGGGTGTATCTGCCCAGCGGCCGAAACGTTCTCCCCTGGATGGGCATAGGGAACCCCCCACGAGCCTAATAGAGGATAAAGTGGAAGATAATGGATGGATGGATTGAATGATGCACTGCAGTGATGCTGGAGTGGTGGTGGTGGTGTGTTGCAGCAAAGTCCTGCTGGCGAGGATGACTACAAACTCTTCGTCTTCACCAACTGACTTCACACTGACTCTGATTCACACCCACGATGTGGATCAATATGATGGGTGTGACTAACACAGTGCAGAATGAAGACTGCTTGAGAGCAGCGACTCACAAACTTGCTTGCCCATAAATAAACACGTGGGCTAACCGGTGAGGACCTCTCCATCACAGAACACAGAACACTGAACACAGCACAGAGAACACAGCACAGAGGGCACAGAACACAGCACAGAGAACACTGAACACAGCACAGAGAACACAGCACACAGAACACTGAAGACAGCACAGAGAACACAGCACAGAGAACACAGGACACAGAACACAGCACAGAGAACACTGAACACAGCACACAGCACAGAGGACACAGAACACAGCACAGAGAACACTGAACACAGCACACAGCACAGAGGACACAGAACACAGCACAGAGAACACTGAACACAGCACACAGCACAGAGGACACAGAACACAGCACAGAGAACACTGAACACAGCACACAGCACAGAGGACACAGAACACAGCACAGAGAACACTGAACACAGCACACAGCACAGAGGACACAGAACACAGCACAGAGAACACTGAACACAGCACAGAGAACACTGAACACAGCACACAGCACAGAGGACACAGAACACAGCACAGAGGACACAGCACAGAGAACACTGAACACAGCACAGAGTACACAGAACACAGCACAGAGAACACTGAACACAGCACAGAGAACACTGAACACAGCACAGAGAACACAGCACAGAGAACACTGAATACAGCACAGAAAGCACAGCACAGAGAACACTGAACACAGCACAGAAAACACTGAACACAGCACGGAAAACACTGAACACAGCACAGAGAACACTGAACACAGCACAGAGAACACAACACAGATAACAACACAGAGAATACCGCACAGAGAACACCGCACAGAGAACACAGCACAGATAACACAACACAGAGAATACCGCACAGAGAACACAGCACAGAAAACACTGAACACAGCACAGAGCACACTGAACACAGAGAAAGCTGAACACAGCACAGAGAACACTGAACAGAGAACACAGCACAGAAAACACAGAGAACACTGAACAGAGAACACAGCACAGAAAACACAGAACACAGCACAGAAAACAGCACACATCACAGAGAACACAGCACACAGAACAGAGAACACAGAACAGAGAACACAGAACAGAGAACACAGCACAGAGAACACAGCACACAGAACAGAGAACACAGAACAGAGAACACAGCACAGAGAACAGAAAAAAACAGAGAACGGAGGATAAACCCGAAACTACTTTGTGTCGACGGTAATGGAAAAGGCAGCACAGGCGTTGTGTTTGGTCTCTTTACAGAGAACTAAAGAGATGTGAGAGAGAAGGCAGGTGAGGCCCGTTGAGCACAGAATCAGGGTTCCACACACAGTCACAGACACAGACACAGACACAGTCACAGACACAGTCACAGACACAGACACAGACACAGACACAGACACAGACACAGACACGGGGAGCGGACGGGCAGATGGAGCACCACAGCTGGATTCACGGTCCGAATGAAAGGGAGGTGGAGGCTGCGTGCTCGTACCTTTCTCTCCATCGCGCCTTGCCACGCGGCGCCGGCTCCAGCGCTCGCCCCCCGAGAAACTCCCTCAGCTGCACACCGGCCGGCTCCGCTCCGCTTTCTGCTCCCGCGGGAATCCGAGGCGACGCTGCGGGATGATGATGCTGCTGCCGCCGCCGCCGCCGAACACACAACCGCTCTGTGCTAGTGATGAGTCGGTCGCGAACGATCCGGCTCTAAGAGTCGGCTCTTTAAAGTGAACGGTTCTTGATTGGGAACCGCTTTTTGGGAGCCGATGTGGGTGGAGACTGTGTATCTGCACTGAGCCGGAGAGGAGGGGTTGCACACACACACACACACACACACACACACACAATGAACACACACACACACACACACACACAATGAACACACATACACAGTGAACACACACACACACACATACACAGTGAACACACACACACATACACAGTGAACACACACACACACAGTGAACACACACAGGTAACAGACACACACACAGTGAACACACACACAGACATACACAGTGAACACACACACAGTGAACACACACAGGTAACAGACACACACACAGTGAACACACACACACATACACAGTGAACACACACAGTGAACACACACAGGTAACAGACACACACACAGTGAACACACACACACATACACAGTGAACACACACAGTGAACACACTCAGGTAACAGACACACACAGTGAACACACACAGAGACATACACAGTGAACACACACAATGAACACACACAGTGAACAGACACACACAGTGAACACACACAGGTAACAGACACACACAGTGAACACACACACAGACATACACAGTGAACACACACACAGTGAACACACACAGGTAACAGACACACACACAGTGAACACACACAGTGAACAGACACACACACAGTGAACACACACAGGTAACAGACACACACACAGTGAACACACATACACAGTGAACACACACACACACACAGTGAACACACACACACAGGTAACAGACACACATACAGTGAACACACACACACAGTGAACACACACAGGTAACACACACACACAATGAACACACACAGGTAACAGACACACACACACACAGTGAACACACATACACAGTGAATACACACAGTGAACACACACATACACACAGTGAACACACACAGGTAACAGACACACACACAGTGAATACACACAGGTAACACACACACACAGTGAACACACACAGGTAACAGACACACACACAGTGAACACACACACACAGGTAACAGACACACACAGTGAACACACACAGTGAACACACACAGGCAACAGACACACACACAGTGAACACACACAGGTAACAGACACACACACAGTGAACACAAATACACAGTGAATACACACAGTGAACACACAGTGAACACACACAGGTAACAGACACACACACAGTGAACACACACAGGTAACAGACACACACACACAGTGAACACACACACACACACACACACACACACAAAAAGTGAATACACACAGGTAACAGACACACACACAGTGAAAACACACACACAAAAAGTGAACACACAGTGAACACACATACAGTGAACACACCCACATACAGTGAACACACACACACACAGTGAACACACATACAGTGAACCCACACACACAGTGAACACACATACAGTGAACACACACATACAGTGAACACACACACACACAGTGAACACACATACAGTGAACACACACACACAGTGAACAAACATACAATGAACACACACACACACAGTGAACACACATACAGTGAACACACACACACACACACAGTGAACACACACACATGCACACACACAGTGAACACACATACAGTGAACACACATACACAGTGAACTCACACATACACAGTGAACTCATACAGTGAACTCACACATACACAGTGAACACACACATACACAGTGAACTCACACAGTGAACTCACACATACACAGTGAACACACACAGTGAACTCACACATACACAGTGAACTCATACAGTGAACTCACACATACACAGTGAACTCATACAGTGAACTCACACATACACAGTGAACACACACAGTGAACTCACACATACACAGTGAACTCATACAGTGAACTCACACATACACAGTGAACACACACAGTGAACTCACACAATGAACTCACACATACACAGTGAACACACACAGTGAACTCACACATACACAGTAAACTCATACAGTGAACTCACACATACACAGTGAACACACACAGTGAACTCACACATACACAGTGAACACACATACACATACACAGTGAACACATACACAGTGAACACACACAGTGAACTCACACATACAGTGAACACACACAGTGAACTCACACACACAGTGAACACACACAGTGAACTCACACATACACAGTGAACTCATACAGTGAACTCACACATACACAGTGAACACACACAGTGAACTCACACAGTGAACTCACACATACACAGTGAACACACACAGTGAACTCACACATACACAGTGAACTCATACAGTGAACTCACACATACACAGTGAACACACACAGTGAACTCACACACACACAGTGAACTCATACACAGTGTACACACACAGTGAACTCACACATACAGTGAACACACACAGTGAACTCACACACACAGTGAACACACACAGTGAACTCACACACACAGTGAACACACACATACACAGTGAACACACACAGTGAACTCACACAGTGAACTCACACATACACAGTGAACACACACAGTGAACTCACACATACACAGTGAACTCATACAGTGAACCAAGGGGGGGGGGGGGGGAACACACATACACAGTGAACACACACAGTGAACTCACACACACACAGTGAACTCATACACAGTGTACACACACAGTGAACTCACACATACAGTGAACACACACAGTGAACTCACACACACAGTGAACACACACAGTGAACTCACACACACAGTGAACACACACAGTGAACTCACACATACACAGTGAACACACACACACATACACAGTGAACACATACACAGTGAACACACACAGTGAACTCACACATACAGTGAACACACACAGTGAACTCACACACACAGTGAACACACACAGTGAACTCACACATACACAGTGAACACACACACACATACACAGTGAACACATACACAGTGAACACACACAGTGAACTCACACATACAGTGAACACACACAGTGAACTCACACACACACACTGAACTCACACAGTGAACTCACACATACACAGTGAACACACACAGTGAACTCACACATACACAGTGAACTCATACAGTGAACTCACACATACACAGTGAACACACACAGTGAACTCACACATACACAGTGAACACACACACACATACATAGTGAACACATACACAGTGAACACACACAGTGAACTCACACATACAGTGAACACACACAGTGAACTCACACACACACACAGTGAACACACACAGTGAACTCACACATACACAGTGAACACATACACAGTGAACACACACAGTGAACTCACACATACACAGTGAACTCACACATACACAGTGAACACACACACACATACACAGTGAACACATACACAGTGAACACACACAGTGAACTCACACATACACAGTGAACACATACACAGTGAACACACACACACACATACACAGTGAACTCACACATACACAGTGAACACATACACAGTGAACACACACACAGTGAACTCACACATACAGTGAACACACACAGTGAACACACACAGTGAACACACACACACATACACAGTGAACACACACAGTGAACTCACACATACACAGTGAACACACACACACATACATAGTGAACACATACACAGTGAACACACACAGTGAACTCACACATACAGTGAACACACACAGTGAACTCACACACACACACAGTGAACACACACAGTGAACTCACACATACACAGTGAACACACACAGTGAACTCACACATACACAGTGAACTCACACATACACAGTGAACACACACACACATACACAGTGAACACATACACAGTGAACACACACAGTGAACTCACACATACACAGTGAACACATACACAGTGAACACACACACACACATACACAGTGAACTCACACATACACAGTGAACACATACACAGTGAACACACACACAGTGAACTCACACATACAGTGAACACACACAGTGAACACACACAGTGAACACACACACACATACACAGTGAACTCACACATACACAGTGAACACACACAGTGAACACACACACACACACATACACAGTGAACACACACAAACACAGTGAACACACACAGGTAACAGACACACACAGTGAACACACACACATACACACAGTGAACTCACACACACACAAAAAGTGAACACACACAGTGAACACACACACACACACACACACACACACACTGAGAATGAGAGAAGGGTAGACTGTGCAAAATTCAAATTTCATATCAAGCCGGCTCCACAAACAACCAGCACAGACAAAATCAAACTGTTTATCAGTTCATCCATCCATTATCTTACGCTTTATCATCTATTAGGGCGCTGGGCAGATACACCCAGGACAGGGTGCCAATCAATCACTGGGCACACACTCACTCACACATACACACTCTATAAGGGGCAATTTGGAAGATCCATGTTTTTGGACTGTGGGAGAAAACCGGAGAACCCGGAGGAAACCCACACAGACAAGCGGAGAACATGGAAACTCCACCCAGATGGGGATTCAAACCGGGAATCCCCACCCTCCCCAAAATGACAGTCCTCAAATAAAGCCCAGAGTTCAGAAGAATATATAAATTTTTTTTAAAAAAAAAAACATATTATTTAAAATAAATAATTTTTTTTTTTTTTTTTTTTTTTTTTTTTTTTTTTTTTTTTTTTTTTTTTTTTTTTTTTTTTTTTTTATTTTTTTTTTTTTTTTTTTTTTTTTTTAATTGTATATTCTGGTGCTATCGTATGCGTGTGTGTTTTTAAGTTTGTGTGCGTGTTAAAAACGTGTATGGATCAGATAAAATTAACAGCGGTACAACCCGAATGCCACAAAAATGGTACCCACGCAGACACGGGGAAAACATGGAAACTCCACCCAGATTGGGATTTGAACCGGGAATCCCTAGTGCTGAGAGGAGAACATGCTGTTTATTTATCAGTTCATTTAGATGATAAAAGAAAAGCAAGAGAACCTAAAGAAGGTGCTGGTGTGTCCACTGTGTCTACTGCTGCTCCTACAACTTCTACAGCATCATCCAGTGCAGGGCGGCACGTTATTTTAGTGGTTAGCATGTTCTCCTCTCAGCGCTAGGGATTCCCGGTTCGAATCCCCATCTGGGTGGAGTTTCCATGTTCTCCCCGTGTCCGTGTGGGTTGCCTCCGGGTTCTCCAGTTTCCTCCCACAGTCCAAAAACATGGATCAAGTCAATTGAGTTCTCCAAATTGCCCCATATAGAGTGTGTCTGTGTGAGTGAGTGTGTGCCCAGCGATGGATTGGCGCCCTGTCCTGGGTGTATCTGCCCAGCGCCCGAGACGTTCTCCCCTGGATGGGCATGGGGAACCCCCCGCGACCCTAGTAGAGGATAAAGTGGAAGATAATGGATGGATGGACTTAGAAATGTGAGAACACAGGGTTCTTACAGCACCCTGGAACAATAAGGGGTTAAGGGTATCTATACAAAATAAAATAAAATAAATATATATATATATATATATTATATATAGTGTATATATGGGCGGCATGGTGGCTTAGTGGTTAGCATGTTCTCCTCTCAGCACTAGGGATTCCCGGTTCGAATCCCAATCTGGGTGGAGTTTCCATGTTCTCCCCGTGTCCGTGTGGGTTGCCTCCGGGTTCTCCGGTTTCCTCCTACAGTCCAAAAACATGGATCAAGTCAATTGAGTTCTCCAAATTGCCCCATATAGAGTGTGTCTGTGTGAGAGAGCGTGTGCACAGCGATAGATTGGCGCCCTGTCCTGGGTGTATCTGCCCAGCGCCCGAAACGTTCTCCCCTGGATGGGCATGGGGAACCCCCTGCGACCCTAATAGAGGATAAAGCGGGAGATAATGGATGGATAATCCAGTGCAGAGGATCCTTGTTTTTATATATATATATTTTTTTTTGCAGCAATCTGTTCCATGATACGTATGTAAATAAAACCCTATTATTAAAAATAAACATTTAGAATGTGTTTCTACAGCAGTAATTAATTTTACACATAATTTGGTAATAAACTGCTTTAAGCTACAAAAAAAGTCAAAGGGGCCCACTTGGGGGCCAAAAGAGTCGGTTCGTTTTAGAGAGCCGAGCCAAAAGAGCCGGCTCTCTGAAAAGAGCCGGAATGCCCATCACTAGTGCTGTGTGGAGGAGAGCGCGCTCGGTGCAGCATCGCTTTCCGCGCACGCGCAAACGAGTCCCAAGCTGTTAGGGATCGTCGCAAAACTCTACTTAAATATTGGCGGCGTACAAAGACAGACAGACCCCTATACAAAGTTCCTTCTGATATTGTTCACCACAAAAGTTAGGCACTGTTCTAAAACAAATTTCATCGCCACAATTACCTTCATTATTACCACCCCTACATCTGTTTGTCTGTGTGTCTGGAAAAAAGTTTTCAAATGCTATTTCACCCACTTCCCAACCGTCCATCCATTATCTTCCGATTTATCCTCTACTAGGGTCGCAGTGGGGAGGGGGGGGAGGCTCCCCATGCCCATCCAGGGGAGAACGTTTCGGGCGCTGGGCAGATACACCCAGGGCAGGGCGCCAATCTATCACTGGGCACACACTCACTCACACAGACACACTCTATATGGGGCAATTTGGAGAACTCAATTGACTTGATCCATGTTTTTGGACTGTGGGAGGAAACCGGAGAACCCGGATGCAACCCACACGGACACGGGGAGAACATGGAAACTCCACCCAGATGTAACTATATGTTGTGAATTCAGTAAAAAGCTGCTTGACTGTAAGAAAAGTTAGTCAGATCTGCAGTGTGGGATTCCTTTACCTTTCACTTTAACAGCATGTGTCATCGTTGTAGGTTCAGTACAGTACAGGACTTTGATTTCATCTATATGGATTCAAACCTCGGGCAACACGGTGGCTTAGTGGTTAGCATGTTCTCCTCTCAGCACTAGGGATTCCCGGTTCGAATCCCAATCTGGGTGGAGTTTCCATGTTCTCCCCGTGTCCGCGTGGGTTTCCTCCAGGTTCTCCGGTTTCCTCCCACAGTCCAAAAACATGGATCAGGTCAATTGAATTCTCAAAATTGCTCCATATAGAGTGTGTCTGTGTGAGTGAGTGTGTGCCCAGTGATAGATTGGCACCCTGTCCTGGGTGTATCTGCCCAGCACCCGAAATGTTCTCCTCTGTATGGGCATGGGGAACCCCACCGCGACCCTAATAGAGGATAAAGGGGAAGATAATGGATGGTTGGATGTCTAACTACGTCCAAATTGCCCTATAAAGCGTGTGTGCCCAGCGATGGATTGGCGCCCTGTCCTGGGTGTATCTTCCCAGCGCCCAAAATGTTCTCCATTGGATGGGCATGGGGTGTCGCCCCCCCCCCCCCCACAACCCTAATAGAGGATAAAACGGAAGATAATGGATGTATGTATTCAAACCACACAATAATACAGTTGCTTTTATATGAAACGAACTTCATGAAACAAATAACATTGTAACATTGTGGAGGGTGGAACGGTGACTTAGTGGTTAGCACGTTCTCCTCTCAGCTCTAGGGATTCCCGGTTCGAATCCCCATCTGGGTGGAGTTTCCATGTTCTCCCCGTGTCCGCGTGGGTTTCCTCCGGGTTCTCCGGTTTCCTCCCACAGTCCAAAAACATGGATCAAGTCAATTGAGTTCTCCAAATTGCCCCATATAGAGTGTGTCTGTGTGAGTGAGTGTGTGCCCAGTGATAGATTGGCGCCCTGTCCTGGGTGTATCTGCCCAGTGCCCGAAACGTTCTCCCCTGGATGGGCATGGGGAACCCCCCCCACGACCCTAATAGAGGATAAAGTGGAAGAAAATGGATGAATGTATTCAAACCTCGCAATTATACAGTTGGTTTTATATGAAACGAACTTCATGAAACAAATAACAAAAGGTAACATTGTGGAGAACGAATACTCCCTTTGCTTGGAATCGTACAGATTCACTACAAAGTGGATCATTTACGAAGAAATAATCACATAAATCAGCAATAAATAAAAGAATGATTTAATAGATTGTATTTGTTTCAAAAGTAAATTTTTAACAAAGTACTTTAACAGTCCCGACTGTTTCAACAGCATTTTCCTCCAAACAGCGCAAGACAAACAAACTTTACTGAAAAGTTTCAACACGGCATAATTACACAAGCACCAGGTACGAACTGGCAGCCTGCGAAGCCAAAATGGAACAAAATATTGGGATAGGCACAATGAGACGGTTCAAATTGAAATGAAACAAACGAAAAACAAAAGAAATTAAATACGGTCGGTATTTTTCTGCCGCGAGCATAAACTAGGAGCAGATGGAAATCTGACAACTGTGAATGAGAGAACACGCTCCCCAAAATAACAGCCCTCAAATAAACCCCAGGGTTCAGAAGCAGTATATACTGGTGCTATCGTATACGTGTGTGTGTGTGTGTGTGTGTGTGTGTGTGTGTGTGTGTGGTTTTAAGTTTGTGTGCGCGTTGAAACTGTGTATGCGTCAGCTAAGATTAACGGCGGTACACCCCGAATGCCACAAAACTAAAGAAAATGGTAATGCCCACTAGAGAGGCGGTGGTCGGAGCCGTGAAAAACTGCCGGTACTGGAACTGAAAGTACCAGAGAACAGAGAGCATGAGCACGAACAAAGGCACCATCAGACTGTCCAAGTTCAGTGGCATGTGCACCTGGTCTGCGGCACGGGTACCAGCGGGCACAGCCTGCGTGGCGTTCTGGGAGATGTGGCAGTGCAGGACGCAGTTGTCAGCCAGGTGGAGGGAGGCCAGAGTCTGAGCGTCGTCCTGCAGGAGCTGCCCCTGGTAGATCAGACGCACCTGATGCTCCTGGCCCGGAAAATAGGTCCTGAGGCAAAAATAAAGCCACAAATACGATACAGAATTCAGAAAGGTTCTGCAAGATGGCTTAGTGGTTAGCACGTTCGCCTCTCAGCGCTAGGGATTCCCAGTTCAAATCCCCATCTGGGTGGAGTTTCCATGTTCTCCCTGTGTCCGCGTGGGTTTCCTCCGGGTTCTCCGGTTTCCTCCCACAGTCCAAAAACATGGATTAAGTCAATTGAGTTCTCCAAATTGCCCCATATAGAGTGTGTCTGTGTGAGTGAGTGTGTGCCCAGGGATGGATTGGCGCCCTGTCCTGGGTCTATCCGCCCAGCGCCCGAGATGGTCCCCTGGATGGTCATGAGGAACCCACCGCGACCCTAATAGAGGATAAAGCGGGAGATAATGAATGAATGAATGAATGAATGTTGCCAGCTTTAAATTGTGGAGTTTAGGTTGGGCGACGTTTAAACATCAGTATCGTTAAGGCACAAAACTGTTCTAGGAACTTTAACATTGTTAAATAATTCAGACGTAGTTAAACATCCATCCATCCATCCATTATCTTCCGCTTTATCCTTTATTAGGGTCGCGGTGGGGGGTGGTTCCTCATGTCCATGGGGAGAACATTTCGGGCGCTGGGCAGATACACCCAGGACAGGGCGCCAATCCATCGCTGGGCACACACTCACTCACACAAACACGCACTCTTTATGGGGCAATTTGGAGAACTTAATTGACTTGATCCATGTTTTTGGACTGTGGTCGGAAACCGGAGAACCCGGAGGAAACCCACGTGGAAACGGGGAGAATATGGAAACTCCACCCAGATGGGGATTCGAACCGGGAATCCCTAGTGCTGAGAGGAGAACGTGCTAACCACTAAGCCACCGTGATGTAAATCAACCTATATATATATTTTTTTTGCATCACCTTTTAATGTAACCGATGGTATTCTCGGGGCTGACGTGGGCTAACTGCTCCGTGTCATTCAGGAACTTCAGCCTCAGAACCATGTTTCTGTCCATGTTACTGGGCTCGTGTTCAGGAGTCGAGGCTGGCGTGGTGCTTGAGGCACTGGCTGGTGGTGCTGTGCTAAGAGAGGGGCCGGGTACATCTCTGTGCCTCAGGCCATCTACCCCCAACGGGTCTGTGTTTCCGCCCACGTCTCCGGCTCGGCCCTCCGAACCGCGTGCTTCAGCCCCTCTCTCTGTGCCGCTCTCGGTCTTCCTGTCCTCCTCAGAGTGGCGGTCACTTGGGGCCAGGGGCTCCTGGCTCTCGGCCTCGGCGGACGACACAGAGCCTTGAGCGGGGCTCCCGTGGGCCTCGGGTGGCTCAGAGGTGTGAGTGGAAACCCAGGCCAGGACCAACACGAGAACGAGGAAAACCACTCCAAAAAGCAGAGTGACCTCGTCACCCACACCCTCGATCAGAGCCATCCTGGGTGGGTTTGTCCTGGATTAAGGCAACCTGAAAAACTGAAATACATAGAACACAAGGACACAATTTCCTTTAAGCTGTTTAACATAGTGCTTCATTCATTCATTCATTATCTTCCACTTTATCCTCTATTAGGGTCGTGGTGGGGTTCCCCATGCCCATCCAGGGGAGAACATCTCGGGCGCTGGGCAGATAGACCCAGGACAGGGCACCAATCCATCGTTGGGCACACACTCACTCACACAAACACACTCTATATGGGGCAATTTGGAGAATTCAATTGACTTGATCCATGTTTTTGGACTGTGGGAGGAAACCGGAGAACCCGGAGGAAATCCACGCGGACACGGGGAGAACATGGAAACTCCACCCAGATGGGGATTCGAACCGGGAATCCCTAGTGCTGAGAGGAGAACATGCTAACCACTAAGCCACCGTGCCGCCCATAGTGGTTAACATAAATAAAAAAAACTGTTATAACCTTTCATTCATTATCTCCCGCTTTATCCTCTATTAGGGTCGCGGTGGGGTTCCTCATGCCCATCCAGGGGAGAACGTCTCGGGCGCTGGGCAGATAGACCCAGGACAGGGCGCCAATCCATCGTTGGGCACACACTCACTCACACAGACACACTCTATATGGGGCAATTTGGAGAATTCAATTGACTTGATCCATGTTTTTGGACTGTGGGAGGAAACCGGAGAACCCGGAGGAAACCCACGTGGACATGGGGAGAACATGGAAACTCCACCCAGATGGGGATTCGAACCGGGAATCCCTAGCGCTGAGAGGAGAACATGCTAACCACTAAGCCACCGTGCCGCCCTATATATATATATATATATATATAAGAAATAAACTGCAGACGTGTTTATTACTACACATCATGTGACTTGTGGTTAAGCAGTGGTACTTGTGGAAGGCAAATGACAAAACAGATTGCAGATTTTTTATAATATAGAAAAATAAAGTGCAGAACATTTGGCTGATGATGAAACTCTGTGCAACACAGAAGAGAAAAAAAACCACTACGGAATAATGATGACATTTTCTGTAACACAGAATATAAACCTACAGAACAGTTTGTGGATTATGATGATGTGAGATTGAGAAAAAATACGGGGCAGTTTGTAGATTACGAGGTTCTCTGTAACACAGACAGATAAACTATAGTTTATAGATGAAGGTTTGTAGATTAGGATGTTAATCTATGAGAATAAACTCATAGAATATGAATATATATATATATATATATATATATATATATATATATATATATATATATATATATATATAAAAATATAAAATAATATATAAATTATAATCTTTGAGAATAAACTCAAGGACAGTTTGTAGATTATGAGGTTCTCTGTAACACAGAGAGAATAAACTATAGTTTTGAAACAGTTCATGGATTTATGGATTTGGATGTTCATTTGTGAGATTGAGACTAAACTACAGGGCAGTTGGTAGATTATTATGAGGTTCTAAACTACAGTTTGCAAATGAAACAGTTTGTGGATTATGATGTTAAATTGTAACACAGAGTATGAACTATATTTTATAAATGAAACAGTTTTTGGATTAGGATGTTAATCTGTAACACAGGGAGAATAAACAATGGTTTATAAATGAAACAGTTTATGGATTATGATGTTAATTGTGAGATTGAGAATAAACTACAGGGCAGTTGGTAGATTATGATGTTATTGTGTAACACAGAGAGAAAAACCTATAGTTTATAATTCAAACAGTTTATGGATTAGGATGTTAATCTGCAACACAGAGATTAAGATGTAGTTTATAAATGAAACAGCTAACGTATTAGGATGTTAATCTGTGAGATTGAGAATAAACTACAGGGCAGTTGGTAGATTATGAGGTTATCTGTAACACAGAGAGTGTAAACTTTAGTTTATTAATGAAACACTTTATGGATTATGATGTTAATCTGTTAGATTGAAAATAAACTACAGGGCAGTCGGTAGATTATGAGATTCCCTGTAACACAGGGAGTATAAATGATAGTTTATAGATGAAACAGTTTATAGATTAGGATGTTAATCTGAAACACAGGGAGTATAAATGATAGTTTATAGATGAAACAGCTAATCTTTTATGATGTTAATCTGTAACACAGAGAGATTAAACTACAGTTCATAAATTAATCAGTTGATGGATTATGATGTTAATCTGTGAGATTGAGAATAAACTACAGTTTATAGATGAAACAGTTAATCTGAGATTGAGAATAAACTATAGTTTATAGATGAATCAGTTGATGGATTAGGATGTTAATCTGTAGCACAGGGAGTATAAATGATAGTTTATAGATGAATCAGTTGATGGATTAGGATGTTATTCTGAGATTGAGAGTAAACTATAGTTTATGGATTAGGATGATAATCTGAGATTGAGAGTAAAGTACAGTTCATAGATGAATCAGTTGATGGATTAGGATGTTAATCTGAGATTGAGAGTAAACTATAGTTGATGGATTAGGATGATAATCTGAGATTGAGAGTAAACTATAGTTGATGGATTAGGATGATAATCTGAGATTGAGAGTAAACTATAGTTGATGGATTAGGATGATAATCTGAGATTGAGAGTAAACTATAGTTGATGGATTAGGATGATAATCTGAGATTGAGAGTAAACTATAGTTGATGGATTAGGATGATAATCTGAGATTGAGAGTAAACTATAGTTGATGGATTAGGATGATAATCTGAGATTGAGAGTAAACTATAGTTGATGGATTAGGATGATAATCTGAGATTGAGAGTAAACTATAGTTGATGGATTAGGATGATAATCTGAGATTGAGAGTAAACTATAGTTGATGGATTAGGATGATAATCTGAGATCTGAAGCTGGCGGTAATGGAGCCCGTGGCCCCGCGGCGCAGGCGCGTGAGGCCCGGGGCTCGCTCGTTCGCTCGCTCGCGTTCTGCGCGGTGTTCTAACGTTCGCAGGCGACTTACAGATGACATAGCACTCCTCATGACGGAACAGCTGTCGCTCGCGACGTCTCCATGTTTCCTGATCGACGGAACGAACGCACAAACACAGCGAGAAGATCCGCCAGCGACAGCCAACAACACCTTCAAAATAAAAGTCCTCCTTGCTGGCCAATTCCTTCAAATGTAAAGTAGCCTGAGGACATTTTTCAATTTTTATTATGTTTGAAGTTTTTAATTATTATTATTATTATTTTAAGCAATATCGTAAGAATCACACTGTTTATTTTTTAATTAAAAACATTGAGACAAATTGCCTTATAAAACATTTTAATGCCTAATTGCCTAATAAAACATTCATTCATTCATTCATTATCTCCCGCTTTATCCTCTATTAGGGTCGCGGTGGGGTTCCCCATGCCCATCCAGGGGAGAACATCTCAGGCGCTGGGCAGATAGAACCAGGAAAGGGCGCCAATCTATCGCTGGGCACACACTCACTCACACAGACACACTCTATATGGGGCAATTTTGAGAATTCAATTGACTTGATCCATGTTTTTGGACTGTGGGAGGAAACCGGAGAACCCGGAGGAAACCCCCATGGACACGGGGAGAACATGGAAACTCCACCCAGATGGGGATTCGAACCGGGAATCCCTAGAGCTGAGAGGAGAACATGCTAACAACTAAGCCACCGTGCCGCCCTAATAAAACATGTTTGTCCTTAACTTCAAGGGCCTAGGATTCATAACATTGTCATTTAGCAAACACTATTATCCAAAGTATTGCGGCACGGTGGTTTAGTGGTTAGCACGTTCGCCTCTCAGCGCTAGGGATTCCCGGTTCGAATCCCCATCTGGGTGGAGTTTCCATGTTCTCCCCTTGTCTGCGTGGGTTTCCTCCGGGTTCTCCAGTTTCCTTCCACAGTCCAAAAACATGGATCAAGTCAATTGAATTCTCAAAAAATTGCCCCATATAGAGTGTGTTTGTGTGCGTGTGAGTGTGTGCCCAGCGATGGATTGGCGCCCTGTACTGGGTGTATCTGCCCAGCGCCTGAGATGTTCTCCCCTGGATGGGCATGAGGAACCCCACCGCGACCCTAATAGAGGATAAAGCGGGAGATAATGAATGAATGAATGAATGAATGTTATCCAAAGTGACCTACAGTATTCCAACTCAGTCAGAACACGGGGTTGATACAGCTCCCCAGAGCAATGAGGGTTAAGGGTCTTTTCCAAGGACCCACATTGGTAACTTCAGTGGACATGGGATTTGAACTTCCAACCTTCTGACTGATAGCTTAATACCCTAACCACTGTGACACACACACACACACACACACACTCTAAAGTCGTCGTCCAGCTGTTTTGTATAATACACTTAATGGCCTTTTGTCCAGTGCGACTTACAACTAACTTAATGGTTGGGGCCAGAATACAGGGTCAGTCATGATACAGTCCCCCTGGAGCAAATGAGGGTTAAGGGCTTTGTTCAAAGACCCACATTGGCAACTTTAGTGGACTTGGGATTAGAACCCACAACCTTCTGGCTGATAGCCCAACACCCAAACCACTGAGCCACCACTCCCAAAGAAATCATGTTGTTTTTGCAGCAAAATACATAAAAAAAAAAGAAAACGTACTTAATATTACACACGACACACCATGTAAATACTGACATCTGAGTAACAGGGTACAGACTTAGTGTTTATTAGAAATCAATTTGTAGTTTATATTAATAAGTATTCATTCATTCATTATCTCCCGCTTTATCCTCTATTAGGGTCGCGGTGGGGTTCCCCATGCCCATCCAGGGGAGAACATCTCAGGCGCTGGGCAGATAGAACCAGGAAAGGGCGCCAATCTATCGCTGGGCACACACTCACTCACACAGACACACTCTATATGGGGCAATTTTGAGAATTCAATTGACTTGATCCATGTTTTTGGACTGTGGGAGGAAACCGGAGAACCCGGAGGAAACCCCCATGGACACGGGGAGAACATGGAAACTCCACCCAGATGGGGATTCGAACCGGGAATCCCTAGAGCTGAGAGGAGAACATGCTAACAACTAAGCCACCGTGCCGCCCTAATAAAACATGTTTGTCCTTAACTTCAAGGGCCTAGGATTCATAACATTGTCATTTAGCAAACACTATTATCCAAAGTATTGCGGCACGGTGGTTTAGTGGTTAGCACGTTCGCCTCTCAGCGCTAGGGATTCCCGGTTCGAATCCCCATCTGGGTGGAGTTTCCATGTTCTCCCCTTGTCTGCGTGGGTTTCCTCCGGGTTCTCCAGTTTCCTTCCACAGTCCAAAAACATGGATCAAGTCAATTGAATTCTCAAAAAATTGCCCCATATAGAGTGTGTTTGTGTGCGTGTGAGTGTGTGCCCAGCGATGGATTGGCGCCCTGTACTGGGTGTATCTGCCCAGCGCCTGAGATGTTCTCCCCTGGATGGGCATGAGGAACCCCACCGCGACCCTAATAGAGGATAAAGCGGGAGATAATGAATGAATGAATGAATGAATGTTATCCAAAGTGACCTACAGTATTCCAACTCAGTCAGAACACGGGGTTGATACAGCCCCCCAGAGCAATGAGGGTTAAGGGTCTTTTCCAAGGACCCACATTGGTAACTTCAGTGGACATGGGATTTGAACTTCCAACCTTCTGACTGATAGCTTAATACCCTAACCACTGTGACACACACACACACACACACACACTCTAAAGTCGTCGTCCAGCTGTTTTGTATAATACACTTAATGGCCTTTTGTCCAGTGCGACTTACAACTAACTTAATGGTTGGGGCCAGAATACAGGGTCAGTCATGATACAGTCCCCCTGGAGCAAATGAGGGTTAAGGGCTTTGTTCAAAGACCCACATTGGCAACTTTAGTGGACTTGGGATTAGAACCCACAACCTTCTGGCTGATAGCCCAACACCCAAACCACTGAGCCACCACTCCCAAAGAAATCATGTTGTTTTTGCAGCAAAATACATAAAAAAAAAGAAAACGTACTTAATATTACACACGACACACCATGTAAATACTGACATCTGAGTAACAGGGTACAGACTTAGTGTTTATTAGAAATCAATTTGTAGTTTATATTAATAAGTATTCATTCATTCATTATCTCCCGCTTTATCCTCTATTAGGGTCGCGGTGGGGTTCCCCATGCCCATCCAGGGGAGAACATCTCAGGCGCTGGGCAGATAGAACCAGGAAAGGGCGCCAATCTATCGCTGGGCACACACTCACTCACACAGACACACTCTATATGGGGCAATTTTGAGAATTCAATTGACTTGATCCATGTTTTTGGACTGTGGGAGGAAACCGGAGAACCCGGAGGAAACCCCCATGCGGACACGGGGAGAACATGGAAACTCCACCCAGATGGGGATTCGAACCGGGAATCCCTAGAGCTGAGAGAGAACATGCTAACAACTAAGCCACCGTGCCGCCCTAATAAAACATGTTTGTCCTTAACTTCAAGGGCCTAGGATTCATAACATTGTCATTTAGCAAACACTATTATCCAAAGTATTGCGGCACGGTGGTTTAGTGGTTAGCACGTTCGCCTCTCAGCGCTAGGGATTCCCGGTTCGAATCCCCATCTGGGTGGAGTTTCCATGTTCTCCCCTTGTCTGCGTGGGTTTCCTCCGGGTTCTCCAGTTTCCTTCCACAGTCCAAAAACATGGATCAAGTCAATTGAATTCTCAAAAAATTGCCCCATATAGAGTGTGTTTGTGTGCGTGTGAGTGTGTGCCCAGCGATGGATTGGCGCCCTGTACTGGGTGTATCTGCCCAGCGCCTGAGATGTTCTCCCCTGGATGGGCATGAGGAACCCCACCGCGACCCTAATAGAGGATAAAGCGGGAGATAATGAATGAATGAATGAATGAATGTTATCCAAAGTGACCTACAGTATTCCAACTCAGTCAGAACACGGGGTTGATACAGCCCCCCAGAGCAATGAGGGTTAAGGGTCTTTTCCAAGGACCCACATTGGTAACTTCAGTGGACATGGGATTTGAACTTCCAACCTTCTGACTGATAGCTTAATACCCTAACCACTGTGACACACACACACACACACACACACTCTAAAGTCGTCGTCCAGCTGTTTTGTATAATACACTTAATGGCCTTTTGTCCAGTGCGACTTACAACTAACTTAATGGTTGGGGCCAGAATACAGGGTCAGTCATGATACAGTCCCCCTGGAGCAAATGAGGGTTAAGGGCTTTGTTCAAAGACCCACATTGGCAACTTTAGTGGACTTGGGATTAGAACCCACAACCTTCTGGCTGATAGCCCAACACCCAAACCACTGAGCCACCACTCCCAAAGAAATCATGTTGTTTTTGCAGCAAAATACATAAAAAAAAAAGAAAACGTACTTAATATTACACACGACACACCATGTAAATACTGACATCTGAGTAACAGGGTACAGACTTAGTGTTTATTAGAAATCAATTTGTAGTTTATATTAATAAGTATTCATTCATTCATTATCTTCCGCTTTATCCTCTATTAGGGTCGCGGTGGGGTTCCCCATGCCCATCCAGGGGAGAGCGTTTCGGGCGCTGGGCAGATACACCCAGGACAGGGTGCCAATCTATCTCTGGGCACACACTCACTCACACAGATACACTCTATATGGGGCAATTTGGAGAATTCAATTGACTTGATCCATGTTTTTGGACTGTGGGGGGAAACTGGAGAACCCGGAGGAAACCCACGCGGACATGGGGAGAACATGGAAACTCCACCCAGATGGGGATTCGAACCGGGAATCCCTAGCGCTGAGAGGCGAACGTGTTAACCACTAAGCCACCGTGCCGCCCTGTAAATAAATGAATGCTCTAAATTGCCCAATATAAAGTGTGTTTGAGTGAATGAGTGCCCAGCGACAGATTGGCATCCTGTTCTTGGTGTATCTGCCCAGTGCAAGAAGAAGAAAAAAAAAAAAAAAAAAAAAAAAAAAAAGAAAAATACACCTGTTTTCAGCTTTAAACTTTTTAATATTCATTTTATATAGACATTTTAATTTGTATATATAAACAAATATTTTTATTTTATTTTACTACCCAAACCAGACATCCACTCATTTAGGTCGTACATTCAAAGCAACACTTTCCATAATAAATAAATTCTCTTCCAAAACAAACAGCAAAGCAAACGCCCACAGCGACAGTGTCACGATGAGAAACTAGTTTACACGAAAGAACGACTTACTCATCTTCATCATCATCATCATCAAAACTCCTGCCAAATGTGAATAAAACCAAAATAATAATAATATTAATAATAATCATTGCACTGCTGATTCGATCTGTTCATCGCGTTTAGGCTCTTGCAGAGAAAATCACTTGCAGTGCGCTCATAACACACAGATACAGAATATGATATCGATGATAGAACCCAACACGAAAAGGAGAAAGAGTTCTGTTCGAACCTTCAGCAGTTCACCGAGAGCTTTGCTTTGCATTCTTTTAAATGACAAAATAGACGTATTGTTCGAAAATAAAATATATAGATATGATTCTTTCTTAATTCCCATCAACATTCCACGTTCTGACAGACGTCTTTAAATCAGTGGCACTCGGGTCACTTGAGCTGGACCACGCGCTCTCGCCCATCTCCTCATGAGCAGCCTCTGACGCACGCCGAGGCCGGATGACATCTACATCTGCGACTGACGGTTCACATGGCAACAGCGTACGTGTAGAATCGAGTCTTTCACAAAACCCCAAACAAAAAGAAACGCCAACTGCCTTAGAAAGGACGAAGTCATAGTCCGTCTTCACCCGTCCCTCAGACGATTTAAAACAACATGAGACAGATTATTACCATAAAAACATTAGCAGAGTTCTTTAATCCCTCAGAAACATGTGAGCATCTGCCAAAACCCCCCAAAATCTTCAACATCTTCTTAATCTGGACGAAATATGAAGCTAATCCTTTACATATGGATTGAGATACTCTCGTCGGCCACTTTATTAGATCTTCCCAGGTCTTTGTTTCTGCACTTACTGTCCATTTTATTCCCATAAATGAAACAGTCTGGAGTCCATCTGCTTATCTATTTTATCTCGTTCCTAAAGGTCAGGACCAAACACAGTGCAGGTACCATTTGGTGAATACGCTGAAAGACTGACACTGACAAGTGTGTGTTGAGCTTGGACGTGTGAATTAGACACAGTAGTTCTGCTAGAGTTTTAAAACTCATGTCCACTCCACTAAATACGTCCACCTCACATCTATACCTTGTAGCATCTCTCGGTTTGTTATCCTCTAATCTTTCATCGGTGCTCATCCAGCCGACCAAACGCTGGAGGATGGACGTTTTTGGTGAGTATATTATATTCAGTACAGAATAAGACGTACCAAGCTGTTTAAAAAATCCAATGTCTGATCTACTCATACAAGCACTTACACTCACGAACACACCAACATTATGTGAGAGTCCAGGCATTGCTTAGAATCAGTAACCACCCCAATAACACCTGCTCTAACGGTCATGAACATTAGGGAACAGGGTAAAGTGAATGAAACACATGGACTACAGTCTATAATTGTAGTTTGGGGAACGTCTATATAATATTTAAAGCTTATAAAATGTACGTAGTGTGCAGAAACAAAGAGGTGTATCTAAGAAAGTGGCTGGTAAATGTACATATACAAGGGTTGGAACTTAAATAGTGGCAACTATTGATTCACACGCGATCCAAAAGAGTTAGATGTTTGCACCTGTTACTGTCCTTCAAAGTGGTCACCAGCGTTGTGTAGAACCCGTTGCCAGCGATGTGGAAGGTGTTGTATACCGTTAGCAGAGCTGTTCTGTTGATGGTGCGAACGGAGCGCACTACTGCCTGTCGGATCTCTGGAAAAGTTCTGAAGCCAATGTCACGAAGTGGTTCCTTCATCTTCAGAATCAAATCAAAGTCACGAGGACTTAAGTCCAGGGAGTCTGGTGGATGGTACAGTACTTCATGGCATTGGCTTCAGAACTGTTCTAGAGATCCGACAGGCAGTAGAGCGCTCCATTCACACCATCAAAAGAACAGCTCTGCTAACACCTTCCACATCGCTGGCAACGGGTTCTACACAACGCTGGTGACCACTTTGAAGGACAGTAGATTCAGGAGCAGGTGCAAACATGTAACTCTTTTGGATCGCGTGTGAATAAATAGTTGCCACTATTTAATTTCCAACCCTCGTATTTGGTTTTAACACAGTCGCAAAGCACCTTTGTTGTGTGGAAGGTGTTCGCAGGGGTAAAGCTGTGCTCTGTACAGATGAGAAACACTAAAATATCATGTTTATTATAATTACTCCTGTATTTGTATCACACCAATGGCTGTAATCGGAAAAACCCTTTGGCTGATGTAACGTCTTAGCCGAATCTGCAGAATCACTAAAGTCTGGAAGGAAACCAGAGTTTGTATTAGTTAATTAAACAAGATGTCATCCTCACACGCCTGCCGAATAAACACATCAGATCTTTATCAACTGATCGAAAGATAAAACTTAAAAAAAAAAAAAAAAAAAGGTACCTGCTTCCCTCCTACCGTGCTATAAATAACAGTGGGATTTTAAAAGGTTGCTTTATTTGCACGCCCTTAAAATGACCACACTCACTCGGGTGGGGATTTTCAGATTCCGTTACAAAACTGAAGAAATCAAATTGGAAGCTGCAGGGGTGAGCTGTAAATCAGGGTCAATCGCAAACCATTCCTGAAAAAAAGCAGCATGGTGTCGTTTTAAGCAGCAGAAAAGATAGACAGCTCTCAGAGGCTCGGCGAATCTAAGCTTTTTAAGTGGTTTTACGTTTTGCCCAGAGGTGCTGTCCCTCCTCGCTTTTCTATCCGGTCGAAAAATAAGACGCTTTCCCACTCACTTAGTGTGACCACATCCAGGCCGTTCGCATCTTGTGCTTTCAGAAAGTCAAACACACACATGCACGCCCACATATGCACACGGACACATACACATACGACAGGATTTTCGTTTTGTTGTTTTTTTTCTTTCCTCAAACCCATAAAGCAGAAGCTGATGGCTGGACATGCCGGCACCCATGCTCTCCAACATCGGTGTGCATTTCTGCCGTCATAAGGGAACCTCCAGCAGCTTTTTGTGCAAGTACTGCTTCACTTCTTCGATTCCGTTCAGTTTCTCCAGCTCTAGGTAGGGCAACTGGTCGAGAAAAAGACATTCAAACAACGTTATGTAACATTTTAAGACCTCAAACCAAGCCGTCACAGTTTTTTTAATAAGAATCTGACTGTGGCTTTATTACATTATAACATTCATTCATTATCTCCCGCTTTATCCTCTATTAGGCATTATGGGGAGGGGGGGGTTCCCCATGCCCATCCAGGGGAGAACGTTTCGGGCGCTGGGCAGATACACCCAGGACAGGGCGCCAATCTATCACTGGGCACACAGTCACTCACACAAACACACTCTATATGGGGCAATTTGGAGAACTCAATTGACTTGATCCATGTTTTTGGACTGTGGGAGGAAACCGGAGAACCTGGAAGAAATCCACGCAGACACGGGAGAACATGGAAACTCGAACCGGGAATCCCTAGCGCTGAGAGGAGAACATGCTAAACACTAAGCCACCATTATAAGACTATTTGGGATTTAGAAAACGATCAGTATACTGCACTATGATTGGCTGAGCAGCATGTAAACAGTTGGTAGCTAATCATAACATGCACTTATGTCCTACTGAGGTCGTATAAAATTTATTTTAATGCTAAAGACATCATTTTAATGTTAATTTTAAATATCATTGTTACAGCAAATCAAGATTTTACAAACTTGTTAATACGTTTATATTTTTATATTTTAATAACTCCATTATCTTTTTTGGAATTAATTATGGAATACTCATGTTTTATTCCATTCATTCATTATCTTCCACTTTATCCTCTATTAGGGTCATCGGGGGGGTTCCCCATGCCCATCCAGGGGAGAACGTCTCAGGCGCTGGGCAGATACACCCAGGACAGGGCGCCAATCTATCGCTGGGCACACACTCACTCACACAGACACATTCTATATGGGGCATTTTGGAGAATTCAATTGACATGTTTTTGGACTGTGGGAGGAAACCGGAGAACCCGGTGGAAACCCACACGGACACGGGGAGAACATGGAAACTCCACCCAGATTGGGATTCGAACCGGGAATCCCTAATGCTGAGAGGAGAACATGCTAACCCTCATGTTTTATTGCCCAGTTTAATTATTATTAATGTGGAATGTCAATATTTTACTATTGGTTGTCCCCATTAGAGTAAAATGTTTACAGTTAACAGCTTACCTGTAGAATAATGTAGCCTGACAACTTTAAGTGGCGGTATCGCATCGCCCGGGAGCCCACTAGCACATCAGAGTTGTAGCAGTAGTGCCATTTGTCATTCACGGACATAATCACTCTGCACAAACAGAAGGAGAAACGCACACTGATGAACACAGATAAGCACTAATCACATTATTTGCATTACAGGTGCTTCATTATGGGATTATCTTTATGTAAAAGAACACTTATTAAATATAAATACACAGATTAGCTCATGTGTACACTATATAGTGTACACTAAATTATTGGGACACACCTTTTAATCCTACATTTTTGGTGTTTATTTAAGCTAGGCTTGTGGAAATGTTTCTGGTCCAGCATGACTTCATCTCATCCATCCATTATCTTCCGCTTTATCCTCTATTAGGGTCGCAGGGGGGTTTCCCATGCCCATCCAGGGGAGAACGTTTCGGGCGCTGGGCAGATACACCCAGGACAGGGCGCCAATCTATCGTTCGGCACACACTCACACAGACACACTCTACATGGGGCAATTTGGAGAACTCAATTGACTTGATCCATGTTTTTGGACTGTGGGAGGAAACCGGAGAACCCGGAGGACACCCACGCGGACACGGGGAGAACATGGAAACTCCACCCAGATGGGGATTCGAACCGGGAATCCCTAGTGCTGAGAGGAGAACATGCTAAACACTAAGCCACGTGCCGCCTGACTTCATCCCATTGGACAAATTACAGTGGATAAAAACATGCAGTTCTACAAAATACATATAAACAAATCTACAAATGAAGTAAAATTAAGTCCCAATCAGCGACTAGCTACCAGTGTTCAGCTATTCGACAGTAATGGGCAAGGTAGGGCAAGGTAGCTCAGCGGTTAGGGTGTTGGGCTATCAATGAAGGTTGGGGGTTCAAATCCCAGGTCCACTGGAGTTACCAATGTGGGTCCTTGAGCAAGACCCTTAACCCTCATTGCTCCAGGTATGTTGTGATGAACCCTGTGTTCACCTTGTAAGTCGCTTTGGATAAAAGCGTCGGCTAAATGACCAAATGTAATGTAATGTAATGTAATGGGTTAAAACATGTGGCCACTTGTAGAAGCAAGCAACGATCTCTAAATCAAGAGACCATAAACAAAGAACTGACCTCTTAACATTCTCTCCAGTGCTTCTCTCGGTCTCTGTGGATTTGGCAGTGTGCAGCTGAAGTGGAGCAGCATGCACGCCATCGCTCTCTCCTGGCTCGTACGTCACAGTCTCGTAAAATGTGGTAATGGTGCAGTCCGGCCCTGCATTTGCCCCCACTTGAATGGAGGCACCACGCTCGTCCTCCAAGATCTTACCGATGGAGAACTGGAAGAGCGTGTCTTGTGGCGCCACTGCCCCAGGAACGACCGAGCCCGTCTGAGCCAGGCACTCTGATGGGCTGCTGAGGGTTGAACTGTCTTGACTCTCCAGTGAATGCTCCTTCGCCAGGCTAGCGTAGTAATCCGAGGCTGGGTAGTAAGCATTGTAGTCCAGTGGCACTGCCCCATTGGTGCCGGCTCTCTGCATGTGGGGCGGCATGAAGGTGGAAGAATCTTCGGGGGGCTTGTCCATGCCCTTCTCCAGGACTGGAGCGAAAGGAGAGAACTTCTGGAAATCAGAAGTTAGTACAGTGACCGAGCCAGACACTTCGGTCGGTTTGGGATTGACGACGGCACACGGTGCGGAGCTCGTAGGTAAGGAGACGGCTGCTGAGCCTGCTCTGATAGGAAGCACACAGCCAGCATGGTCTATCCAGAGCAGAAAATCTGAATAGAAAATTGGGAAGAACATATTAGAAACTAGTCCTAGATAACTGGGTAAGCATTACCAACGGTGTATTACCCGTGCAATATCCTGGAGGTAGCACTTCATCCTGTTTGTAGCAGTGCTCTCCAACTAACTGACGGAGCGCCTCTCCGACCAACCCTTTGTAACTGTAATGGAAACTGGTAATTAGAAAAATAGCAACAAGAATCATGGGGATCTTGCAATGCAGTTCTTGACCAGGAGATTGTCCATCCATCCATTATCTTCCACTTTATCCTCTATTAGGGTCGCGGGGGGTGCCCCATGCCCATCCAGGGGAGAACGTCTCGGGCGCTGGGCAGATACACCCAGGACAGGGCGCCGATCCATCGCTGGGCACACACTCACTCACACAGACACACTCTATATGGGGCAATTTGGAGAATTCAATTGACGTGATCCATGTTTTTGGACTGTGGGAGGAAACCGGAGAACCCGGAAGAAACCCACGCGGACACGGGGAGAACATGGAAACCCCACCCAGATAGGGATTCGAACTGGGAATCCCTAGCGCTGAAAGGAGAACATGCTAACCACTAGGCCACCGTGCCGCATGACCAGTAGAGTGTGTACAGTATAAAATCTAGAATTTTATTTGTCCTCCACATTTAACCCACCCATGCAGTAAAACACACACTGGTGAAGTGAGCACACATGCCCGGAGCGGTGGGCAGCCTTGTATATGGTGTCACAGGGGCAATTGGGGTTAGATGTGGTGCCCAAGGGCACTTCAGCCATAGCGCATGGTGGGACCTACGACATGTCCTCATGAACACCGGGTTTACTATTTAAGCAGGTCATATAAGAGGGGTGGGCGGCACTGTGGATTAGTGGTTAGCATGTTCTCCTCTCAGCCCTAGGGATTCAGGTTCGAATCCTCATCCGGGTGGAGTTTCCATGTTCTCCCCGTGTCCGCGTGGGTTTCCTCCGGGTTCTCCGGTTTCCTCCCACAGTCCAAAAACATGGATCAAGTCAATTGAGTTCTCCAAATTGCCCCATATAGAGCATGTCTGTGTGAGTGAGTGTGTGCCCAGTGATAGGGTGTATCTGCCCAGCGCCCGAAACGTTCTCCCCTGGATGGGCATGGAGAACCCCCCCCCCCGCGACCCTAATAGAGGATAAAGCGGAAGAAAATGGATGGATATAAATGGGGTTATTAAGTGTAATTAACAAATAAAAAGTATTTGATATCGGGGGAGAGATTTGAGAAAGATTTAATTAAAGGTGTACATCAGAGAACATGCCTTAGTTCTTTTGTTGCTGTAAGGATTTTCCGCTGACACGGAGGTGTGCACTGACCTGTATTTGCGATTGATCTCGTCAGCTATGAGTGCATGGTCAAACATAAGCACTTTGTACGAGTCCTGCAGACGGGGCCCTGTGTACTCTCGGTGCTCAAGCTCCACTGCGGAGTCCAGGACGGTTAAATACCGCCGGATCATCAAAGCATACGGACTGACTGAATAACAACACAGCAAACAAAGAGTGAGTGCATAAAACATTCCGAATCACAACGGTCATCCTACTCAAATTGCTTTTAGTCATCCATCCATTATCTTCCGCTTTATTCTATATTATTGTCGCGGGGGGGTTCCCCATGCCCATCCAGGGGAGAATGTTTCGGGCGCTGGGCAGATACACCCAGGACAGGGCGCCAATCTATCGCTGGGCACACACTCACTCACACAGACACACTCTATATGGGACAATTTGGAGAACTCAATTGACTTGATCCATGTTTTTGGACTGTGGGAGGAAACCGGAGAACCCGGAGGAAACCCACGCGGACACGGGGAGAACATGGAAACTCCACCCAGATGGGGATTCGAACCGGGAATCCCTAGCGCTGAGAGGAGAACGTTCTAACCACTAAGCCACCGTGCCGCCCGCTTTTAGCCATTTATTTATAAATCAGACACCTTAAATCCAGTGTGTTTTTAGAAAGGTTTTCTGATGCGCTCACATATTGCATGCATTTCCCAAAAAAATTGATATACAGTTCATTCAGATTACAAGTTAAGTCCTCAAACGTACTAAACAACCTGATTTACACCAGCCATCGACTGCAGACTTATACCGGGATGACAATATTAACGTCTCAACCTCCAACTGTCAACTTCAGGGTTTTAGGAATCATTTTTAAACATGCCGAGTGCTGCAAAGATTTACTGAGTATCAGAATCAAAACTAAATCCCAGCTTGAATGTTGTAATGTTACATAAAAGGGAGATGACCGATATGCTAAATCAAGTTACAAGCCATTTAGAACTATTTTAATTAACCAATGGAATATCATCACGCAATTTGCATATGTCCCCAGATAAAACAGGACATTATTGCTTAAGTGTCAGAAGATAATTTCAAGTATTTCAAAAGTTAATTATAGATCGAAAAATGCTTTCGTTACATTTGGTTTCTAAAAGGTATTTTTCTTTTATGTTGTTTATGATAGGCGGCACGGTGGCTTAGTGGTTAGCACGTTCGCCTCTCAGCACTAGGGATTCCCGGTTCGAATCCCCAACTGGGTGGAGTTTCCATGTTCTTCCCGTGTCCGCGTGGGTTTCCTCCGGGTTCTCCGGTTTCCTCCCACAGTCCAAAAACATGCATCAAGTTAATTGAGTTCTCTAAATTGCCCCATATAGAGTGTGTCTGTGTGAGTGTGTACCCAGCGATGGATTGGCGCCCTGTCTGGGTGTATCTGCCCAGTGCCCGAGACGTTCTCCCCTGGATGGGCATGGGGAACCCCACCGTGAACCTAATAGAGGATAAAGCGGGAGATAATGAATGAATGAATGTTTATGATATATTATCACTGCTGCTGCTGATAAGGTTTAGTCTGTTTGTATTCAGAGCAGTTCATAAGAGTTTATTCAGAATAGTTTAGAACAGAAAAATGTCAGGCAGTGGTTTAGACAGAAATGTATCCAGTCTAGAATATCTAGACACATTTATTGTCTGAGCAATAACCCCGAAAAGAATTCTTCAAAATGCGTAACATGAAATCCCAAGGCTGTTTGAAGCAAAAAATAAAATAAAGACAAACTCAACATCACCATAGTTCTTATAGAAAAGACTAAAGTTTAAAGTTGGTGAATACATTTCTATATAAAAGTATGACATCTATGTTTTAATACCACATTTTGTTACTATTCTATAACATTAACACATTCGATAAGATGGATTCCCGGTTCGAATCCCAATCTGGGTGGAGTTTCCATGTTCTCCCCGTCTCCGCGTGGGTTTCCTCCGGGTTCTCCGGTTTCCTCCCACAGTCCAAAAACATGGATCATGGACATTGAATTTTCCAAATTGCCCCATATAGAGTGTGTCTGTGTGAGTGAGTGTGTGCCCAGCAATAGATTGGCACCTTGTCCTGGATGTATCTGCCCAGCGCCCGAAACGTTCTCCCCTGGAACCTCCCCCCCCCAATATAGGATAAAGCGGAAGATATTGGATGGATGGACATTCTCTATAAGAAACATGTATTATTTTGACATTTTGCCAAATCTAAATTACTACAGGCGGATTAGTGGTTAGCACGTTCACCTCTCAGCGTTAGGGATTCCCGGTTCGAATCCCCATCTGGGTGGAGTTTCCATGTTCTCCCCGTGTCCGCGTGGGTTTCCTCCGGGTTCTCCGGTTTCCTCCCACAGTCCAAAAACATGGATTAAGTTAATTGAGTTCTCTAAAATTGCCCCATATAGAGTGTGTCTGTGTGAGTGAGTATGTGCCCAGCGATGGATTGGCGCCCTGTCCTGGGTCTATCTGCCCAGCGCCCGAGACATTCTCCCCTGGATGGGCATGGGGAAACCCACCGCGACCCTAATAGAGGATAAAGCGGAAGATAATGAATGAATGAATGACTACAAAATTTGAAATCATCAATTGCGACACATCCTCACAGACTCTTTAAGTACTCACTAGAGATAATACTGGTGAAGGAAGGTGAGAAGACGCGATGGAGTACCAGGCTGGGAAAGTGGCCCAGTTGAAAGAGAGACATGAGGATGTTGACGGTGGCCAGTGGTGAGCTCAGAGCTTTCAGCTCCAGTACCTTTTCCAGCTTAGAGAAGAACTGGGTCTCACCAGCTGGCCGATAACTCATTCGGCTAAATGGGAACACAAGCTTCTGAATCACCTGCATGAGGCGGCACAACAACAAAGGTTTTTAAAGAACACAGTAAAAAAAAAAAAAATTTAAAAAAGGAACCAAAAAACTGTTTAATTCATCGATTAAATTGCAGCTCACCTTGCTGTCCAAATACTCTGCCTTCTTAACCAGAAATTCAGCAATGGTATCCAGAAGTTTGGTTTCTCGGATTCGATGGCGGGCAACATACTTGGCAATCAGAGCCATTGTATACGGGGTAATGTTGTCAACCTTTTTCGGAAGTTCCTCTGGTAGAAAGTAAGGGGAGGATGTGACACACATATCGAATCCATACAGCTTATGAAAGATGCTACGTTAGCTTGGTTTAATAACATCAATATGTTGGTAAGTGGGTAGCTTACCAGCCAGGCTGCTCACAAACTTCTCCTGCCTGTTCTGATAGAAGAGGTGAGAGCTGAAGATGAACTCCAAGCTCTTATTGCTGGCCTCCTGGGCGCAAACTGCGAGCATTTCGTCCAGCAGAGTCATTTCATGGTCACGCACACAGCTCACAGTGCACAAAGTGTGCTTGACCAGCCGCAGGATCTTACGGTTCACCACTAACTGTTCAGCAGAAACATCATCAGCAGCCTGAAGCGCACACCACTTGGTGTGATAGTAGGATAGCAGCAGAAAGAGCGTCTGTGGGTGGCGCTCCCGCTCGATGTTTTTCTCCAGGCCGGTCAGACAGGACTCAATAAGTGGGTGTTGGTTGGACGGGTGAAGCTTCATGCAGCTGCTGAACACCATGGAAATGTCCTTCTGGTTGAACTGAGACAGACGTCCCTGCGCCTCCTCTTCAAGGACCTGAACGATGCGAGAATCACCTGGAAGACCTGAAAATGTATACAAGAGTAAAGGTAACCCAAAAGCTGCTACTGAATAATGAATCTCTGAATACTGAACCCGACGCTCTACCGAATCCAACTTTAATACAGCAGAACAAAGTATTAAATCATTAAATCATTAGGGTTAGGGTGTTGGGCTATAAATGTAAAGGTTAAAACCCCAGGTCCACTGAAATGACCAATGTGGGTCCTTGAGCTAGACTCTTAACCCTCAGTGCTCTATGGGTGCTGACTGTAAAGCCAATCTTGTGGTCTGATGCCAATCATCAAGTTTGGATACTTAGGATAAGTCACTTTGGATTAAACCATCAGCTAAATGACCAAATGGAAATGTAATTTGGGTATTTCGTCTCCTAGAGAATGAATAGCAATTTTAAATGTCCTATAAAGCATCTTGTAATAATCAAAAATCTTGTTGATGTAAATGCATACTGGCCCGATTTATTTAAGCACAAAATCTAATTCAGCACATTGTCCATCCATCCATTATCTTCCGCTTTATCCTATATTAGGGTCGTGGGGGGGGGTTCCCCATGCCCATCCAGGGGAGAACGTCTCGGGCGCTGGGCAGATACACCCAGGACAGGGCCAATCCATCGCTGGGCACACACTCACTCACACAGACACACTCTATATGGGGCAATTTTGAGAATTCAATTGACTTGATCCATGATTTTGGACTGTGGGAGGAAACCGGAGAACCCGGAGGAAACCCACGCAGACACGGGGAGAACATGGAAACTCCACCCAGATGGGGATTCGAACCGGGAATCCCTAGCGCCGAGAGGAGAACATGCTGACCACTAAGCCACTGTGCCGCCTAACATGGAATTGAGTTCTCCAAATTGCCTCTCAGCGCTAGGGATTCTGGCTAGGTTTCCATGTTGTCCGCGTGGGTTTCCTCAGGGTTCTCCACTTTCCTCCCACAGTTCAAAAACTTGGATCAAGTCAATTGAATTCTCCAAATTGCCCCATATAGAGTGTGTCTGTGTGAGTGTGTGCCCAGCGATGGATTGGCCCTGTCCTGGGTGTATCTGCCCAGCGCCTGAGACGTTCTCCCCTGGATGGGCATAGGGAACCCCCCCCCCCCCCCCCCCCGCGACCCTAATAGAGGATAAAGCGGGAGATAATGAATGAACACACTGTCAGAATCGGGAAACAAATTTGCAATGACATTTGATGAGTGTGAAATTGCACATTGCCATTAAAATACAAATTGATAAATTGTTGTTGTCCAGGGGTTGCACAAGTTCAGCACTAACACCTGAATACGCTGATCCCTTCAGAAGAAGGGTAATTAAGATGGCTGGCTGAATTCACCTGAAGTATCTTATTAACATGAGGGTCTGAAAAACAAACCTGAAAAACATATGACCTGTTGCAAAATAACGAGAAACGGAACTTAAATAGACTTACAAAGCGTAGCCACGGCGTAAAGACAGTTAACGATGCTGAAGTTGTCAAATTTGGTGCAGTCATTTATGATGGAATCACAAAGAGTCTGGAAATCTGGATGTTCTATGATCCGATTAGCACCATTGCCTGTGGCTCCGGTTGGAGATGAGGACAGAGATGCGTCTTCAGCCTCGGATGCTGCAACACCACCACCTGCAACCACTATTCCTCCAGCCTGGTGAAGGGATAGAAGCTGGCCAATCTTTTGCAGCGCTATTGGGTAGTGATTGTGTGAGATCTTTGCCGGGTTCTGTGTGACCCATCGGAGCACCTCGTCCACACTACGGGAACGATCGATCAGCCGCTTCATGGTGAAGAAGGTGTCGTAACTCATCTTCTCGTGAATAAAGTTCCAGGTCTTCTTTTTGCCATGCTGCATGTGGGGATGGGTCTGGTAGTGTGGTGGGGGAAGATGATGGGCCTGGGGAGCTGTATGGTAATGCTGATGTGGCTGGTAAAATGGTCGATGGGCCTCAACACGGCTCTGGTACAGAGCAGAAGGGTAGGTCTGGGGGGGTGGAATGTGGGGATGATGTGGTGGTATAGGGTGGTGGGGGTTCTCAAGAATGGTCTGCCCACCACCTATCAGGCCAACCCGGCGACCTGGCTTGCCTCCACTATACAGACGTGTGGCATACATGCTAGAGAAGGCACCTAAAACAAATAAACAAGAAGACTGAGCAGGCGAGGAAACTTTCCCACAGGTTAAGAGGGAAAGGCGAGTGGGCAGCAGGGCCAGCATGGTTTACAGAGCGGTATAACAATGAAGATTGAAACTAAAAACCTGAAAGAGAGAGAGAGAGAGAGAGAGAGAGAGGAAATAAAGCGAGAGTGTCACTGGAAATTCAATTTACTTCCATTGAAAGTGTTTAACTGTTGAGTTGCATGCCTACAAAACATGTTAATCATTTCTAACCAAATTCAGGAAACACGGGTCACAGCAGCAAAGCACTGGACCTCAGGAGATCGCTTCACATGTAAAATGTTATGCATTTTTAAAATCTAAAGGACAGAATCTTTACAATTTTAAAGTAAATAAACTAAATATTAGCGGTTTTGAATGTTTCCTGTTTAATTTAACAAATGCACGGTGGCTTAGTGGTTAGCATGTTCTCCTCTCAGTGCTAGGGATTCCCGGTTCGAATCCCCATCTGGGTGGAGTTGCCATGTTCTCCCACATGTCTGCGTGGGTTTCCTCTGGGTTCTCCGGTTTCCTGGATGGATCAAGTCAATTGAGACTTGGATCAAGTCAATTGAGTCCTCCAAATTGCCCCATATAGAGTGTGTATGTGTGGGTGAGTGTGTGCCCAGTGATGGTTTGGCCCCCTGTCCTGGGTCTATCTGCCCAGCGCCTGAAACGTTCTCCCCTGGATGGGCATGGGGAACCACCCCGCAACCCTAATAGAGGATAAAGCGAAGATAATGGATGGATGAATGAATTTTTTAAATCTAAAGGACAGAATCTTATTTTAAAGAATTGTAAAGTAAATAAACTAAATATTAGCAGTTTCAAATATGTTTGCTGTTTAATTGAACAAATCTGTGTGAAAATGCAGATTTGTTTTGTTAAACATCTGTTTCATGCAAAACTAATTATGTAATTAATTTTAACATTTTATACTTATCACAAATTAAAAGTGCATTGTTGATAGTACATTCATGCTAAAAATACAATGCCGCAAAAATATAGGTACATTAAACTTAACCATTTTAGAATGTCTGTCCATTCATTATCTTCTGCTTAATCCTCTACTAGGGTCAATCTAACACTGGACACACACTAACTCACATACACAACAACACAAACACTATATAGGGGCAATTTAAGGAAGCCAATTCACATCTAGCAACATGGGAACAGACTACACTACTTTTAGTTACTTAGTTGTAATAAAGCATGTTCTCCTCTCAGTACTAGGGATTCCCGGTTCAACTCCCCATCTGGGTGGAGTTTCCATGTTCTCCCCGTGTCCGCGTGGGTTTCCTCCGGGTTCTCCGGTTTCCTCCCACAGTCCAAAAACATGGATCTAGGTCACTTGAACTTTGCAAATTGCCCCATATAGACTGTGTCTGTGTGAGTGAGTGTGTGTCCAGTGATAGATTGGCGCCCTGTCCTGGGCATATCTGTCCAGCGCCCGAAATGTTCTCCCCTGGATGGGCATGGGGAACCCCCCCCCCAAACGACCCTAATAGAGGATAAAGCGGAAGATAATGGATAGATAGTTGTAATCATATCAGACTGATGGTGTTTTTTTGTTTTTTTTTGTTTTTCCGTTGGGAAGGGGGGGGGGTAATTAAAATCTTAACAGTTATATCCATCCATCATCTGCTTCATCCTCTATTAGGGTCACTGAACACACACTCACTCACACAGACACACTCTATATGGGGCAATTTGGAGAACTCAATTGACCTTGATCCATGTTTTTGGACTGTGGGAGGAAACCGGAGAACCCGGAGGAAACCCACGTGGACACGGGGAGAACATGGAAACTCCACCCAGATGGGGATTCCAACCAGGAATCCCTAGTGCTGAGAGGAGAACATGCAAACCACTAAGCCACCTTCCCACTTCTATAATTCCATCCATTATCTTCCGTTTTATCCTATATTAGGGTCGCGGGGGGGGGGGGGGGGGTTCCCCATGCCCATCCAGGGGAGAAAGTTTCGGGCGCTGGGCAGATAGACCCAGGACAGGGTGCCAATCTATCACTGGGCACACACTCACTCACACAAACACACTCTATATGGGGCAATTTGGAGAACTCAATTAACTTGATACATGTTTTTAGACTGTGGGAGGAAACCGGAGAACCCTAAGGACACCCATGCGGACACAGGGAGAAGATGGAAACTCCACCCAGATGGGGATTCAAACCGGGAACCCGTAGTGCTGAAAGGAGAACATGCTAACCACTAACACTACCTGGTTCGAATCCCCAACTGGGTGGAGTTTCCATGTTCTCCCCGTGTCCACGTGGGTTTCCTCCGTGTTCTCCGGTTTCCCCACTTCTATAATTCCATCCATTATCTTCCGCTTTATCCTCTTTTAGGGTCGCGGGGGGGGTTCTTCATGCCCATCCAGGGGAGAAAGTTTCGGGCGCTGGGCAGATACACCCAGGACAGGGTTCCAATCTATCACTAGGCACACACACAGACACACTCTATATGGGGCAATTTGGAGAACTCAATTGACTTGATCCACGTTTTTAGACTGTGGGAGGAAAGCGGAGAACCCGGAGGAAACCCACGCGGATAACATGGAAACTCCACCCAGAATCCCTAGCGCTGAGAGGAGAACGTGCTGACCACTAAGCCACCTTCCCACTTCTATAATTCCATCCATTATCTTCCGTTTTATCCTATATTAGGGTCGTGGGGGGGGGGGTTCCCCATGCCCATCCAGGGGAGAACGTTTCGGGCACTGGGCAGATACACCCAGGACAGGGAGCCAATCTATCGCTGGGCACACACACTCACTGTAAATGGGACAATTTGGAGAACTCAATTGACCTTGATCCATGTTTTTGGACTGTGGGAGGAAACCGGAGAACCTGGAGGAAACCCACGCAGACACGGGGAGAACATGGAAACTCCACCCAGATGGGGATTCCAACCAGGAATCCCTAGTGCTGAGAGGAGATCATGCAAACCACTAAGCCACCTTCCCACTTCTATAATTCCATCCATTATCTTCCGCTTTATCCTCTATTAGGGTCGCGGGGGGGGTTCTTCATGCCCATCCAGGGGAGAAAGTTTCGGGCGCTGGGCAGATAGACCCAGGACAGGGTTCCAATCTATCACTAGACACACACACAGACACACTCTATATGGGGCAATTTGGAGAACTCAATTGACTTGATCCACGTTTTTAGACTGTGGGAGGAAAGTGGAGAACCCGGAGGAAACCCACGCGGACACGGGGAGAACATGGAAACTCCACCCAGAATCCCTAGCGCTGAGAGGCGAACGTGCTGACTACTAAGGCACCTTCCCACTTCTATAAATCCATCCATTATCTTCCACTTTATCCTATATTAGGGACGTGGGGGGGTTCCCCATGCCCATCCAGGGGAGAACGTTTCGGGCACTGGGCAGATACACACAGGACAGGGCGCCAATCTATCACTGGGCACACACTCACTCACTCACACAGACACACTCTATATGGGGCAATTTGGAGAACTCAATTGACTTGATCCACGTTTTTAGACTGTGGGAGGAAAGCGGAGAACCCTGAGGAAACCCACGCGGACAACATGGAAACCTAGCCAGAATCCCTAGCGCTGAGAGGCGAACGTGCTGACCACTAAGGCACCGCGCCGCCCTAACGGTTCTATCGATATTTCATAATGAATACATATGAATGTTTATACTGACTGTTAGAACTTTAATAAAGGTTATAAAGCTTTATAAAGGGAAAGCTGTGATGTTATTACAGCGTTACTCACATGTTGAGATTACAGCAGAATCACAGACAGGCGCAGCTCGTGCGTGGCGGGGGGAGACATCTGGAGAAGCTGAAGGGCTTCGACGTTTAAAGCAGGTTGAGCTGAAGCCGGCCCCGGCTCACTGCAGCCCCCCGCTCCGCTGCGCCGCGGGCAGGAGGTGGAGGGAAGCGGCGCGGCGCGGCGCCGACATGCCGCCGGAGGAGCGCAGCTCTGCGGAGGGAGGACGGGAGGACCCGGCCGCGGCTTCAAACTCAACACGGCGCGGCGCCCGCGGGTCGCTCTGGTCCCGCAGCACGGCGGCTGAACCGCGCGGGGCGGCGGCGGGGCGAGGCGGACACGCGGTCTGCAGGCTCACTGCCACCGGCCGCACGTTTCACTCTCCCCTTGATGTCTGCGATAAGCCGTCAGCCGCCCCGGCCTCCGCCATTTTCTCGGAAGTCAACACTGGCAGACCGGAAAACACGTCGGCGTAGTGACGTCACTTGTCCGACTCCAGATTACCAAAGGGTTTACGTTACAGTGACTAAAATAACTTTACTAATATATACACACTTTAAGGCGGCACTGCGGCCTAGTGGTTTGGCATGTTCTCCTCTCAGCGCTAGGGATTCCCGGTTCGAATCCCAATCTGGGTGGAGTTTCCATGTTCTCCCCGTGTCGGCGTGGGTTTCCTCCGGGTTCCCCGGTTTCCTCCCACAGTCCAAAAACATGGATCAAGTCAATTGAATTCTCAAAATTGCCCCATATAATGTGTGTGTGTGTGTGTGTGTGCCAGTAATAGATTGCCCCCCTGTCCTGGGTGTATCTGCCCAGCGCCCAAAACGTTCTCTCCTGGATGAGCATGGGGAACCCCCCCCCCCCTGCGACCCTAATAGAGGATAAAGCAGAAGATAATGGATGGATGAATGAACTACAAAGTCCATCCATGATCAGTGGGACTCAAAAACGAGGTGGTGGATTTAATAAAGTGGCCGGCGAGTAAACACGATCTGGACGAGTCTCTCTCTCACCTTGGTCCTTTATCAAAACAAAAATAAAGTACTTCACGTCTTATTTACAAAATAAAAGCTGGTAATCTTAGCTTCGGCTCGAAGCTGTTATCCAGATGTTGAGATTGATCCGATGTTGCAGTCGAGTCTCTGGTGTGTGTTGTTTGGGTTTATAGCTCTTTCATTGTTCTTTATTAGTCATGACATCTGGACTTTTATTATGGAGGTGATTAAGAACAGCTGGCTGATCTCAGACTTTACAAATAATAAACACTGCACAATAAAATCATTGTAAAAAATTCATCACATTTTATTGTTTCTGTGTCTTTCTGCTATTTAAATTTTATTTACAAGTACTTAAAACAAAAAAATTTAGAAGAGAATAACGAGGAGATTAACGTGAGAAATAACGTGGAGCAGGAGACCCTTGCCAAAAAACATGCTGGTATGACACCTACAATTAAAGAAAACACAGACATTATCATATTAATAATATAATTTAAATATAAGTACAAAATATAAACTGTGAAATCTTTACAAGTCTTGATTCTGTTTTAAGCGGCACGGTGGCTTAGTGGTTAGCACGTTCGCCTCTCAGCACTAGGGATTCCCGGTTCGAATCCCCATCTGGGTGGAGTTTCCATGTTCTCCCCGTGTCTGCATGGGTTTCCTCCGGGTTCTCCGGTTTCCTCCCACAGTCCAAAAACATGGATCAAGTCAATTGAATTCTCAAAATTGCCCCATATAGAGTGTGTATGTGTGAGTGAGTGTGTGCCCAGCGATGGATTGGCGCCCTGTCCTGGGTGTATCTGCCCAGCGCCCGAGACGTTCTCCCCTGGATGGGCATGGGAAACCCCACCGCGACCCTAATAGAGGATAAAGCGGGAGATAATGAATGAATGAATGAATGATTCTGTTTTAAAAAGGAAAACTTTTTAATTCAACTCAATACAACATTAATGTCACATGATGAGCTTCAGCCTCAGAAACTGAAACATCTAGACTTTTATTTTGTGACTGAACAAAACGTTCCTTTAGTTTATTGGAAACTGATTTCTCAATCTGCTTTAACAGACGGATAATGAACAGCATTCAGACTGAACCCGGTTCAAAGCTCCCGTTAATTACAGAGCGGCATCTGGAGAATTATTAAAACTTCAGATGGCTTACACGGGCCGTATAAAAATCACTCTGATCTCATTAAGGTTCTGATTGCAGTGTGCACCGCATGGCTCGAGCTGACCGCTTCCTCTACGACATGAGCAGGTACTTTCATTTTCCATTTCCTATGAGACTGTTCATTTACTGAAGGGTTCTCAAAGCACATTTAACACTTTACAACTGAGCTCACTGTGGCATCAACAAAGACCAGGACAGGATCAGGACATGGAAACGTCACCAAGTCATAAACCCGAGACGTATAAACGAGATCACATCAATGGCACCACTTTTTTTCTAACAGCTGTTAAGTTACTGATGAGCTTCACACATCCAATAATACACATGTAGTAGATCTTAAGGATGTTTTGAGTTATTTTACTGAAGGTCACTGTGTCCGTACCAACAGGATCAACCTCTATCAACAACGCCTGCAGTCCCTCCACCTCAAGAAGTTTGCTGAAAGAGTCACTGACATTAAACCTAAAGTTGAAGGTTCTGTCTTCTTCATTTGTACTGGTGTAATTGTAAAGGAAAAGTATAATTATATAATTATTAAATGTTTTTCTGCTGTTTGGACAGTCCACATCATTTTCAGGGTTAAAGATATTCAGGATATTTTAGAGAGTTTATTTTTCATGACAGCAGTTTGGAGACCTGTTGGTCGCACTGTGACTCTCTCTGATTCACAGATCAAACTCAAACATGATGAAAGGTCTTTGATGAGAATAAAAAGTCCTGAACATGATTTTAATAATTCCCGGTTCGAATCCCAATCTGGGTGGAGTTTCGATGTTCTCCCCGTGTCTGTGTGGGTTTCCTCCGGGTTCTCCGGTTTCCTCCCACAGTCCAAAAACATGGATAAAGTCAATTGAGTTCTCCAAATTGCCCCATGTAGAGTGTGTCTGTGTGAGTAAGTGTGTGATAGATTGGCGCCCTGTCCAGGGAGTGTCTGCTCGGCGCCTGAGACCTTATCCCCTGGATGGGCATGGAGAACCCCCCCCGTGACCCTAATAGAGGATAAAGCGGAAGATAATGAATGAATTAATTAATGTTTCACTTACATTTAGCAGCAGAGGCGGCAGCATCAGTGCTGACTGGGGCGATGGTGGCGACTGGGGCGGTGGTGGCGCCTCTCCTGCAGTTTTAATTAAAAACACAAATTATAATTATTATAATTATAAAAAATTATATTATAATTATTTTATTCTGAATGAACAATGACTGTGTGACTTAAATCTATAACTGAATATCACATCAAGGCTCTGATCGTGTGATTCATTGGACCACACAGTGTGGACCTAAAGTTTGTGGTGGATTTTTAATTTCTTACCAGAGTAAGGGCCTGGATGTCTTGTCGCATCCTATCAACAGTCTCCTGAAGATGTGTCATTTTTTTTTCTATCTTCTTTCTTTGCTGCATTATACAGAGTGATGAGAATAAACCGTGCCACACTTTCACTCAAAAGTTTTATTTTAACCAGTGGCGGGCCATCAAGGCATTCACTCAAGGCCTTCATTCAACATCTTATATTCGAATCACAGATTTATGTTAATTATATTCTTATAATGAACACTTATTAGATGAATCCAAACGATCTCTGTTACCTTTCATAGCGTTCACCGGTTGCGCTGCTTGCTGAATATATATTTTCTGAACCAATTGTTATGTCCTAAGGAACTATTGTGATGTGGCTTATGTTCTGAGGAGTCGCGCATTAATACTGTTGAGAGTGAATGCTGCGCATGTAAGAAGCTGAGCCAAATACAGCCAGTAAACCCTTACTGAACTGGACTCAGGTGTTATTACTCGATTGTGTTAAAAGCTAAATACACCAATCACATTTCAGTCAATTTGTTGCCAGGGTCAAATAATCTGCCTGGGATTTCAATAATCCCTCTGAAACCGGGAGGCATTTAATAATGTCACTCAAACTGTCGCTTCAACCAATCAGATTTTGAGCTGGCGACACCAAGGCCCTCTATTAGGTGTAGGTTAGGTCAGCGTATTCATGCTCTCTGATTGGATAGTCAGAGAGTTCACTTCTGACAGTGGACATTTTCAGCAAACTAAAACTTATGCCAGAAATATGACTTGACGTTCAGCATCAGCCTCGATGGAAATAGAAAATAGAACTTCTTAATGAAATTAATTGACATTTTTGAGGGAAGCATGGGATTTTATTTTCCTAAATAATATTGCAGTTTTCTGAGGTTATTCATGTGTGGCTACACCAGCTATCTATCTGTGATGCAACAGCTCTTTGTACTGCATTTCTGCAAAATAAGATGTTTTTATATCTTACATAGATAATAAGTTTTTATAGCCATAAAGTTATGACGGAAGGCCCAGGTGTGAAATACATGGCCCACCACTGATTTTAACTCATTATTCATGGCAATAATGTTATATTTATAAGATCTGGTTCATAAAAAATCACTGAATAGTTTCAGAATTCAACTGATGCCTATCCCATCAGTTACACTGTAAGTAAGTAAGTAAGTAAACTTTATTTATATAGCACTTTTCATAGGCACAGGCCACAAAGTGCTTTACAACAGGATAAAACATAAAAAAATAAAAGAAATAAACACAATAAAAGCACAATTTACACCACATAAAACATAAAAAACATAAAAACATAAAAAGCACAACAACCAATACTACTGGCTAGCCCATTTGCCCAAATGCCTGTTTAAACAGATAAGTCTTTAACTGTTTTTTAAAAGAGTCCGCAGAGTCCGCCAATCTTAAAAAAGGGGGCAAAGAGTTCCACAGTTTGGGAGCAACAGCCTCGAATGCTCGATCGCCCCGAGTCTTTAACCGAGTGCGAGGAACAGATAGCATGTTCGAATTGTTAGACCGGAGCGAACGAGCTGATACGTGTTGATGGACCAGACCAGACACATACATAGGAGCCTGATTGTGTAATGCTCTAAAAGTAAGAGGTAAAATTTTAAAATAAATCCGGTATTCAACAGGAAGCCAGTGGAGGGATATTAAAAGTGGGGTTATGTGGGAACGTTTGTTTGCTTTTGTCAGCAATCTAGCAGCAGCATTTTGAATTAACTGCAACCGGCTACGAGCAGACATGCTGAGAGAGGAAAACAGAACATTGCAGTAGTCAATACGAGATGAGATAAACGCATGTACCAGCATCTCTAGTTCTGCGTTTGAAACTATAGACCTCAGTTTACTGATATTCCTCAAGTGAAAAAAACATGATCTTGACAGCCGTTTAACATGCGTGTCAAATGCCAAGCTCTGATCAAACATCACCCCCAAGTTGCGTAGACTTGAACGGACAGCTGAAGAGAGAACCCCCATGTTTTGCTTAATTAGAGGTATAATATTTTCTGGAGCAATGATTAGGACTTCTGTCTTGTTGTCATTTAGCTGCAGAAAATTTGTTGAAGTCCATTCTTTAATAGCTTGAAGACAATCTAATAGCCTACGCAAACTATGTATTTCACTGGGCTTAAATGAAAAATAAAGTTGAATATCATCAGCAAAAAGATGATAAGCAATATTAAAACGGTTAATAATTTGCCCTAAAGGAAGTAAATATAATGAAAACAATAATGGCCCCAGAACCGAGCCCTGTGGGACCCCACAGGTTAAGGGAGCAGATTCAGATATAAGGTCAGCAACAGTCACTGAGAAGCTTCTTTCAGTAAGATAAGACCTAAACCAGTCAAGTGCTGTACCAGAAATGCCTACCCAGTCACGTAGCCTGTTTATCAGTATCTGATGATCAACAGTATCAAACGCAGAACTAATGTCCAACAATATCAAGACTGAACAGTCACCTGAATCAGCAGACATTAAAAGATCATTCGAGACTCTCAAGAGAGCAGTCTCAGTAGAGTGTCTCTTCCGAAACCCCGATTGGAAACTGTCATAAACATTGTGTTCCTCTAATACAGCAGTGAGTTGAATGGCCACCACCTTTTCTAAAACTTTGGATAAAAATGGAAGTTTTGAAATAGGCCTATAATTTGTAAGCACTGCTGGATCAAGGTTTGGTTTTTTTAAAAGCGGCTGAACAATGGCATGTTTAAAATAGGAGGGAACACAGCCTGTAGAAAGTGAGAAATTTACAATAGCCAGTAGAGCAGGGCCAATACTAGGTAAGACCTTTAGTAATAGGTTAGTCGGTATCACATCCAAAGAACAACATGATGGCTTTAGTTTTTTAGTCAAATCCAGCAAATTGTCTAGGCTGATAGCCTGGAAGGAATCTAAAACAGAAAGAGAGTAAGTGTGGCCTATAGGGGACACACCTGTCACTGGTCTAATACTGGACCTAATGGCCATGACCTTATCTACAAAAAATGAGAGAAACTTATTACAATCATACACACTGAATTGTAATATCACAGTCCAACCAGAACCATCGACTGTACTTAACTAATATTATTATTATTTCTTAGTAATATAATATCAACTTACCTTATTTAGCTTTTTTTCAAAACACATATTTGCATTTAAAAAAAACAAGAAAAAAAACAAAATCTTCTTCCATTTGTCGGACAGAAACTGCATAAAAAAAAAACATTTATTAAAATCCAACATTTATATTAAAGTATTCAATTTGACTAATTATTCATGGTAATAATGTTATAGCAATAAGCTATAAACAATCAAAATTTATATACATAAACAATCAATGAATTATACAGTAATCGAAATATCACAGTCCAAGCAGAACGTACGTATCGATGTACTTCACTAATATTATTATTTTATAGTAATATAATCTCAACTAACTTCTTTAAAGACTTCGAAAACTTTTTCTGTATAGTTCAGGATGGTGTCCATGTTTGACTTGTCTTAACGTCTGACTTTAAACTTTTAACGTCTGTCTTTAAAAGCGGAGGACAGCATGCATTTTTTGAACGCTGCAATCACGAGGAACAGAGAAAATGCTGAATGAGCATGAAAGAGTAGGATGAGCGGGGAGATTTCAATAATAGGACAGTCAACGAGAACATGTCCTAAATTCATACCCCTGAGGGGGGCAGAAAGCAGGACCAGAGGGGGGAGAAGTTAGAGATGTTCTGATGAATGTACACATGAGGCGCGCGCACAGAAGGAACACGTCACGCCCTCCTGAAGGACTTAAATGGACAGGGTGGAGGACTTGGGGCAGAGCTCTCGGGGGAGTAGGGTGACCAGATGTCCCGCTTTGTTCGGGACAGTCACGCAATTTCGTAACGCGTCCCGCAAATTAAGTCGTTGTCCCGCGTTGTTATTGAAAGTCAGACTGCAGTTTTGAATTGCGTGTTTTATAATCTTCCTTTGGACTTGTCTGTCATCGGGGGAGAGGCGGGATGTTTGAATGTCAACCAATCAGGAACGCAGACGCATGTTAAGGGCGCGCCCACAAACACAAACAATGCAAATGAGCTCAGAACAGCAGCGGCATGCAGAGATCTGGAGGAGAGAGAGAGTTAAACACGAGCCTACAGATAAAACACTGTAATGTGGAGTTTGAGTCTCTGTTATTAGAGAAAATACAGGAAAGAACATTAAAGAACTGTCTTTTCTGTGTAATTGCACACAGTCTGGTGTTTTAATTTGAGAAACACTGAAATAGTATGAAAGCTCCATGCTTACTATGTTTTCTTACATGACAGAAAGGTACATTTAAATAACATATACAAGTTATATATACATATACTGTTTGGAGAAATACAGGAAAGTCATACCTTTATTAAAGCACATTAAACTGTCTGTTATGTTTAATTGTACACTTTTAATTGAATACCCTTTTTTGCAGTCTGTTATGTGCTAAAGGGGTAGAGTAGAGATGTTTCTCTCTTTTTTTTTTTTTAAAAAAAGTTTTTTTAGACTACCTTAATGCATTGGTCCCACATTGTCCCACTCAAAAATAGTGTTTGTCCCACATCTGGTAAATTGGAATCTGGTAACCCTATCGGGGGATAGATTGCTATCGTCCATATTTTTTTACAGCACAGTATCTGAAGCACTTATACACACACACACACACACACACACACACAAACTTTTTCGCGTCCTCCGCGTCTCATTACCAATTATGGAGAATGAGAGACGGTCGAAGGTTTAATGTGTGTTCTATTGTGTAAAATATCTGACCCCAAATATATTTGTATTAAACTGTAACTTTAGTTACAGGAGTGCTTCTCTGCACTATGTGGGTTAAATTTATCTCAATGGTTTAAGCTATATCTGACTCAGAGGTATTCTGTAAGCATGCAGAAATCTTAATTCTGTCAGAGGCTTTTATAATACATGGACAGAGGCTATAGTGACATGTGGATATATCATAATATCCCTCAGAGGTCAATCTTATAGCTGCTCAATATACACCATTTATTGTGAAATAAATTACCCCTTAAATTCCAGCCTTAAAAGATTAACTGGAGACTTTGGTTAAAAGTAATGACAGTATTTATTACAAAAGATTAATTTAGAACACAAAGATTACTAAAATTACTGAATGTAACGGGTGCCTAGGGCACCCGTCCCTCGGCCGTTGTGTGTGGGTGTTTTTGGTTTCTGTGTCTATGTTCCTGTGTTGTTAATTAGCTGTCTCGTGTTAGTATTTTGAGTTAATTAGCTTCGCGGGTTCATTGGGTGGTTGGGTTCACGTGGTGTGTTAGGCTAGGGTATTTAGTTCCGGGGTTTTAGGTCCTTCGTGCGCGTCTTTGTGTGTTTGTCACCGTGTCCTTTGTGTACCTGGTTGTTTGGTGTTGTGACCTCTATTAAAAAGTCTTGTTAATGTTCTACCTGCGTGCCTGGCTCCCTTCTGCGCGTTAGAGCGCCGCGGCTCTGCGCTATATTTGCGCAGCCGCGTTCTAAGTCCCAGGTGGGCATCGTGACAGAAAAGACGCGCCAATCGTTTTGGGAGTCCAGAGCCCAGGTAGGCTATTTTAAAATTTTTCTTTGGGGGGGCCGTATAGCCTCGTACTCGCGGCGCGCTCCGCCGTTTCCGCGAGTGCGTTGTGATGCGGAGCCCGCCCTCCCGGAGCCGGGGGAACGGCTCAAACAGCGTGATGGCGGAGTGGAGCGACTCCGATGAGGAATGGTTGTGGAGGTACGGGTTTGAGGCGCTCTGCGCAGAGGAGAATCTGGACATTGTCCAGATTTCCGATGACGAGGCGGGCGAACCTTACCTGTATGGGCACGTTCTGCCCGTACACACCCTCCGCAACACTGAGGAGTTCTGGACGGAGGGTCCAGTCCGGTTTGTTAAACCCCCGGTGGCGAGACACCGACGCAGAGCGCGGCGACGGCGTGGGCTGAAGCCGCAGCGGGCGCACAGCGCAGCCGCGGAGCGCGAAGCATGGACTGCGGGGCAGTCACGTGACGCGACCGCGCCGGTCCGTGCCGCGTCTGGGTCGCGCTGCGAGGGGGCGGTACCGGAGCCGCTGCCTGAGTACGCGAATGTGTTGTGTCCCCCTTCCTCCTATGTTTCGTCTGACCAGTCTGTCATCCCCGTGTCCGACATGTTTGTCTCGTTGTGTTTGGGTGTTGCGGTGGGGGTCTACATGTTTTGTGTCCAGGATGGAGAGCCGGAGGTGCCGGCCGAGGTCATGCCAGCGCGCGTGCCCGCCGAGGTCCGCGCAGCCTGCGTGCCCGCCGAGGTCCGCGCAGCCTGCGTGCCCGCCGAGGTCCGCGCAGCCTGCGTGCCCGCCGAGGTCCGCCCAGCGTGCGTGCCCGCCGAGGTCCATCCTGCCTGCGTGCCCGCCGAGGTCCTACCAGCGTGCGTGCCCGCCGAGGTCCTGCCAGCGTGCGTGCCCGCCGAGGTCCTGCCAGCGTGCGTGCCCGCCGAGGTCCTGCCAGCGTGCGTGCCCGCCGAAGTCCTGCCAGCGTGCGTGCCCGCCGAGGTCCTGCCAGCGTGCGTGCCCGCCGAGGTCCTGCCAGCGTGCGTGCCCGCCGAGGTCCTGCCGGCGCGCGTGCCCATCCCGAAATCCAGGGGCGTCACGCCGCCCATCCCGATGTCCAGGGGCGTCACGCCGCCCATCCCGATGTCCAGGGGCGTCACGCCGCCCATCCCGAAGCCCAGGGGGCGTCACGCCGCCCAGCCCGAGCAGCAGGGGCCGCACGCCGCCGCCCAGCCCGAGCAGCAGGGGCCGCACGCCGCCGCCCAGCCCGAGCAGCAGCAGGGGCCGCACGCCGCCGCCCAGCCCGAGCAGCAGGGGCCGCACGCCGCCGCCCAGCCCGAGCAGCAGGGGCCGCACGCCGCCGCCCAGCCCGAGCAGCAGGGGCCGCACGCCGCCGCCCAGCCCGAGCAGCAGGGGCCGCACGCCGCCGCCCAGCCCGAGCAGCAGGGGCCGCACGCCGCCGCCCAGCCCGAGCAGCAGGGTCCGCACGCCGCCGCCCAGCCCGAGCAGCAGGGGCCGTACGCCGCACGCCACGCCGCACGCCCCGCCGCCAGGGGGCGTCCGCCTCGCCATGCCGCCAGGGGGCGTCCGCCTCGCCAAGCCGCTCGCCCCGCCGCCAGGGGGTGCCCGCCTCGCCCCGCCGCCAGGGGGCGTCCGCCTCGCCACGCCGCCAGGGGGCGCCCGCCTCGCCACGCCGCCAGGGGGCGCCCGCCTCGCCACGCCGCCAGGGGGCGCCCGCCTCGCCACGCCGCCAGGGGGCGTCCGCCTCGCCACGCCGCCAGGGGGCGTCCGCCTCGCCACGCCGCCAGGGGGCGTCCTCCGGACCACGCCGCCCGTGGGCGCCCACCTGACCCTGCAGCAAGAGGGCGGGGCCCATTCCTCGCCCAACGTGGGCGGCCACCGGACCACGCAGTAGGAGGGCGTGGCCCAGTCCTGATCCGCCACGGGCGGTCACCTGACCTCGCAGCCGGAGGCCGTACGCAGCTCCGCGTCCGTGGAAGGCGTCTTCCACACCGCGCCCGCAGAGGGCGTCCTCCCCGACACAGGACACATGGACGTGTCACACGCCTCCCCCGCAGAGGGCGTCCACCGGAGGGCGCCTATCAAGCCCGACTTAGGAGGGGCGGACGACCCCTCCCACCCCCCCAGGACTGTTTTTTGGGGTGTCTTGGTCGCGTCCCCGCGTTACGCGACCGTAAGGGCGGGGGTAGTGTAACGGGTGCCTAGGGCACCCGTCCCTCGGCCGTTGTGTGTGGGTGTTTTTGGTTTCTGTGTCTATGTTCCTGTGTTGTTAATTAGCTGTCTCGTGTTAGTATTTTGAGTTAATTAGCTTCGCGGGTTCATTGGGTGGTTGGGTTCACGTGGTGTGTTAGGCTAGGGTATTTAGTTCCGGGGTTTTAGGTCCTTCGTGCGCGTCTTTGTGTGTTTGTCACCGTGTCCTTTGTGTACCTGGTTGTTTGGTGTTGTGACCTCTATTAAAAAGTCTTGTTAATGTTCTACCTGCGTGCCTGGCTCCCTTCTGCGCGTTAGAGCGCCGCGGCTCTGCGCTATATTTGCGCAGCCGCGTTCTAAGTCCCAGGTGGGCATCGTGACACTGAACACGTTATAATAAAAGTTACATTAATAGTAAATGAACGCCCCCTTTAGGTACAAACTCACGTGTTATGAGAACGTTGGAAAGATACCGGAACCAAGAGCCCGCTGGGCCGAGCAAAGCGAGGCAGGCCTTGGCTAAGCAGAGCCTGACCAGGCCAACCAAGCAGAGCAGGGCCCAGCCGCAGCACTGGCCGGAGCTAGACCAGGAGACCAAAATGAAGAGCCCAAGAGAAGAGATAGAGAGTTTGCCTGTTACATCCTTTTATATCCACATGAACCTTTGATCCTTTTGATGTTAATAAGGCTAGGAGCCAGGATTCTTCGTTCAATTAATATGCTAAGGGGACCAAGCCATCAGGATGTGGAAACCAGCTTAAACCCGGTTTTAGGGACAAATGGTATTGGCTGAGACTGATGTGTAGTGAGCTGCATTGTTTGTGAGATGCCATAGGTGTGATGCTTCATGCTGATTGTCATTTCAAATACAAAGGAGTTTCTCCTGCAGACCACCTGTTCTTATGCTAAAACAGAGGCTACAGTATTCCAGAAATCTGTTACGTTCCATAAATCTACTATAACACAACCTAGCAATGTATGCCTTGTACAGAAATAACCGCCTGTAGAATATGATCATATGCATACCAAACATGACATGCAACCATATGCAAACCATATTCATTCAATAAACCACAAGTTTCATTATTTATACACCAGCTATCTATCTTCGATGCAAGAAATACATTTTTATTATTAAAAATGTATATCTTATATAGATAATAAGTTTTTATAGACATAAAGTTGTTACTGAAGGCCCAGGTGTTAAATACATGGCCTGCCACTGATTTTAACTCATTATTCATATTAATAATATGTTATATAAATAAGACCTGGTACATTAACAATCACTGAATTTTTTCAGAATTATACAGTAATTTAAATACCAAAGTCCAAGCAGAACCATGGACTGTACTTAACTAATATTATTATTTCATAGTTATATCATATTGACTGACCGTCGAGTAGAATAATATGCAGACCATAAATGCAGAAATCATTAGGATATACTCAGACGTTTTCTTCATCTTTACAGGTCGATGAACAACAATCAAGTGAGAGTTGTGTTGTTTGCGTGTTCTTATAGCATTGTGGAACATTGACGTCGCAGAGAGCGCGCTCTGTCTGCCGTAGCAACGCTCTTAGTGTGGAACTTTAGAACGTTCGTGGGAATCTAAACGCAGCACTATTAAAAATAGTAAACTAATCATTTCAGCCGTGAAGCGAACTGGAGTCTTACACACGTGGAATAAATGTTAAATGGCAGACAGCCTCGTGTGTAGGGAAGCAAAATAGTTCTGCAGACGGACACATCTCATCCTGCACGACTTTACGATCTCACGATCAAAAACTATGCATCACACGTTCATACTTTAAAACACCATAAAAGCACTAATGCGTATGTGCAATTCTTAATAACTCAACACTTTGGTGAGTATTTAGACAGAACATCTTAGGGATGTAATGATATCCATTATCTTCCGCTTTATCCTCTATTAGGGTCGTGGGGGGGGAGGGAGGAGGGGGGGGGGGGTTCCCTAGCGCTCTCTAGCGCTCTCTAGCACTGGGCAGATTCACCCAGGACAGGACGCCAGTCCATCCATCATTTTTAATAAAGCGACTAGCGACAAATCTAGTGAATTTTTGGGGTGTTATTGAAGACTTTTGGAGACTATGAGATGAACACATGCTCTTCAGTTACTGTCCCACAACACTCAGAGTTACACCAACACCGCTTCACGTCCACACTGCAAATCAACTGCGGAGCCGCCGCGGACTGAACCCCCCGCCTGAGTCTTCATTGAGACACGAAAAGAAATAAATAGTGCGTTGAAGTTTAAATTTGAACTGACACAGTCTCAGTCAGTCCCTCACCTTATTCACCATACAGCCTGTCACTCAGCTCCAACAGTCTGATCATCATAGAGCCGGATAAAGGAGGAGGCTGAACGCAGACCAGCAGTTCCTGCTGACAGCGACTCTTAGAGAACATTTAACAACACTGCAAACAACTGACTCACCTAAAAATCACTTATACAAACCATTAAAGTCATCAAGTCATTTTCACAAGTGAAGAGTTATTTTTTAAAGGCCACAGACGTTGTTCATTTGTAGTTCTAACAATCTTTCCTTACTGAGGAGCTGGCAATCCTGGACGTGACGTAGGTTGTCACTTTTTAGATTCGTATGTGCGTAAATCCTAGAAGTCGTACTTGTAATTTTTTTATTTGTACAGTGCATGGTCTCAAAGCAGCTGCACCGTGTTCTAAACCTAAATAATGCTGAATTACAGAACTGAATCACAGAACCATGGAACACTGTTTGTGTGGATCATCATTATACACATTGGGTTCTGTTTATTGTTTGTTTGAGAGCCACATTCTATTTTATCATGTGATCAGTCACTATGTGAGTTCCGATTCCTTTATTAATTTTACACATATACACATCAATACAGACACACCCATGCACATCAATATAGACAAACACAAACACAAATACATCAATACACACACAGATGCACACAAGCACAACAATAAAGACACACACATATACACTCACATGCACATCGATACAGACACGCCCATATACACACATGTTCATCAATACAGACACACACATACACACATGTACATCAATACAGACACACACATACACACATGTACATCAATACAGACACACACATACACACATGTACATCAATACAGACACACACATACACACATGTACATCAATACAGACACACACATACACACATGTTTCTAGTTGTTAGTTTTTCCATTTGTTTAGTATCTGGACATGGCTGTTCTACACTGTTGTTGCTGCCCGGCCGCTCAAGGAGGATGAGTCCCCCACTGAGTCTTGGTCCTCCCAAGGTTTCTTCCTTAAATAACAACATAAAAGGGAGTTTTTTCTTGCCACTGTCGCTTCGGCTTGCTCTTTGGGGGTTTAAAGGCTTTTCATTCTGTAAAGCTGCATTGTGACAATGTACTGTTGTAAAAAGCGCTATATAAATAAATTACTTGACTTGACTTGACATGTACATCAATACAGACACACACATACACACATGTACATCAATACAGACACACACATACACACATGTACATCAATACAGACACACACATACACACATGTACATCAATACAGACACACACATACACACATGTACATCAATACAGACACACACATACACACATGTACATCAATACAGTCACACACATACACACATGTACATCAATACAGACACACACATACACACATGTACATCAATACAGACACACACATGTACATCAATACAGACACACACATACACACATGTACATCAATACAGTCACACACATAGTCACACATGTAGTGCTATGACTGTGCATTTTCTTCTAGGAGCTGATTGGTTCAGGAGCAGATATTCCAGACTGATCACAGGGTGTCTGGTGCTGCTGTCCATTCTTCTACTTGTGTTTGTTATACTGCTGTTAATTAAATACACCTCCATTACAACAGAAATCATCCAATTAAAGACCAGATACAACAACCTGAGTACTGAAAACAACCAATTAAAGACCAGATACAATAACCTGAGTACTGAAAACAACCAATTAAAGACCAGATACAACAACCTGAGTACTGAAAACCCAGATACAGACCAGATACAACAACCTGAGTACTGAAAACCACCAATTAAAGACCGGATACAACAACCTGAGTACTGAAAACCTGAGTACTGAAAACAACAATTAAAGACCACCACAACAACCTGAGTACTGAAAACAACCAATTAAAGACCAGATACAACAACCTGAGTACTGAAAACAACCAATTAAAGACCAGATACAACAACCTGAGTACTGAAAACCACCAATTACAGACCAGATACAACAACCTGAGTACTGAAAACCACCAATTAAAGACCAGATACAACAACCTGAGTACTGAAACAACCTTGAGACCAGATACAACAACCTGAGTACTGAAAACAACCAATTAAAGACCAGATACAACAACCTGAGTACTGAAAACAACCAATTAAACCAGACCAGATACAAAACAACCTGAGTACTGAGTAAAAACAACCAATTAAAGACCAGATACAACAACCTGAGTACTGAAAACAACCAATTAAAGACCAGATACAACAACCTGAGTACTGAAAACAACCAATTAAAGACCAGATACAACAACCTGAGTACTGAAAACAACCAATTAAAGACCAGATACAACAACCTGAGTACTGAAAACCACCAATTAAAGACCGGATACAACAACCTGAGTACAAAACCTGACCGGTACTGAGTAAACAACCAATTAAAACCAGATACAACAACCTGAGTACTGAAAACAACCAATTAAAGACCAGATACAACAACCTGAGTACTGAAAACCACCAATTAAAGACCAGATACAACAACCTGAGTACTGAAAACCACAATTAAAGACCAGATACAACAACCTGAGTACTGAAAACACCAATTAAAGACCAGATACAACAACCTGACCGGTACTGAAAAAACCACCAATTAAAGACCAGATACAACAACCTGAGTACTGAAAACAACCAATTAAAGACCAGATACAACAACCTGAGTACTGAAAACAACCAATTAAAGACCAGATACAACAACCTGAGTACTGAAAACAACCAATTAAACCAGACCCTGATACAACCAATTAAAGACCAGATACAACAACTGAGTACTGAAAACAACCAATTAAAGACCAGATAAACAACCTGAGTACTGAAAACAACCAATTAAAGACAATACAACAACCTGAGTACTGAAAACAACCAATTAAAGACCAGATACAACAACCTGAGTACTGAAAACAACCAATTAAAGACCAGATACAACAACCTGAGTACTGAAAACACCAATTAAAGACCAGATACAACAACCTGAGTACTGAAAAACAACCAATTAAAGACCGGATACAACAACCTGAGTACTGAAAACCACCAATTAAAGACCGGATACAACAACCTGAGTACTGAAAACAATTAAAGACCAACAACAACCTACTGAAAACAACCAATTAAAGACCAGATACAATACAACAAAGAGTACTGAAAACAACCAATTAAAGACCAGATACAACAACCTGAGTACTGAAAACCACCAATTAAAGACCGGATACAACAACCTGAGTACTGAAAACAACCAATTAAAGACCAGATACAACAACCTGAGTACTGAAAACCACCAATTAAAGACCGGATACAACAACCTGAGTACTGAAAACAACCAATTAAAGACCAGATACAACAACCTGAGTACTGAAAACAACCAATTAAAGACCAGATACAACAACCTGAGTACTGAAAACCACCAATTAAAGACCGGATACAACAACCTGAGTACTGAAAACAACCAATTAAAGACCAGATACAACAACCTGAGTACTGAAAACCACCAATTAAAGACCAGATACAACAACCTGAGTACTGAAAACAACCAATTAAAGACCAGATACAACAACCTGAGTACTGAAAACAACCAATTAAAGACCAGATACAACAACCTGAGTACTGAAAACAACCAATTAAAGACCAGATACAACAACCTGAGTACTGAAAACAACCAATTAAAGACCAGATACAAAAACCTGAGTACTGAAAACCACTAATTAAAGACCAGATACAACAACCTGAGTACTGAAAACCACCAATTAAAGACCGGATACAACAACCTATGGCTGTGGCTGATACCTAAACTGGGTATGTGATTCTTGTGTTTAATTCAGATGTCAATGTCATGACATGAATTAGTTATTTTAATAAGTTTTGTTAAAAATAAAAGAGACATGTATTCAGTTTAGTTTTCATGATTGTAGGTTATCGATTTCACATGTTTTTCTATAATACATTTAAGGAAATACTTGCAGTATACAGGGAAGTATGTGTGTTTGGTTTAGGATATGTATAATGACAGTGTGACAGTGATGACATGTACAGTAGGTGTTACGCTTCTGCTGTCTGGTACAAGTGGTAGTAAGTTGTAAGTTGTGAATTTTTTAAAGTGCGGAGTGTCCACTGTGGTTGCTGAGTGCTACAGCTCTGGGTAGAAAGCTGTTAGTGTACCTGGTTGTGCTGGCTTTTAATGGCCCTCAATCTTCTAAGGCGAAGTGGTTGGAGGATGTGATGTCCAGGATGACAGGAGTCAGCAGTTCTTTTCTTAATACATTTGTTTACATTGCTATGTGAATTACAAGTGGGTGGGGCACAATTATGGATCATTTCTTGTTTGCACGGTCATGTACAGGCTTGTGAAAGGAGTGAGGGGACCCCTTTCACACGTGCGTGGTTTTGCGTGCCTCTCTCTTTCAATGAGAGAGGAGTTGGTTACAGTTTGTGGAAAGGCTACAATAAAACAGTGTTACAATTGTATGGTTCTAGGTCATATATGCCTAAACAGGAGGAATGAGAGGTCAATGCCATATCCACCACCCACCACCTGGCACTCACCCACCTAGAAGATAAAGACACTGATGTTTGAATGCTGTTCATCGAATTCAGCTCAGCATTCAAGACATTCATCCCTCAACACCTGATCGGGAAACTGGATCTACTGGGCCCAAACACCTCTCTCTGTAACTGGATCTTGGACTTTCTGACCGGGAGACCGCAGTCAGTCCGGATCGGACGAAACAGCTCCAGCACCATCACACTGAGTACGGGGGCCTTTCAGGGCTGCGTGCTCAGTCCACTACTGTTCACTCTGCTGACTTATGACTGCGCAGCAATGCACAGCTCGAACCACATCAAAAAGTTTGCAGACGACACGACCGTGGTGGGTCTCATCAGCAAGAACGATGAGACAGCGTACAGAGAGGAAGTACAACGGCTTACGGACTGGTGCAGAACCAACAACCTGCCTCTGAACTTAGACAAGACCAAAGAGATGGTTATTGACTTCAGGAGGACAAGGCGTGATCACTCTCCACTGAACATCGACGGCTCCGCTGTGGAGATCGTCAAGAACACCAAGTTCCTTGGAGTTCACTTGGCAGAGGATCTCACCTGGTCTCTCAACACCAGCACCATCGCCAAGAAGGCCCAGCAGCGTCTCTACTTCCTACGAAGGCTGAGGAAGGCACATCTCCCACCCGCCCATCCTCACCATATTCTACAGGGGAACCATTGAGAGCTTACTGAGCAGCTGCATCAGAACCTGGTTCGGGATCTGCACCGTATCGGACCGCAAGTCCCTGCAGCGGGTAGTGAAGACGGCTGAGAAGATCATCGGTGTCTCTCTCCCCACCATCACAGACATTTTCACCACACGCTGCATCCGCAAGGCAAACAGCATTGTGATGACAACACTCACCCCTCACACTCACTCTTTGAACTCCTGCCTTCTGGAAAAAGGTACCGGAGCATCCGGGCCAACACCTCCAGACTGCGTAACAGTTTCTTTCCTCAGGCCATCAGACTCTTAAACAATTTCACCAGCACTGTTACCTCTCCACTAAATGATAACTGTTGACAATAACCAAACTCAGGGTTTACTTCGTCATTACTTTAATGTTTATTGTTCATTGTTCATTACTTGAATGTTTCCTGTTCATTACTTTTATGTTTATTGTTCATTACTTGAATGTTTATTGTTTACTGTACTGTTTTTTTATTTTGTTTGCACATGTGCACTTTGTGTTGGCATATAACAATATGTAGCACCTTGTTCCTGGGAACGCTGTCTCGTTCCACATATGTTGCACTGTGCTTTATATTGTGGAATGACAAATAAGAAAATACTTGATACAATGGATGTGTGATGAGGTTGCTGTGACTTTTTACTGAATGTCATCAGAATACAGAGACATAATGATTTTCTTTTTCCTCGTGAAGGTGATCTGATATCAGGATCAACGTATTTTAATAATAATTTTTACTGGATCACTGATGAAAAGAATAGCTGGAAAGAAAGCAGAGAGACCTGCAAAAAGAACAAAGCAGATCTGCTGATTATCAACAGCAAAGTGGAACAGCTGAGTGACTCAGGGTCACCGTGGGTATAAGGCCTATCCCAGGGACATGGGCTTCCTGAACATTAAACTGTGAGTGAGTGAGTGAGTGTCAGTGATGCATTAAACTCTGAGTGAGTGAGTGTCAGTGATGCATTAAACTGTGAGTGAGTGAATGTCAGTGATGCATTAAAACTATGAGTGAGTGAGTGAGTGAGTGTCAGTGATGCATTAAAACTATGAGTGAGTGAGTGAGTGAGTGAGTGTCAGTGATGCATTAAACTGTGAGTGAGTGAATGTCAGTGATGCATTAAACTGTGAGTGAGTGTCAGTGATGCATTAAGCTCTGAGTATCAGTGATGCATTAAAACTATGAGTGAGTGTCAGTGATGCATTAAACTGTGAGTGAGTGTCAGTGATGCATTAAACTGTGAGTGAGTGTCAGTGATGCATTGAACTGTGAGTGAGTGAATGTCAGTGATGCATTAAACTGTGAGTGAGTGAATGTCAGTGATGCATTAAACTGTGAGTGAGTGTCAGTGATGCATTAAGCTCTGAGTATCAGTGATGCATTAAACTGTGAGTGAGTGTCAGTGATGCATTAAAACTATGAGTGAGTGTCAGTGATGCATTAAACTGTGAGTGAGTGTCAGTGATGCATTAAACTGTGAGTGAGTGTCAGTGATGCATTAAAACTATGAGTGAGTGTCAGTGATGCATTAAACTGTGAGTGAGTGTCAGTGATGCATTAAACTGTGAGTGAGTGTCAGTGATGCATTAAACTGCGAGTGAGTGTCAGTGATGCATTAAACTCTGAGTGAGTGTCAGTGATGCATTAAACTGTGAGTGAGTGTCAGTGATGCATTAAGCTCTGAGTGAGTATCAGTGATGCATTAAACTGTGAGTGAGTGTCAGTGATGCATTAAACTGCGAGTGAGTGTCAGTGATGCATTAAACTGAGTGTCAGTGATGCGCTGGGCGGTTGTTCCATCCGTTGAAACGCGTTGCGGTCCGATGAAGAGCAGTTACCATTGAACACTGAGATAAAGTCTCAAGGATAATGTATCAAAGGCAAGATCAAGGTTGTTTAACTGTTTAATTAGATTTCATTAAAAAAGTAAATTAAAGTATATACCATGAAATTATTTAAACACAACGACATGCAACCAAACCACAAGCAGCCTTTTTTGCGCCTCATGTATATGTATATATGAGCTATGAGCCTGTCACACGCATGCGCAGTCCGGTATGATATAAATTCAGAATTCCGGAATTCTGAGATCAAAAGTCAGAATTCTGAGTTACTTTTTTTTCCCTCTTAGTGGCGGAAACGGGCTTCCATACCACTGTACACATTCTCAAAAATACCACAGTTAATCCACACAATTACCCCGATATGTATCTATGTGAGTGAAAGGGGGTGAAAATATGGCTGACCAATACAGCATTTTTACAGCTTGCATGTTGAACAATTACTGTCATATTTCATATTCATATTGTCATAAATCTGGCTGTTGTAAGTTGTATAGCACTTTTGGTTGATGGATAGAATGGGAAGAAATGAGTGTATGATATCTGTATGTTCCTAAACCCCCCTGTCCAGTTGGTATGGCCCAGGTGAGGCTTAATTAGGGGAGGGTATTTAAACAGAGGAATTCAGCAGGTTCAGGGTAGTGATGGGCAGATGAGGCCTCATTGGGTGTGCGGCACATTTCCCCCAAACTGTGTTCCTGCATTACTTAATGGCGACATCTGCTGGACTTAAAAAGTCATTACAGGCAACTTCAATAAAAACGGGAAACGGACTGAACAAGGTTCATTCCCAAGTTTTACTTAAAAACATCAGCTGGTTTAAAATATTTGGGCTGATTGAGGCGATCGCGTCGTTTACACACAATTTCTCCTGCTTCAGAGAAGACCCTTTCTCAGGGCACTGATAATGACGGCCTACATAGATATTTCATTGCTAGTTTATATAAAGCAGGGTAATGAATTCTTTGCGTTTTCCAAAATTCTAATGGATCCTGTGATCTTGTTGTGGTCGACTCGGACATGTACCTTTGAACCTCTCTTTGACGTTCATGTTCAGCTGCTGCCACAGTTTGTCATCTGAGGGAAAAATATAATATCCCTGATAAAGAAATTAAAATAACCCAAAAGAAAAATAAACAGTGAAAATGAGAACTGAATAATCATTGACCTTATTCTCAGTGATGAGATCAAAATGATCCCACATGGGAGAAAACTTCCTCTTCCTTGGTTGATCCATGGTATTTAATGACAACAAGCCAAAAAAACACAAAATCCATCCAACAAAACCCACAAACGTGTTGATACATTTTCTCACTTATAAATACAGTTTGGCGCCTTCAAAACCAAATGATGCAGCAGCTGTGTCGGTCACGTGGTTTTCCTTAAATTGATACGCACACAGTGTTATGTTCCAATAAACGGTCATAAGTCGGCAGTTTCGCTCCAAAAGTATTTAATGCGTTTTACTGAATAGACAAACAAGTGTCCAGGAAAAATCATCAATGGCGGGCAACCACGATTGATGAGCGAGAGCTCTGAGGTCTCAAAGATCCAGCTTTGGTATATAATCCTTAGGCGGGCTGTCCTTCTTCTGTTTGAGTGAGTGTGACTGGACCTTCCAAATATGGTGGGGACTTTTTGGGGAACATTTGCTTTCATTTCATTTGATTTAATTTAATATGATTTAATTTAATTTGGGCGGCACGGTGGCTTAGTGGTTAGCACGTTCGCCTCTCAGCGCTAGGGCTTCCCGGTTCGAATCCCCATCTGGGAGGAGTTTCCATGTTCTCCTCGTGTCTGCGTGGGTTTGCTCCGGGTTCTCCGGTTTCCTCCCACAGTCCAAAAACATGGATCAAGTCAATTGAATTCTCCAAATTGCCCCATGTAGAGTGTGTATGTGTGAGTGAGTGTGTGCCCAGCGATGGATTGGCGTCCTGTCCTGGGTCTTTCTGCCCAGCGCCCGAGACGTTCTCCCCTGGATGGGCATGGGGAACCCCACCGCGACCCTAATAGAGGATAAAGCGGGAGATAATGAATGAATGAATGAATAATTTAATTTGATTTAATTTGCTTTAATTTAATTTGCTTTAATTTCATTTGATTTAATTTCATTTGATTTAATTTCATTTGATTTAATTTGATTCGTTTTATTAAAGGCATTTGGATTATTTTGAAATGTTGAGAAATAAAGATGAGTTGGTCCTGGCTAAGCGCTTTGAGACTGTAAGTGTTCTAAACAGTCGTTGATGCTTCCCATGTTATTATGTTGTTTTAATGTTTTATTTATGCTGTTCAAGTTCATATTGACACTAAAAGTGCCGATCAGGTGTTTGATCTGATTTGTAAGAGAATGAATCACACGGAGTCATTTCCACACTTCCTCTCCATCCTGCAGCACTGTCGGCACATGCCCCGTGAGTACCATCACACTACAGCGCCCCCTAGTTTTCTATAATGGACTCCATGAACTTCAAGTAGTCCAGGACACAGCAGCTCGGGTTTTGACTAAAATTATAAAGTTGCACCACATGATTTCAGTTTTGTCCAATGTGCACTGGTTCCTGGTAAATACTGAGTCAATTAGTATTTACTAAGTTCATCTTAATGATGTGTAATGTACCGCCCACTTAAACAAGGCTGATGTTGTGTGTAGATAAGAGAAGTGGAAACACGGTGCACTACTGGCTCCTCCTGGACCGAATCGTTCAGCAGATTGTTCTCCAAAACGATAAAGGACACGACCCCGACGTCGCCACCCTGTAGAACTTTAATGTGGAGAATGTGGTGCGAATGTGAGTAACATGCAGCCTGACGGGAACGTGAGCTTTATATTAGGTGTATTATTTTCCTCCGGGAAAGCGAGAAATAAAAGTGTCATTTAATTGATTTTTAGTTGGGATTTCCTAACGATTGAGAGGAAAATTAACAACCTACAACTTAGTTTTTCAGATGCAATATGCAGCATTAGCACTAGGTGCTTCTGAGTTCTTACACACTGCTGTAACAAGTTATATCATATTAAAAATCATCCATCCATCCATTATCTTCTGCTTTATCCTATATTAGGGTCGCGGGGGGGTTCCCCATGCCCATCCAGGGGAGAACGTTTAGGGCAGGAAGACGAAGGAGCGCAACGCCGAGATCTCAATCTCCAGCTTCATGATCGAAAGAGAGAAAGGGAGAATAAACCAGATGGTTCAGCTCCTTAAATCTGATTGGCTGAGCCGTGTGACATCATTAACAATACCCCCCTCTGAGCTTCTCATTGGTATCAGTGTGTGATATACAATACATAATTTTAAATCCTAAAATACAGATTCATTTAAACAGAGATCTGCACTAAACTGGTTACACTGTTTAGAAACTGTCTTCTGGAATTTGGACACTAGAGGGCAGTGTGATGGTGAGAGAAACCGGAATCCTGTTACTCAGCGCTTGTTTTTTATTATGGTGTGTTTGTAAGTGTTTTATTAAAGCAATAAGACACTCGAGGTTGTGTATTATTGGGAATAAATCACGTAAAGAGGTAGAGCTGTACTCCACTACATAACGGGACTCAAAACACCTCTTTATGGGGTTTATTCAGATTTAGGCCACGCCCTCTCGCACTTTATTGCTTTAATAAAACTATTAATATTCAGTTATATGCAGTTAATATTATGAATAATTAAATGAGACATGGGCTTAGTGGTATTGCATGTTCTCCTCTCAGCGCTGGGGATTCCCGGTTCGAATCCCAATCTGGGTGGAGTTTCCTCCAGGTTCTCTGGTTTCCTCCCACAGGCCAAAAAACATGGATCAAGGTCAATTAAATTCTCCAAATTCTCTAATTCCCATATAGAGTGTGTGTGTGAGTGAGTGTGTGCCCAGCGATAGATTGCCCCCTGTCCTTGGTGTATTTGACCCAGCGCCCGAAACGTTCTCCCCTTGATGGGTGTGGGGAACCCCCCACCCCCACCCCGCGACCCTAGTTGAAGATAATGGATGGATGGATGGATGGATGGATATTTCTATTACACGACACACATGGTCCATGTCGCGGTCACCGTGTCGTCTACCTCTGATATAGATCATGAGTAGTGCACTTACATCTTCCCAAATCCAGAAGCGTTTGGTGGCTATGATGCTGGACTCTCTGTAGTACTCCTCCAGCGGAGGCTCCAGCAGGATCACGTCGAATTTACACTTCAGGTCCCGCAGGTCGAAGTGGTCCATGTCCGCCTGGAGGTACCTGAGGACACAGAGGGCGTCAGTCCCCGCCGACGGCTGGTCTTACATGGGTGGCGTGTTGGTGGTCGAGTTGAGCTCGTCTTTAAGGCGGATCAGCTCCTGGAGTTTGGGGTACTCCTCGAATCGGTGGGCCAGCCCTTTCAGAGTCAACACAGCAGAACATGAAAGAGAACATGAAACACAATAAAAAAAAAAAACGTATCCGTAACGGACCGCGGTTCCTCACGTAGGTTCCGTTTTTAACGCAGGTGCTGGTAGTTTAGTCCATTCCTGGTGTTAGGTGTAAAATTATATGACTTCTCTATGTTATATTATAGGGCGGCAAGGTGGCTAAGTGTTTAGCATGTTCTCCTCTCAGCGCTGGGAATCCTCATCTGGGTGGAGTTTGCATGTCCTCCCCATGTCCGCGTGGGTTTCCTCCGGGTTCTCCGGTTTCCTCCCACAGTCCAAAAACATGGATCAAGGTGAATTGAATTCTCCAGATTGCCCCATATAGAATGTGACTGTGTGAGTGTGTGTTCAGTGATAAATTGCCCCCCTATCCTGGGTGTATCTGCCCAGCGACCCTAATAGAGGATAAAGTGGATAATAATGGAAGGACTAGGGCTGTATTCAATGAAGGATTTTCATAGTCGAATCTGATTTGTCAGATTTTCCCTATAGTCGACTGATAGTCGAATCAGTTAAAATTTCACCACAAGATGGCGCTATAAGCGTGTTTTTTAAAAAAAATATTTTTTAAAATATTTTACTTGTTTTTCTAGAGCACCGTAAATGGGTTAAAGCCCACAAAAAATATATATATTAACAGAAATTAGGATGTGTAACAATCACCTGCGGCACCTGTCCCTCGTTTGGTTTCTGATTATCTCACTTGGGTGATTGGTTGGGTTAGTGCACGTCTTTAATTTGTGGTTACCTTACCCGATGTTGCTTTGTTCGTTTACCCCCTTTCTGTTGGTGCTTCGGCACCACTTTTTAAATAAATTCTAGTTTTGGTTTTTATCCCGGTGTTTCAGTTTTTCCTCCATCAGCATTTCTGCCACGGTGTGTTGCTGCGCATTCGTTCCGCGCAGGTCGCACTCGTGGGAGCGTCTCCCTCTGTTTAGACCGACTGACGCTGTGGCTCACGTGTAGCCGGATCCCGGGAGACGCTCATTATGCGCGAGCGGCGTTTGCGATTTCCCCGCAGAGCCGCTCATCTCCGGGGAAAGACGGACATTTGTGACGGGATGATTTTATTTGACAAAAGGCTATATATATAACGAAAACAAAGACATTACATGTAAAAACTAATGCTTAACAGCAGCCATGGACACCCCCATGTGGTCAAAATGGTACATTCGACTATGAGGTTCATAGTCGACTACGGTTCTCCGAATCGAATCGTCGAATCAGCGAATATTGCAGCTCACCCCTAGGAAGGACATATAAATATATATATATAAGTATGTATAAAAACCAGAGAACAGTCCAAAAATGGATTCAAGGTCAATTGAATTCTCCAAATTGCCCCATACAGAGTGTGTGAGTGTGTGAGTGTTTAGTAATAGATTGCCCCCCCTATCCTGGGTGTATCTGACCAGCGCCTGAAACATTCTCCTTTGGATGGGCATGAGACCCCCCCCCCCCACGAGCCTAATAGAGGATAAAGCGGAAGATAATGGATGGATGGATTAATGCATCCACCTTACGAACACAGGAGGAGCTTCTGTGAGAAACTGAGAGCTGCACCGCGACCCTAATAGAGGAGAAAGTGGAAGATGGATGGATGGATACTAAACCCTGATCGCTGGCTCTATGGCTTCTGAGGAGAAACTCCAGCAGCACCACTCGTACCGGCACAACACACACTCGTGTAGCGAGGATCATCCACCACCCCAACATTACCTGCACTATGGGGGGTCCTGATCATCAGAGAACATCGGTGCTGGGTGGGCGGAACCGATGAGGGTTAGAAACCAGAAGGTGGATCTAATAAATTCTGTTTTATTAACCGTTAATTAAATATACATCAACATGACGAATGAAGACAACACAGATTTAAAAAAAGTTTGTTATTATGGTCGTGAACAAATAGAAAAACTTCCCGTCTACAGAACAGCTGCAGCGTCACTGCACCGCCATCATCAACAACAACCAATCAAATGATCAAACCCCCCCAATACACAAATATCAAACATTCCACGCCGCTCTAACGAGGAGGGAACCCCCGGTGAGATGTGCCACGTCCTCGGAAGCCGCCGCTCTCGCCCCGGAAGTTGGGCCTGTTGCGGTCTCGGCCTCGCTCTCGATGTCCGGAGCCTCTCGATGTCCTCGGTGCAGCCGGACAGGTGGGAGGAGCTGAAGTGGGAGGCGTAGGCCACGGCGTTGAAGTTGCTGTTGGTCAGCGTGGGTCCCACCGTCAGCCAGCCTGGAGACCACAGGGAGACGCATTAAACCACCATTAAAAATCCAGCCTCTTAAGGACACGTCACAAAACGCACACGTGGTGGTGGGGGGGTTACCACGGAAACCTAACGGCCAGGGGCCCAGAAGGCACATCAGCACCACTCGGTGGAAGAGCGGCGGCGTTGCAGAACGTTAGTAACCTGCACGGATCTATTGCTACTGTTTACCAAGCCCCTAAGCCCCGCCTCCTCTGAGTTGATTGACATTTTAAAGGTCAGGTGTCACTTGCACCTCGTCCTGCATTCGGGACAACAGGTTGAGGACAGACCCATCTTCGGTCGCGCATGGCTGTCCCGAGAACAAACAGAGGAACACGACCCGCCCACACAACTTCTGGGATTTAGCCTCTTAAACACACCTCTGGCTTAGTGGTTTGGCATGTTCTCCTCTTAGCGCTGGGGATTTCCCGGTGTGAATCCCAATCTGGGTGGAGTTTCCATGTTCTCCCCGTGTCTGCGTGGGTCTCCTCCGGGTTCTCCGGTTTCCTCCCACAGTCCAAAAAACATAGCTCAAGGTCAATTGAGTTCTCCCGATTGCCCCATATAGGGTGTGTCTGTGTGAGTGTGTGTCCAGTGATGGATTGCCCCCCTGTCCTGGCTGTATCTGCCCAGCGCCCGAAATGTTCTCCCCTGGATGGGCATGGAGAACACCCCCCCCCCACCCGTGACCCTAGTGAAGGAAGTCGAAGATATGGATGGGGTTGTTTTTGGCCTTTGGATCATGCTCATCCAGTGGAGAACGTTTCGGGGCAATCTATCACTAAAAACACACACTCACTCACACAGACACACACTCTATATGGGGCAAATTGGACAATTGAAATTGAATCCATGTTTTTGGACAGTGGAAAAAACGACGCGGACACGGGGATAACATGCAAACTCCACCCAGATTGGGATTCGAACCTGGAATCCCCAGCGCTGAGAGGAGAACATGCCAACCACTAAGCCACCGTGCCGCCCTGCCTAACCCCACCTTGAGGAAAATGTTTTCAATCCGAACTCACAACCTACTTAGGCTCAATTTTAGAGCAGCCAATTCACCTTGAATCCACGTTTTTGGACTGTGGGAGGAAACTGGAAACTCCTTAAAGAATTTCTTCCAGGTACCCATGGGGCAGTCGTAGGCTTGGGGTTAAGGAAGCGGCCTTGCGACCTGTAGGTGTCGGGTTCGATTCCCAGTCACACCAAGTGCTCCGGCTGAAGTGCCATTGGACAAGGCGCCTAACCCCAAATGCCCCCACTCCCCCCCCCGGGCTCCGTGTACAGGGCGGCCCACGGCTCACCGACGTAATAACAGACAGGATGATGAGGGAGATGCGCAGACCTGGTCGGATGGTGCTGTCCCGGCCGAACAGGTGGAGGTGTCGGAGGCCGAGGCAGAAGTGCTCGATGATGTGGAAGATCTCCACCGGCTTTTCGATGTTCCCCATCTCCGGCTCCTCCGTGATGATCAGGTCGATGTCCACGTTGGCGTTGATAAAGTCCCCGTCGGTGCTGCGCCGCACTGTACCTTTAATACCCATCAAGCAATGCTCCTAAAACACACACACACACACACCAAGTTAGTCCCGCCCCTTACAGCTGAGCTGAATGTTAAGGCTTTCTTCAGGACACCTGCGTCTGTGGGACACCGTATCTTTTGGCGGGTCGGACACCGATGTTGGGACGGGAGGCTCGGGATCCTTGTTGCAGCTCATCGGAGGTGATGGATGTGATTAAGGTTCAGGGCGGTGGTCTCAGTTAATTGGTATCATTTAACAAGTTCATGTCAGTGTCACTGTTTTGACATTCATCCACCACTAGGGGTGTAAACATTATCCATCCATCCATCCATTATCTTCTGCTTTATCCTCTACTAGGGTCGCGGGTGGGGGAAGGGGGGGCGCTGAATAGATACATACACCCAGGACAGGGGGGGGCAATCTATCACAGGACACACACTCTCTCACACAGACACACTCTGTATGGGGCAATTTGGAGAATTCAATTCACCTTGATCCATGTTTTCGGACTGTGGGAGGAAACCGGAGAACCTGGAGGAAACCCACGTGGACACAGGGGAGAAAATACAAACTCCACCCCGATCGGCATTCCAACCTGGATCACCAGTGCTGAGAGGAGAACATGCCAAACACTAAGCCATCGTGCTACCCTTATTAGAAACATAATAGATTTAATGTAAAATATATATATATATGGAGTATTGGATCGGAGTGGATTAGTGATTTGGCATGTTCTCCTTTTAGCGCTAAAGGTTCCCGGTTCGAATCCCAATCTGAGTGGAGTTTGCATGTTCTTCCCGTGTCTTGTGCGTGGGTTTCCTCCGGGTTCTCCGGTTTCCTCCCACAGTTCAAAAACATGGATCAAGTTGAATTGAATTCTCCAGATTGCCCCATATAAAGTGTGTTTGTGTGAGTGTCTAGTGATAGATTGCCCCCCTGTCCTTGGTGTATCTGCCCAGCGCCCGAAACGTTCTCCCCTTAATGGACATGAGAACCCCCCCCCCCCCCCCATGATTCTAATAGAGGATTAAGCAGAAGAGAATGAATGTAAGGGCGGCACGGTGGCTTAGTGGTTTAGCATGTTCTCCTCTCAGCGATGGCGTTTCCCGGTTCGAATCCCCATCTGGGTGGAGTTTCCATGTTCTCCCACGAGTCCGCGTGGGTTTCCTCCGGGTTCTCCGGTTTCCTAACACAGTCCGAAAACATGGATCAAGGTGAATTGAATTCTCCAAATTGCCCCATATAGAGTTTGTGTGTGTGAACGAGTGTGTACCCAGTGATAGATTGCCCCCATGTCTTATTCGTATCTGAAACCCCCCCCCCCCGACCATAATAGAGGACAAAGCTGAAGATAATGGATGGATGGATGAACTACAAAGTCCATCCATGATCAGTGGAACTCAAAAACAAGGTGGTGGATTTAATAAAGTGGCCGGCGAGTAAACAAGATCTGTCTCTCTCTCACCTTGGTCCTTTATCAAAACAAAAATAAAGTCCTTCACGTCTTATTTACAAAATAAAAGCTGGTAATCTTAGCTTCGGCTCGAAGCTGTTATCCAGATGTTGAGATTGATCCGATGTTGCAGTCGAGTCTCTGGTGTGTGTTGTTTGGGTTTATAGCTCTTTCATTGTTCTTTATTAGTCATGACATCTGGACTTTTATTATGGAGGTGATTAAGAACAGCTGGCTGATCTCAGACTTTACAAATAATAAACACTGCACAATAAAATCATTGTAAAAACTTCATCACATTTTATTGTTTCTGTGTCTGTCTGCTATTTACATTTTATTTACAAATACTAAAAACTAAAAAATATAAACATCTATTTACAAGAGAAATCACAGTTGACAAGATCGAAAGCCAATTTATCCAAGGAGCAGGAGACCCTTGCCAACAACATGCTGGTATGACACCTACAACTAAAGAAAACACAGACATTATCATATTAATAATGTAATTCAAATATAAGTACAAAATATAAACTGTGAAAACTTTACAAGTTTTGATTCTGTTTTAAAAAGGAAAACTTTTTAATTCAACTCAATACAACATTAATGTCACATGATGAGCTTCAGCCTCAGAAACTGAAACATCTAGACTTTTATTTTGTGACTGAACAAAACGTTCCTTTAGTTTATTGGAAACTGATTTCTCAATCTGCTTTAACAGACGGATAATGAACAGCATTCAGACTGAACCCGGTTCAAAGCTCCCGTTAATTACAGAGCGGCATCTGGAGAATTATTAAAACTTCAGATGGCTTACACGGGCCGTATAAAAATCACTCTGATCTCATTAAGGTTCTGATTGCAGTGTGCACCGCATGGCTCGAGCTGACCGCTTCCTCTACGACATGAGCAGGTACTTTCATTTTCCATTTCCTATGAGACTGTTCATTTACTGAAGGGTTCTCAAAGCACATTTAACACTTTACAACTGAGCTGACTGTGGCATCAACAAAGACCAGGACAGGATCAGGACATGGAAACGTCACCAAGTCATAAACCCAAGACGTATAAACGAGATCACATCAATGGCACCACTTTTTTTCTAACAGCTGTTAAGTTACTGATGAGCTTCACACATCCAATAATACACATGTAGTAGATCTTAAGGATGTTTTGAGTTATTTTACTGAAGGTCACTGTGTCCGTACCCACAGGATCAACCTCTATCAACAACGCCTGCAGTCCCTCCACCTCAAGAAGTTTGCTGAAAGAGTCGCTGACATTAAACCTAAAGTTGAAGGTTCTGTCTTCTTCATTTGTACTGGTGTAATTGTAAAGGAAAAGTATAATTATGTCATTATTATTCATTGTTTTTCTGCTGTTTGGACAGTCCACATCATTTTCAGGGTTAAAGATATTCAGGATATTTTAGAGAGTTTATTTTTCATGAAAATAGTTTGGAGACCTGTTGGTCGCACTCTGACTCTCTCTGATTCACAGATCAAACTCAAACATGATGAAAGGTCTTTGATGAGAATAAAAAGTCCTGAACATGATTTTATTAATAGCCTTAATAAAATGCAGGGTTGTCGAATGTCTGAGCTCCCAAATGAACACAAAGCATCGTCCTAATGCATCATAGAAAAGCGGATCCAATGTCCGTGTTTAATAGTGCAGAATGCTCATGATACATATGGATGTATGGTTTATACTCAGACAGTTCAAGTTCAGCTTTGATGTGTTTTGTTTTTCAGCTCTCAGTAAAGCATCTGAAAAGGTTTTTCAGAGTGGGAACCTGCGCCGCCTGCTGGAGGTGGTACTAGCTCTGAGGAACTACATGAACAAAGGAAATGCGTACGGATTCCAACTCCCTTCATTAAACAAATCGCAGACACCAAATACAGCATCGACAAGTGAGCCATCAGAACTCATTAGCAGAAATTAATGGAGGTAGATGAATGGATGGATGGGGTGAGTGCTTTGGGTGGATGAATGGATTGATGGGTGAGTGGATGTATGGATGGATGGGTAGGGTGCTTTGGGTGGATGGATGAATGTATGGATGGGACAACGTATGGATGGGGCAACGGTGTTCGAACGGAGTCTGTATGTCGAGTGGTTCGGGCTGTATTAATTGCAGAAATGTGCTTGAGAAAAATAAAAGAAGAAGAATATCGAAAATATCGAGAATAAAAAAAAAGCTTTTTCAAACCATCTAATTATTTCTCTCTGACTGTTTTACTTACATTTGGATGGCGGCGGGCTGCGGCAGGCAGTATCGGCAGCAACAGAGGCAGTTGGGGCGGCGGTGGCGACTGTGCGGCGGTGGTGACTGTGGCGGCGGTGGTGACTGTGGCGGCGGAGTCTCCTGCAGTTTTAATCAAAAACACAAATTATAATTATTATAATTATAAAAAATAATATTATAATTATTTTATTCTGAATGAACAATGACTGTGTGAATTAAATCTATAACTGAATATCACATCAAGGCTCTGATCGTGTGATTCATCGGACCACGCAGTGTGAACCTAAAGTTTGTGGTGGATTTTTAATTTCTTACCAGAGTAAGGGCTTGGATGTCCGCTCGCATCCTATTAACAGTCTCCTGAAGTTCTGTCATATGTTCTTCTATACTTCTTGTTTGCTGCATCATACAGAGTGATGAGAATAAACCGTGCCACACTTTCACTCAAAAGTTTTATTTTAACCAGTGGCGGGCCATCAAGGCATTCACTCAAGGCCTTCATTCAACATCTTATATTCGAATCACAGATTTATGTTAATTATATTCTTATAAGGGCGGCACGGTGGATTAGTGTTTAGCATGTTCTCCTCTCACCGCTAGGTATTCCCGGTTCGAATCCCCATCTGGGTGGAGTTTCCATGTTCTCCCCGTGTCTGCGTGGGTTTCCTCCGGGTTCGCCGGTTTCCTCTCACAGTCCAAAAACATGGATCAAGTCAATTGAGTTCTCCAAATTGCCCAATATAGAGTGTGTTTGTGTGAGTGAGTGTGTGCCCAGCGATGGATTGGCACACTGTTCTGGGTCTATCTGCCCAGCGCTCGAGACGTTCTCCCCTGGATGGGCATGGGGAGCCCCACCGCAACCCTAATAGAGGACAAAGCGGAAGATAATGAATGAATATTCTTATAATGAACACTTATTAGATGAATCCAAACGATCTCTGTTACCTTTCATAGCGTTCACCGGTTGCGCTGCTTGCTGAATATGTATTTTCTGAACCAATTGTTATGTCCTAAGGAACTATTGTGATGTGGCTTATGTTCTGAGGAGTCGCGCATTAATACTGTTGAGAGTGAATGCTGCGCATGTAAGAAGCTGAGCCAAATACAGCCAGTAAACCCTTACTGAACTGGACTCAGGTGTTATTACTCGATTGTGTTAAAAGCTAAATACACCAATCACATTTCAGTCAATTTGTTGCCAGGGTCAAATAATCTGCCTGGGATTTCAATAATCCCTCTGAAGCCGGGAGGCATTTAATAATGTCACTCAAACTATCGCTTCAACCAATCAGATTTTGAGCTGGCGACACCAAGGCCCTCTATCAGGTGTAGGTTAGGTCAGCGTATTCATGCTCTCTGATTGGATAGTCAGAGAGTTGACTTCTGACAGTGGACATTTTCAGCAAACTAAAACTTATGCCAGAAATATGACTTGACGTTCAGCATCAGCCTCGATGGAAATTGAAAATAGAACTTCTTAACGAAATTAATTGACATTTTTGAGGGAAGCATGGGATTTTATTTTCCTAAATAATATTGCAGTTTTCTGAGGTTATTCATGTGTAGCTATCTATCTGTGATGCAACAGCTCTTTGTACTGCATTTCTGCTAAATAAGATGTTTTTATATCTTACATAGATAATAAGTTTTTACAGCCATAAAGTTATTACTGAAGGCCCAGGTGTGAAATACACGGCCCACCACTGATTTTAACTCATTATTCATGGTAATAATGTTATATTTATAAGATCTGGTTCATAAAAAATCACTGAATAGTTTCAGAATTCAACTGATGCCTATCCCATCAGTTACACTGAATTGAAATATCACAGTCCAACCAGAAAAATCGACTGTACTTAACTAATATTATTATTATTTCTTAGTAATATAATATCAACTTACTTCATTTAAAAAAAAATTTGTAGTTAAAAAAAATAATAAATAAAATAAAAATTTCTTCCAATCGTCCTCCACCAACGTATACATTTCGTTGATATCTGCAAACTAAATAAAAAAAAACATTTATTAAAATCCAACATTTATATAAAAGTATTCAATTTGACTAATTATTCATGGTAATAATGTTATAGCAATAAGACCTTGTACATAAACAATCAATGAATTATACAGTAATTGAAATATGCATTTTGAGTTTGACATTGTAAAATCAGCAGCTATGAAGTGCTTCGAGCGGCTAGTCAAGTCACACATCTGCTCCACACTTCCCACCACCATGGACCCTCAACAGTTCGCATACCGTCCCAACAGATTTTAATATATGTGTGGCTTTACCAGTGTAGGACTTTTTGGGTATTAATATGGTATTAATAAAGTCCTCCACGTCTCATTACCAATTACGGAGAATGAGAGACGGTCGAAGGTTTAATGTGTGTTCTATTGTGTAAAATATCTGACCCCAAAGATATTTGTATTAAACTGTAACTTTAGTTACAGGAGTGCTTCTCTGCACTATGTGGGTTAAATTTATCTCAATGGTTTAAGCTATATCTGACTCAGAGGTATTCTGTAAGCATGCAGAAATCTTAATTCTGTCAGAGGCTTTTATAATACATGGACAGAGGCTATAGTGACATGTGGATATATCATAATATCCCTCAGAGGTCAATCTTATAGCTGCTCAATATACACCATTTATTGTGAAATAAATTACCCCTTAAATTCCAGCCTTAAAAGATTAACTGGAGACTTTGGTTAAAAGTAATGACAGTATTTATTACAAAAGATTAATTTAGAACCAAAAGATTACTAAAATTACTGAACACGTTATAATAAAAGTTACATTAATAGTAAATGAACGCCCCCTTTAGGTACAAACTCACGTGTTATGAGAACGTTGGAAAGATACCGGAACCAAGAGCCCGCTGGGCCGAGCAAAGCGAGGCAGGCCTTGGCTAAGCAGAGCCTGACCAGGCCAACCAAGCAGAGCAGGGCCCAGCCGCAGCACTGGCCGGAGCTAGACCAGGAGACCAAATGATGAGCCCAAGAGAAGAGAGAGTTTGCCTGTTACATCCTTTTGTATCCACATGAACCTTTGATCCTTTGATGTTAATAAGGCTAGGAGCCAGGATTCTTCGTTCAATTAATATGCTAAGGGGACCAAGCCATCAGGATGTGGAAACCAGCTTAAACCCGGTTTTAGGGACAAATGGTATTGGCTGAGACTGATGTGTAGTGAGCTGCATTGTTTGTGAGATGCCATAGGTGTGATGCTTCATGCTGATTGTCATTTCAAATACAAAGGAGTTTCTCCTGCAGACCACCTGTTCTTATGCTAAAACAGAGGCTACAGTATTCCAGAAATCTGTTACGTTCCATAAATCTACTATAACACAACCTAGCAATGTATGCCTTGTACAGAAATAACCGCCTGTAGAATATGATCATATGCATACCAAACATGACATGCAACCATATGCAAACCAT